>JBBBDQ010001954.1:612500-1000000 GCA_037127315.1 Ascarosepion bandense
ACAGAAAGAAAAATGCAGGATCTTTTGCAGAAGGTAGCAAGAGAAAGCGAGAAGAAAGGACTGGGCATAAACCTGAAGAAAACTAAATGTATGGTCATCAACAAAAATAAGATTCCAAAATGCCAAGTAGAGTTCGAAAAAACTAAAATAAAACAGGTAAAAAATTTTACATACTTGTGAAGCACTCTAATATAGGTTGAAAAGTACGACACTGAGATCCGAAGACGCATTGGCATGGCCAAGGAATTTTTTCGAAAGCTGTACAGAGTACATTAGAAACAAAGAAATGAGTGCTAAACTGATATTTTTCCTTCTGTAAGGCAGCGAATACTGGATGATCTCTTCAAGAATGAAGGAGAGGCTCGAAGCAACAGCAATATGGTTCTACAGAAGGATGCTGAGGATACCAGGGACCGAGCACGTTAGCAACGATAAGGTTTTGGAAAGGACGCAAGTGAGAAAAAAACTCATACTTAGCATTAGGAATAGGCAGGTGAGGTTTCTGGGACACGTACTGAGAAATGCGACTTTGAATAATCTAAAACTCACATGACGGATAAAGAGAAGACTTTTGGCGAGTACCTATGAAAGTGATGCGCTGACAATTTTATTTTTATTTTGGTTATATAATCAAATTGATTTCATTTAGGTTTTGTTTTTTTTTTTGTCTTTCTCTCTTTTCTTATTCAATAGCCCACGTAGTGATTAAATAAAGGTGAAACGTTGTAGAAAACTGGACTCAATCTTACCGTGGATGATCTAGAAATTAAAGCGATTAAGGCTACTAACTTGTGTTAATCCTGATATTAGTCTCAAGCTTTTAAATTATTAAATTATTTTCTCTTTTAAACGGAATAGATTCTTTAAAAAATTGTCGTCAGACATCTTACGCTGAGCAGCTAATGCGTTTAATGTGACAACACATGCGCACAAAGTAAAAGGGGGAAGTTGAGAATTTAAACTCCTATTTTTTTTATTTAACAATTAATACCTTACTTGGGTTGTGCGTTGTGGCGCAGTAGATATCGGCTCGGAACGAGAAAGCGGGGAACCGAGTTCGAATTCCAGTTGAATTCCTTGCATTCACTTACGCGCAAATACCCTTGGGAAAGGTATTAATCCGTCTCTTCCTTCCAGTTATGGGTTATATAATAGGACAGATTGGGTTCTATATCCTTGATCGGCAACCAGTCTACCGCAGAAAGCAATGGCAACCTATTGCGGGATAATCTTCTGCCCAGTCAGTCAAAGAGAGAAAGGTGATAACGATATATGATATTTTATATATCAAGAACAATTTTCGTGATAAGAAGCTAAAAAATTTTTTTAGCATGACGCATTTCGTGTTTGAATTTATCTCCGACAATCGTAAAAGACCTAGACATATGCTTTATAGACTCTGCAAAGGCGATTGACAAAGACTTGTTAGAGATGCTCGGCAACTTCGACATATTTGGAAAAGATATTAGGATAATCAAGAACGTATAAGTAATCGTATTCAGCAGCTATATAAAAAACAGAAAGGGGCGTAAGACAAATATATGGCTTTTCATCTATTCAACCTAAACAATAAAAACAATTCTGAGAGAGCGTGTTTCACGTATGGTACTTAACTGACTGAATACATTAATTTATGTTTGGGCATGTTATATTGCCGATTTCAATTATAAAATACGTCTACCAAAAACGGTAAAAAATTCTAAGAACCTGGACGCAAATTTACTGTGCATGATCTATCGATAAAAGCATATTTTAGTTTTATTAAATTGTTTTACCTTATATTTAGAGTGGCTATTTTTAAATCGTTTTTTTTTAATCAAAATTGCTTTAGTCTTATTATGGTGAACAATTAATGTCTTTAGTATGTTTGTGAAGTCCCCATTGCTCTCGAAATTTAATAAAGGATCATATAAAGGGAAAAGGAGTCTTTTACAAAACAACACACAAAATGCATTCGTTCTTTACCGCAATGAGACTGACTACAAATTTAAATTAATTCTAGTTGAATTCCTTGCATTCACTTATACCCTTGGGAAAGGTATTAATCCGTCTCCTCCTTTCAGTAATAGGTTAAATAACAGGACAGATTGGGTTCTATAGGCTTTGCTGGCAACCAGTCTACCGCAGAAATTAATGGCAACCTACTATGGAATAACCTTCTAACAAGTCAGTCATGTCTCTTTCGAGACATGATCGCCCAAGCGTAAATCACGTATGGCACTTAACTGACTGAACTAAACTTGAAAAATCGGTAGCACTTTCGTGATTTAGCCTAAGACAGAGTAGCTCAGGAAGATCTGATAAAATCCTTAGAAAGTTGTAAAGAGAATTCACCCTGATTTGCAGTGTGCTTTCAACTCGAAATTACTCAAAGTAATAATAATGATGTCATCTCTGGTTATCAACCGTTAAAAAGCTTATTTAGAATTGTGTAAATGCCTCCAATTACATATAAAGAATTTGTAATTTCATGTTAGAAGCTATGTGAAAATTCTAAAGCAAGAATTATTGGTTGAAAATATCGAAAGTTATATCACTGATATATGCTGTCTTCAAGAAACCAAAATCAAAGAATGTCTTTGTAATAATATACGAATTAGTAGAAAATATTAGCTTTGGAAACAGACAGTAAATATTATGAAAAAGACTTGCTAGCAATGAGAAACAGAAGAATAACATCGACATATATTGAAAGAACAACTTTCATCTACGGCACACATTGAAAAACAACATTGAAGAATTATCAATAACATTGCATCTTTGACAAATATTTAACGTGTTTAGAAGATCCACGCCATTTTTGTGAGTTAAAACAAGATACAGATTCGTGGAAACCACATATAATATAATACAAGACATGAATTCTTGGAGAGTATGGATAAGAAATATTGGTAAAATATAGGAATAGACAAATCATACTGATTTTTTGTGTGTTTTCAAGTCGAAGCATCTGTGATCACAATGTATAGTATATCCATATATCTGAAATGAAGTATTATAATTATTTACACTATTTACATAGTTCGGACTGCTGTCCTCATCTTCGTTACAATATTCACGAACTTTCGACTGCTGTACGCATCGGCCTTCTTCAGGATTTGTTGATAATTTTATTGTTGATAGCTTAATTTTTTTTCCTTCAGACTCGCAGTGATGCCATCCATGATGAACGTAAAGGACCAAGAATGGTTTACCAGTCATCCAGGTTTGGTGGTTGAGTACAAGGCTAACAACCTTGCCCCCGTAAAAAACTGTTTGTTACAGCAACAAAAAGTTGCTGCCCTATACACCACTGGGTGTGATGGATAAATGATTATCTTTGGAAACAGACAGTAAATATTATGAAAAAAATTGCTAGCAATGAGAAACAGAAGAATAACATCGACATATATTGAAAGAACAATTATCATCTACGGCACACATTGAAAAACAACATTGAAGAATTATCAATAACATTGCATCTTTGACAAATATTTAACGAGTTTAGAAGATCCGCACTATTTTCGTGAGTTAAAACAAGACACAGATTTTCGGAGACAACGTAAAAGAAATATCTAATGAGTTTGGAAGAACTGCACAATTTTCGTGAGTTAAAACAAGACGTGAATTCTTGAAGAGCACAGATATGAAATATTGTTAAAGTATATGAATAGAAAAAATCACATCGATTTTTACTGTCTTCAAGTCTAAACAACTGTGATCACAATGCATAGTATTTCAATATATCTGAAATAAAGTATTGTAATTATTTACACTATTTACATTGTTCGGACTGCTGTCCTCATTTCGGTTACCATATTCACGACGTTTCGTCTGTTGTACGCTCAGGCCACCTTCAGGATCTGTCTATATTTCTGTTATGAATTATTGCAATTATAAACACAATCTACAGCTTTGTAAGAACCTAGCGCAAGTTTGCGGTGGATGATCTAATAATTAAATCACTTTATAATCATTTCATGAATTGTTTTATCTGTTAATTAAAGTAGCAATTTTTCAATCAAAATCGTCTTCAGTCTCGTAAGACACCAAATTTTTTTTCCAAATTTTCATATTATTCCCCTAAAATTTTTCAGGATATATAAATGATCTAAATCGTTATCCTTCATATATATATATATATATAGTCATTCGGAAACAGATCTGTTTCGCGCTGTATCACAGCTCATCAGTACGGTTAGACATCCGATTGCTTTGAGCCAGGATTGAAACCCGACCAAAAGGCATCAGTCGGCGATTCTACCTCTGTACTATGGACGCTCGGTAGAAGAAGGCAGACTTTTAGCGTAAATACAGGTAAAAAGAACCAACAGTTTTACAATTCCAAGTTCTCTGGCATTTACTTTTTTTCTATTTTTTTTTTTTTCTCAATACAATAAATATTGTAGAGCATATATAACAGTAGATGAAGTACTGGTTGGATATATATATATATATATATATATCCACAGGCGGGAAGTGTGTGAAAATAAACCTTTGGAGTAGTGACAGTTACATTTAACTACTTCAACGGTAAGAGTGACACCTGCAAGCTAAACTAGTAGCACGCTTAAATTTACTCAGACCAGAAAAAAACAGCTCGTCAGAGCAGCTGCCATCAAAATATTTGTAGCAAGGACGGAGGGAAGTACCTTGAGATGACTAGCAGGATCTCCCGACAAGATGCGACAGCAATACTCAATATAGGGAAAAATGGTAGATTTATGAATGTGCAAGACGGACGATTTGACTAGAAATTTTTTCTGGCATGACACAGTAAGCCAACTTTCTAAGCAGTAGATACATCTGTCGATTAGATGTAGTCATTCATTAAAATCGTTTGAGAAAATGAAGCCAAGGAGGCGTAGTGTACTTCACTCTATGAGACCAGCATCAATCAAGCTGATGGCGGATAGAAAGTTTTTCTATTTTTATTTTTCAGTTTTGATTTGACGTTAAAATTTGCAAGCATTTTCTTGCCCCAGTTAACCACTGACTGAACATTTTTTGTTTTTTTAATCGTTTCACCTCAAACAGGGCGGTACTGCCACTGATGCACAGGGGGCTACATAAGCGTAAAAGTTTAGATAGAAGAGTGAAGAGAAAATAGAGCCAGTTACAGAGGAAGGACAAGAGAAGGATGGGAACAGGTGTGAACACAGCTGCGAAGATAGCGAGAAAGGAAAAGAACAAGATATACGGGGTGATGTAGAAAGAACTAGGGTCCAGTTGATAAGAAATGGGTATTGACATTGCATTTAAATTCCTGGAGGTTGTAGCCGCCAGGAAAAGAAAATTTATGGACGGGAGTTCCACAGGTGGAAAGTGAGAGAAAAGAAGCTGATTGAGTAGAATTGTACGCTGCATTTGGTTGATCTAACTGTAAATGGGTGGGACCTTGTTGCCAGTCTGGTTGAACGAGTAAATTCTTGTGGTGGGGTAACCAGTGACTTAAGTTCGTCGGAGCAGAAGCCATGAAAATATTTGTAGAATAGAGGACAGGGGTAAACAGCGCCTGGCATACTTGTTAGGTCTGAGCAAATGGATGGTGGAGCGGGGGTTTAGGAGAGATACCATGAGAAAAAATATTGAGAGCAACAAGAGACAGAGCCAAGTGGAAGTCCAAGATCGCCTACGTTCTGAAGGGACACAGCAATGGAAGAAGAAGAAGAAGAAGAAGAAGAAGAAGAAGAAGAAGAAAAGGAAAATAAAGAAAAAAGAAGAAGAGTAAGAAGGAAAGGAAAGAGGAGGAGGTTGAAAATATGAAGAATGAAAAAGAGGAAGCCTGACATTTGAAGAAGAAGAAGAAGAAGAAGAAGAAGAAGAAGAAAAAAAAAGGAAAAATAAAGAAAAAAAGAAGAACAAGGAAGAAGGAGGGTTTGAAAATTCTTGAAGGTAGTGAAAAGAAGGAGGCTGAAACGGTGCAGGAAGAAGAAGAAGAAGAAGAAGAAAGAAATAAGAAAAAAGAAGAATAAGAAGGAAGGAAGAAGGAGTTTGAAAATATACAAATGTAGGCAGGAAGGAGAGGCAGGCAGGTATATATATATAGAGAGAGAGAGAGAGAGAGAGAGAGAGAGAGAGAGAGAGAGAGAGAGAGAGAGGAGGAGGAGGAGGAAGGAGAGAGAGAGAGAGAGAGAGAGAGAGAGAGAGAGAGAGAGAGAGAGAGAGAGAGAGACACACACACACAGAGAGAGAGAGAGAGAGAGAGAGAAAGAAAAATGAAAAAGAAAGACAGAAAGAAGAAGAAGGAGGAGGTTGAAAATGTAGAAAGATAATGACAGAAAGAGAGAAGCTTGACATTTGAAAGAAGAAGAAGAAGAAGAAGAAGAAGAAGAAGAAGAAGAAAAGGAAAATAAAGAAAAAGAAGAAAGTAAGAGAAGGAAAGAGAGGAGGGATTTGAAAGCCATGAAAAGTAACAATGAAAAAGAAGAAGGAAACTTGGTGATGAAAGAAGAAGAAGAAGAAGAAGAAGAAGAAGAAGAAAGGAAAATAAAGAAAAGAAGAGTAAGGAAAAGGAAAGGAAAGAGGAGGAGGAGTTTGAAAATATACAGAAGAATAACGACGAAAAAGAAGAAGAGAAACTTGAAACGGTACAGAAAGAAGAAGAAGAAGAAGAAGAAGAAGAAAAAGGAAAATAAAGAAAAAGAAAAAAGAAGAAGAGTAGAGAAGGAAGAAGGAGGAGGACACAATGCAGAAGACGACGAAAAGAAGAAGGAAGCTTGGTAGAAAGAAGAAGAAGAAGAAGAAGAAGAAGAAGAAGAAAAGGAAAATAAGAAGAAAGAGCAAGGAAAGGAAGAAGGAAGGTTTAGCCAGAAGAATGACAGGAAGAAGAAGCAGAGCAGTACAGAAGAAGAAGAAGAAGAAGAAGAAGAAGAAGAAAAAGGAAAATAAAAAAAAGAAGAGCTAAGAAGGAAAGGAAAAGGAGAAGTTTGAAAATATGCAGAAGGTATGACAGAAAAAAAGGAGGAAGCCTGAAACGGTGCTGGAAGAAGAAGAAGAAGAAGAAGGAGGAAGAAGAAGAAGAAGAAGAAAAAGGAAAATAAAGAAAAAAAGAAGAAGGAGTAAAAAAAAAAAGGAGAGAGAGAGAGAGAGAAAAAGAAGAGGAGTTTGAAAATATACAGAAGAATATGACAGAAAAAGAAGAAGGAAACTTGAAACGGTACAGAAAGAAGAAGAAGAAGAAGAAGAAGAAGAAGAAGAAGCAAGAAGAAGAAATTAAGAAGAAGGAAGAAGTTTTTAAAAATATAGAAAAATGTAACGAAAAGAAGAAAACTTGAAAACATTTTAAGAAGAAGAAGAAGAAGAAGAAGAAGAAGAAGAAGAAGAAGGAAAAATAAAAAAAGAAGGAAATAAGAAGAAGGAAAAGGGGAGGGAGGTTTGAAAATATGCAAAAGAAGAAAATAAATAAAAAAAAGAAGGCAGGCAGTGAAGAAGAAGAAGAAGAAGAAGAAGAAGAAGAAGAAGAAGAAGAAAAGGAAAATAAAGAAAAAAAGAAGAAGGAAATGAAGGAAAGGAAAGAGGAGGTTTGAAAATATACAGAAAGAATGACGAAAAAGAAGAAGAAACTTGAAACAGTACAGAAAGAAGAAGAAGAAGAAGAAGAAGAAGAAGAAGAAGAAGAAGAAGAAAAAGAGGAAAATAAAGAAAAAGAAGAAGGAAGTAAGAAGGAAAGGAAAGAGGAGGGAGGTTTGAAAATATACAGAAGAATATGACGAAAAAGAAGAAGGAAACTTGAAACGGTACAGAAAGAAGAAGAAGAAGAAGAAGAAGAAGAAGAAGAAGAAGAAGAAGAAGAAGAAGAAGAAGAAAAAGGAAAATAAAGAAAAAAGAAAGAAGAGTAAGAAGGAAAGGAAAGAGGAGGAGGTTTGAAAATATACAGAAGAATATGACGAAAAAGAAGAAGGAAACTTGAAACGGTTCAGAAAGAAGAAGAAGAAGAAGAAGAAGAAGAAGAAGAAGAAGAAGAAGAAGAAAAGGAAAATAAAGAAAAAAGAAGAAGAGTAAGAAGGAAAGGAAAGAGGAGGAGGTTTGAAAATATACAGAAGAATATGACGAAAAAGAAGAAGGAAACTTGAAACGGTACAAAGAAGAAGAAGAAGAAGAAGAAGAAGAAGAAGAAGAAGAAGAAGAAGAAAAGGAAAATAAAGAAAAAAGAAGAAGAGTAAGAAGGAAAGGAAAGAGGAGGAGGTTTGAAAATATACAGAAGAATATGACGAAAAAGAAGAAGGAAACTTGAAACGGTACAAAGAAGAAGAAGAAGAAGAAGAAGAAGAAGAAGAAGAAGAAGAAGAAGAAGAAGAAACCAGTTTTACTTTATTAACCTTGGCGGATTTCCTTTTGAGACGGGAGTAAATGTGGGGGAATCATCTGAAAAGATGTCTACTTGGAAACTGATAATGTCAGAAGGATCATTGGGAAGATCAAAAAACAGCGTATGAGCTTACAGCCATGTGGGACACCTGCATTCTTTTTGAAGGACCTGGAAGCTTTGAGACAGGATTCTTTTTACGATTTTATAGAACTATTACATTAAATCAAACAATAGTCCAAAAATGCCGTAACCCTGGAACTTGCATATAAGCAAGCACACCAAAGACTGTCAAACGCTTTTAAAATATCTATTGCAACAGCTTGAGCTTTACCGTTCTTATTAAGATCTTCGTATATATATATATATATATATATATATATATATATATATATATATATATATATACGAAGACAAACAGTGTCTACTCTGGCATGTACGCATCGCTCATTCAGTAATAAATTAGAGAACTCTTGCTATTGAGTATATATAATGATAATATACACGCTAAAAAGTCTGCTTTCTTCTACCGAGCGCCCATAGCCCAGAGGTAGAATCGCCGACTGACGCCAATTCGGTCGGGTTTCAATCCTGGATTAAAAAGCAATCTGAGTCTAACTGTACTGATGAGCTGTGATACAGCGAAACAGATTTGTCTGAGGATGACTATATATATATATATATATATATATATATATATATATATATATATTGTTTGTCAGAGCGTAAGTGAGATCTTTAACCACTTCAAAATTGATTAGAGCCTCGAATACTCTCCAAAAAGCAGTAAGAGTCTAATAATGGAATAGTTAGAGGAGTCAGGGAGTTCATCAGAATTTTTAAAAAAGTAACTAGAGATGAGGTCTTCGAACAAACTGAAAAACAAGAAGAAGAAAAGCATTTGTTGTAAAGTTTGGAAAGGACTGGATCTTGCTCAGGGGCACATTTCTCTAGAACAACAGTTCTGACTCCATCACCACCTCTTGCCTTATTGGAGTCTAATTTGAAAAGGATATCCGAGACCAGAGAAGACCAGTAGAGCCTCTGTTCTAGGATAAAAATCGTGTCAGACGACTCAAGCATGGAGTTGGAAGAGAATTTGATAGCAAAGCATTCGACCTTGCTTGCTTTAGACAGCGTACTTATTGATTGAATAGTGGATAATTTAGGTTTTGCTGCTGTTCAACACACCCTTGTAGACATTTCATTATTTAGGACAAGCTTGTATTCATTACGAGCAAAAAACGAAGATGCATCTCTTGCAATCAAACGTGTTACTCCGCTACCGCCCGAAGTAGTGATTCTTGTGTGCAATCAATCAAAGCATCAATGCCAGCTTTCATCCAAAAAGAAAACCTCAAGCATGCATTTTTGAACAGGGAAACTAAAAACTTTATCTTTATTCCAAAGGAAGTCACGAAGCAAATCACGGAACGAGTCCCAATCCACATGTTGATAACAGCAAGATATCTTGTTGTTAGGAGGTTGTTGACTGGTGGGAAACCGGAAAAAGGTATTTACAGACACCACCGAATTATCAAGAAGGCAGAACTGCATTGCATGACATGATTGAAGTATAGAGGCAAAGAAGAGATTTTTAAATATAAAATTATTCTTGCAAATAAACAATCCAAAAAGTATTTGTTTCATTTTCCGAGAAAATGTCTCTAAATTCAGTTACATGCTTTTATATTTTATTTAAATTCTAAAAACAGGTTTTTTAAACAATAAAAATTATAGAGGAACTATTTTTGCTTGAATGGAAGTTATTCATTTCATGCCTCCTGATACGGTTAACCCAGAAACAATATTTGGCTGATTTATATGAGTCCGGGTAAAACAAGTAAAACCAAAATGTAATTAAAAAAGACGGTAATTAATAAATGTATAAAACAGACTGATTACAAAAGAGTAAAATAAGAATTCAAACTTCTTTCAAGATGTGTCTCAATATTTGTCTCTCAGGTACTCACATGTCTCGTGTCTATCTGAGGGAGGAAGAAAATAGTCCTGTCGCTTCAAGTCAAAGGAGAAAGAAGAAAAGTCTTTTAAATCTCGCGCCGCCTGTGATTATCGTCAGGATGCTGTAATCCAACAGTATACCGTAATAGCGATGTCAAGAGATAAACCGTCCTGTTGACACAGCATTTTTAGGCACATTTATTAAACTTTGCCGTTTTTTTCCATTCATATTCAGAGATGATGTTTGATATGGTAGATATATTATTCTCTTTGTTCTTTAGTTTGTTAATTAGTGTTATAACTCATTTTCTAGCGGTTATATTATTAGTATTGTTAAAGCTACTCGCCGTGAGGTCTGTTAGAAATACTCTAGACTGACTCCAATAATTTTGAGCTCACTTAATTTACGCGTCTCGGCAAGAACATTTATGTCACTAGAAGTGTATTATTTATTCAACTATAGTTAGTTGCTGACATTGCCTCAGATGGATAAGGTACCATTTTGCTTTGATTGCGAAGTAAGACGGAAGAGATATCTATATCTATACATCAGTTTTGGTTTTACTGAGAATAAGAATGTATAGTCAATAAACGAAAGTGTCATGGCGTCATCACCGACAGACTGAATGAACTCTTCTAACCATTACTTATACCTCCCCTCACAAGAGGTGGGAGGAAGTAGCCTGAGGAGATCGACCTCAGAGAGGCCCGAACTCAGCCGAGAGTCGGTCTACGAACACTGCTATCTTAACGAGCATTACGCGTCCCAGTTGTAAGGCCGAGGGTCGAATCATAATATTCCACACTAACTCGGATTATCGTTCCTACTAACCAAGTTCCAAGTATTGTATTCTTTCCTTATTTAACATATATTCGTATTTTCCTATTTGGTTGTTTTTGCGTTATTCTTACTAGACCTTTAACCGGGTCCACGACAGAAAGAAAGAAAGAAATGTAAGAATAACGTGGAAGACGCAGCAATGCACGCAAGCGTTTAACATATCATCCAGTGAAATTATGACAATGACAATCATAAGTATGCAGGTCACTATTGAAAGAAGTAAGAGGGTAAAAACGAAATGGTTTTAAATTGCCATGTTGCAAATTCACTTTATCGTGAGTCTGCTCGTATAGCCGTCATTTTTTCCTCAATACTCGGATCAAACGCATCAAATGTAGTCGACAGAGATCTCTTGTAATGGTTCTATTCGGATTGAGCAGCTTATGATAAACTAGCTCATCCCACTAAATGGAGAACAGAAGCTTCGAACCATGGATATTCGGCTTTGCTGCCGATATTAATGCCTAGCCGATCTCCTACGCTTAGTCTTATCGTATATTATGCACTTTTAATTGTCGGTCACGATACGATATATAAAAAAAACCCTTTTCTTTTCTTCTGCTGAAACAGCTGTTCATACATGACAAGACGCCGTTTGACGTCTCTCGAATACAACTCGTATGCCACCCAATGTCCTTGCTTATGAATCATTCTCAGTTCTTTAAAAAACTGTTGCGTGATAAATTACTAATGCTTCTACAAGTTTAGCTTGCGTCTGACATGAGTCTTCATAAAGTATTGCCGCCAATTCTTCGTCTTCAAACTTTTTCAGTGAGCCAGAATGTTCTTTATCTTCAACAGCAACATAATTATTTCTGAAGCGAGGAAACCAAATTATGCATGTTGCTTTTAACAGAGCATAATCGTCGAAATTCTCAACAAAAAATCTGTGTTTCAGCAACAGATTTTTTTAAATAAATTAGTACAGTAAAATTCTCCGCAAATACACTTTCTTTCGCACGAAATCCGACATGCTGAACAACAAAAAGGTTAACACCGCGGTGAAATGACATACACTGAAGAGAATAATAAAAGGACAAGAATTAAGACAGTAGACATTGAATTTAGAACTTACGATTAAATCTAGCCACTTCACTTGTAAAATGTTGAGACCTTGCCGCCAACCTAGTACTGCACTTAGTTCAAAAGTTCTAGATACCAAAGTGGAAAGTTCATAAGAACAATTACCACGAAAATAGTAAAGACACTCGGAAACCTGTGTTACGATGGCAGGAAAGTGAATAAGCCGAAATGCCTAATCAGGACTAATAATATTGCAGATTTTTTTTTTTTTTTTTGCTTTTTATCAAGAAACTTCTGACTACCTATTTGGGCTAAAATGATTCAAATGTTTGCTTTGCTTGACAATAATATTAGAATCTAGAAATGTAAAGATCAAGAAATGCAAGATTTTACTCTGAAAAAAATGTATATACTTCATAACACCATGTTTACTTTTACAGGAGGGCTCTATCATTTGAACAAGATTCTTTCTTTTATTAGAAACATGAATACCTGGTTAATGAGCTTATAGTAATTAGTACAAGTTCGTTGAGTAAAGCTATGATATAATATTCGATTTGTCGATTATGCTTTGATGTACCGTGTTCCTTTTAGACCTTGGCGATCATGGCTCACCACAACTTTTATGACCTCTGTAGCCCTTATATATAAATATTTTATATTTTTATTATCTCTCCTATCCATGTTTTTCTATCATTTCACAAAAATGTTTTACTCTGAGGTACCTTTAGTCAGTCTTGTGAGCATCAGATTTCCCGATCCGTTTTACCTTACAAGAAATGGCAACTGTCTCTACCTGATCCTTATATAAATATCCATTTTGTTGCCATTGTCTCTCGAACTTTTTCGTTGCTCTCAGTTTCGGTCCTTGATATTCTCAGCATCCTTCTGGAGAGCCAAATTTCTGTTGTTTACTTAAGATAAAATGGTTATGACTCATAAGTATACATAAAATATCTATTTCTATTGCATCATGCTATACCTGCATGCCCTCGTTGTTAAGACCTTCCATGGGATTCACGATATCCTTCTGTAGAGCCAAATTTATGTTGTTTACTTAGCATAGAATCGTTAATTAACACAAGTACGCAGAAAATATTTATTTCTTCTACATAGTGCTATGCCAACATGTCCTCGTTGTTCAGAGCTTCAACAACAGGGGTAGGGTATGTTTTGGCGTTGCCGTTTGGGCGTGGCCGTTTAGGCACGGCTGGTTTGGCGCCAGCTGATTTGGCGATGGCTGTTCTAGCGGCAAAACAATTTTTTTTAATTTATAAATGTTATTTTTATTTATAAATCTTAAGAATATACTTTTAATTAAAAAATATGTCTGTATGGAGAAAATTACAATATATCTAAATCTAGACTTATTTATAAATGGAACTTTGTTTGTGTGTGTGTGTGCATGTGTGTGTCTGTGTGATTCTATACCTATAGAATCCGAAACGGCTGAACCGATTTTCTTGAACATTTACACAGTTGTACTATAAGCGTCTGCGAGTGTGCTTAGCGAGGTTTTGTTTCGAGGTACCCCCAATAATTATCGAAAATTGATAATCGGAAAAATCGGGTTATAGAAGGAGTGGTCCGATTTTAATCAAATTTGATACACTCATAGACAAAGACATAAGAAACGATATTCAGAACTTTCAAGGTTGCAGTTCTTACAATAGTGCAGAGAATCGATAATATATATATATAAAAGGCAAGATGTGTGTGTGTGTGTGTGTGTGTGTGTGTGTGTGTGTGTGTGTGTGTGTGTGTGTGTGTTTATCTGCCTGTTTTGTCTGTATTTTTTCAGCCCTTTTATTTTAGTTTTTGCTTCGGGTTTGGCTCTAAGTAGGTATAATTGTAGTTCTTAGTCTCAGCCATGATACCATTTACTCAGAGGACTTATTTAGCCTTCAAAATTCAGTTTACGATGAGAAAATATCACGATACCAGGAAATCAAAATTTGACTTACATCCATTCATTTTTCTTTCAGTCTACGGTTTCGCTTTAACTGGAAACAACTATTGCTTTTAAGTCTTTCGTGCCAACGTCCAAAGAGTCTGAGCTCCAGGACCATGGATTAGTTTTAAAGCTTTCATTACACCCGAGCAACGCCGTGCTATACTGCTAGTCCGTTATAAATTGAATGATGATATACATATTTAGAAACAGGCAAACTAGCTCTCTCCTTGTTTAGCTGTTTGTTCAGCCTACATAAAGAGAGGGCGCTTTAGTTCTTGCCAACGTCTGAGTTGAGTCAATCAGTCCTTCGTCTCAGTTGAGTCAATCAGTCCTTAGTCTCAGTTGAGTTAACTGTCGCAAGTGTTTCGTTCTTTTATCATTTTTTTACATATTTTTTTAACTAGAAACTTTCGTTTTATCCATATGATGGCTGAAAAGGTATTAACGAAACGTGGCAAAGAAAAGTTTACTCATAACGGATTCCTATAAGTATAATTCATAATTACCAAACGAACTAAATAAAGCTGTGTACAGGGAAGTTGTGCGTTGTGGTGCAGTGGATATCGGCTCGCAATGAGAAATCGGGGAGCCGAGTTCGAATTCCAGTTGAAGTCATTGCATTCACTTACGCGCAAATACCCTTGCGAAAGGTATTAATCCGTCTCTTCCTTCCTGGTATGTGTTAAATAACAGGACAGATTGGGTTCTGTAGCTTTGGCTGGCAACCATTCTACCGCAGAAAGCAATGGCAACCTACTGCGGGATAATCTTCTGCCCAGTCAGTCATGTCTCGAAAGAGACATGATCGCCCAAGCGTGTTTCGCGTATGGCACTTAACTGACTGACTGACAGATTTTAGTGCAGGTTTTTACATTTTCATGAGCTTGTCTATATTTTGCAATTAAAGTTTTTAAAAATGTTTTTAAGATCCAATGCCCGCATATCTCGTACAACCCATTACTCTTCAGATCCATCAATTCGATCATCTATAAAATGTAATTATATTATCCAAGTTTAAATGAAATAATATTGCTAGTGCTAGTAAATCCGAATTTATTGAATGGTTTTGAATTTATAAATCAACTTTTCCTAATGTTAAAACCCCTGGCTAGTGCCCAAACGGCCGGGACCAACTGTCAACCGGCGCCCAAACGGCATTAGCTCCATTCCGCAAAAACAGTGTTTTCTTTGCTGTGGGAAACAAGAACATAGCGTATTATCAAGCCAGTATGAGGCACAAGCAGAGAGCAAAGTGAAGACAAGGCGTGAACTTCAAGAAGGAGACGTTACGTAATAAATAAACTTTTTATTAAGAGGTGAATTAATTAGAACGTCAACATCGATAGGTGCTAAAGCGGCATATTAATGAACAAATAAAGGAAATTTCATAGAAATTAGAAAATTGTATGCTTACCTTAGCAACAGTAAATGAGTTTTTTTTAACCAAGTTCCTTCGTTTTATTACAATTCCTGTAATGAATTTCTGAAACGGCCTGAAAAATTAAATAAAAAACAAACAAATATTAACAATAAAAGAAAAAAATACATTGTCTGGAAATCGCATTTCTGTTAATAAACAATTTTTTTCTTTGTCTATCACAATAAACGCTAATCAGGTAATTATTATAAACACATAGGAGAGGAGTGATTAGAAAATATGTTGTTATAGAAAAAATTACGCGCCGGTGCTTCTTGAATCGAACAAGCATCATGTTATCATGAGAACGGAATGTGCATTTAAAAGAATTCATAAAACGAAGTGGAGTACTTCAACGTGGTGCATTGGTTAGTAAGATGGCCTCGCTAGATCATTTACGACTGAGAAGTGAGTTCGATTTTCACTGACTATTTCTTACTTTCGGTCTTGATTCACATGTAAATTTTGCTTAGAAAACCAGCAAACTTAGCATCGTCTGATCAAAGTAGATTTTCACAAATGGCTGCAGGTTTGATTCAATGTTTTTTTGCAACTCCAGTCTAGCAAGAAAGTCTTTTTGTTTAAGAAGTGTTTTTTTTTTTGCCTTTAAGTCTTTGAAAAGATGTCATATTAAGGAAGTGAACGATTTATTGTATCTGTGCTCACTTTTATTCAGCTTACTTCTAGTCCTCCCTGAAGTTGGGGCTCCTTGCCAACTTTTCTCACAAACAATCTTACCGTACGTTCCGTTACAAATGGAACGACACGTCTTCCAGTAACGAACTACCCTAGCAACCGAGCTCAGCAGCACATTTAACTGACTATATATCTTCCTATAACCGAGTCCATTTGTATGACGTTAACAATACGTTTACGGAGGTCTTGATCAATAATTTTGCTTTTCTCCATTTTGTCAAAGTTTAAAGGACTGTTGAGAAAAAAAGAATGGAGTGATACTTTTAATCATTCCTAAAAGTAAACTTATAATATTGGAACTTCCTAGAAAACAACTCCATCCTAATCTGGAAGATTCTAGAGAAATTTGAACACTTTTATAAAAAAAATAGCTGTTTTAAATGTGTTACTTTTTAAAGTTTTTTTTATATCTGATTGTTTGACTTTAAACCTAAAGGGTGAACAGAACCTATAAATATTGCAACAAATATAATAAATGCTACAAAGAGCTAGTTATCTTATATGTATCACACTTCAATCTGTGTACAATCATTTCACAAAGTTTTAGTTAAATTGTTCGCTTTGTGTAAAAGTCACGATCTTTCTAAAATATGCAACAAAGGCGGCATTGGAGGTAGACTTGCAAATGTGAAAAATTGTCAATTACTCGGACACATTTCTCTTTGGGGATTTCCCTGATTTTTGCTGTGATAGCTGTCTTTATTTCACCAATTGTTTGGGGGTCATATCTGATACACATTTTCCTTAAGATACCCCAACAAATAAAAATCTGGGGGTTCAAGTCTTGTACAAAATCAATGTTCCTTTGTGTTCTAGCACTCACCCTCCAACTAGAATAGTCTTTATCAGACCATTTGATTTCGGATTTTTCACTGTTCCATAGCCTCTGTCTTATGAACAGAGTAAAAAGTTTCTGCTTTTTGGTGGATCAGGACGACACTGAACCTTTCTCCGAAAGTTTTCTTGCACTTCAGTATATGATATGTTAGTGAAATAGACCTTCACGCAAAATATTTCTTTCATTAGTTGACGAAGATATATTTAGGAGGATTATTGTTTCAATATTTCATACACAAAGTTAACTTATACACGCTGAAAGGGAAAAGAAGAAAAATTTATATTAAGTTTTATTCAGAAATTTCTAGGTTCTATATAATTTTTGTTGTTTTCTAATCACCCAGTTTTTGTTCTATGAGCAAATGTTAAATTAATGTAACTGTATTTAGTCAGTTAAGTGCCATACGGGATACACGTTTCGGCGATCATGTCTAAGAAGTGATATGAATGACTGACTAGGTAGAACATTTTCTCGCAGTAGGTTGCCATTGCTTTTTGTGGTAGACTGACTGCCAACCAAGATATAGAAGCCAATCTTTCCTGTCATTTAACCCATAGCTGGTAAAACAAGCGACGGTTTAAAACCGTGTCCAACTGTATTTGCGCGTAAGTGAACGGAACGAATTCAACAGGAATTCGAACTTAGCTCTACGATTTCTCATTCGGAGCCGATATTCGCAACACCACAATGTTTATCAGTGCAACTCTATTAGAAATACCTAAACACACACACACGCATACACACACACAAACACACACACCCACACACATATATATATATAAGACTCCTGACTGCGTCTAGTCAACCTCTTTGACATTTGTCCGATTCTACCCACGTTATTGTTGATATAACAGGACCACTTATTACCACTTGATGAGGATGGTCTAGACTTGCGAGGGATTGGTATATGATAAAAAACAGATTATAGACTGCAACGACACGGTGTATATTTATATATATTTATATATACCGAATAACTACAAGATTACAAGCAAGTCAAAATAATTGACGGAAAAGATATATCAGTTGGCTGGTATTTCCGTAACACAATAATATTCGCGTATTTTGTTGTTGTTTTTTTATTTCTACGGGACGATTAGTTGGTTGAATTTGCAATATTTATTTCTCCCATCTTCTTCTATTTCTAGCAGCAGGCGAGTTGTAAGGCCGACCGTATTTCAAATCTCTCTTCCGTACTCCTCTCTCAAAACACGGGAGCCGACTCACTATATCACGTCTTGCATTCTTATTTTGTTAAACAGCATCACAACCGGTGTGGAAAAGAGGGGTGTAAGGTTTTTATTTTCCTGACTGTATAACTCGTATAATCTCGAAAGGAAAGCAATTACATTTATTCATTCGACTTCCAGTAGAATAGAAGAAAGCACACCGCCTATTATTGTCTGCCAGCTCTTATCGACTGCCCCGGTTAAACCAGTAAACAGAAAATTGTCAAGGCCACATTTCGACCTGGGATCACACATCGTCAAAACCCTTCAACAAATATTTTGGCTGTATAACTTTGATAAATTTTGCTTGCTTTTCTCTACAAAAGAATTTTGCACTCAGTGAAACCTTGTATCTGTATTTTCTACTTGTTATCATTTTGGCTACTCTTTCCTAAAAATAATTATATTCTCCAATTTTAGAGAAATCTATTCTCACCTTGAAAATCACTTAATACCAGTGATCTGAAAATAGAATCACACACACACACATATATATATATATATATATATAGTCACCCGCAGACAGATCGGTTTCGCCGTATCACAGCTCATCAGTACGGTTAGACTCCGACTGCTTTTTTACCCAGGATTGAAACCCGACTGAAATGGCGTCAGCCGGCAACTCTACCCCTGGGCTATGAGCGTTCGGTGGAATTAGGCAGACTTTTTAGCGCATATCATTATACGCGCCCGATATATATATATATATATATATATATATATATATATATATTATGCATAATTATTTGATTACTTAGTTTTTGGTCATAATTAAATTACACCAGTACACAGTTGTATTAAAAAGTGGTCACTATAAATATATTGTAGAACTTTTGAATAATTTTTCATTTT
This sequence comes from Ascarosepion bandense, assembly GCA_037127315.1. Classification (NCBI taxonomy): domain Eukaryota; kingdom Metazoa; phylum Mollusca; class Cephalopoda; order Sepiida; family Sepiidae; genus Ascarosepion; species Ascarosepion bandense. The sequence continues at coordinate 631,600 of JBBBDQ010001954.1, forward strand.
TAAATTGGTTATTACGCAACCCACTTTTTTAATAACTCGTTTAAAATTATATACATATATACATACATATATATATATATACATACATATATATATATATACATACATATATATATATATATATAAATACATATATATACATATATATTTATAAATACATGCACACACACACACACACACACACACACACACACACACACATATATATATATATATATATATATATATATATATATAAGTATATAAGTAAGTAAATAAGTAAATTAACCTAGTGAGCCAACAAACCTACCAAGGTTTCACGTAAACGGATCTTCAGGGAACGCTGGCTGAAGAGGAAAATAACAATGACAAGATATAGGGAACTCAATAACCCACGTGACAAAAAAAAAAAGAAGACACCAAACACAAATAGGGGGAAACTTTTATTAAGAAAAATATGTAAACATTAAAATAAAATCAAAAGCGCCAACTTAGCGAAGACGGAAACATAAACCTACAAACGACAACAAAAGAAAATAAGGGAAAAGGAAAACCTACCAAGCATTCATAATTCAAAAGCCAAGACTTCCTATGTCTACACTTATTAAGTATTTCTGTTTTAGAATTCAATAAACTGTTTGTGGGTTCAAACGACGTTATAGCAAGTTTTTCTTCCCCACATAACCTGCAAAATTTCTCGCCAGCTTTAAACTTTGTACATCTTTTTAATATTTCCCATTTTAAAATGGGATCTATGTTCAGTTCTTATTTAATTGTCCTCAAATAAATAGAAAGAGTGGTGTTGTGTTTATATTTTTCATTGTTAATATATAAATCGGAGAGAGTATTAAATCAAGTACTTATTACAAATTTATAAATCATCCAATATGTGCAGATGCATCTGGTGGAATGGCCTCTGAACGTGAGGTTGATGATTTTGACGAGGTCAGAACCACTCCTTAATGTCCGTTGTTCCCATATCCATCCAATCTTGGTGTAGTCATACCTTTTAAAGCCGCAGCTATTAGAAAATAGTGAAGCCCCAGACACCATGAAAGTGTAAAAATACATTTTTGGAGCAAAATAACAGTAATATATTTTATATATTAAAATTAACAACAACAGCTACTGATAATAAAATTAGCAACTATACATTTTTCAAGCAAAGTTTCCAGTATTACATTTTATCTGTCTAAAATTCTGAGATGGGTTACTGTAATTATTTGCACTATTCATATTGTTATTCTCATCTTTGTTGCTATATTCCTGATGTTTTGCCCGTTGTACGCTCCGGCCTTCTTTGGGATCTTTCTGGCATCAGCTAGTGTAACTATTTACATTGTTTGAATTGTTGTCCTCATACTTATTGCCATATTCACGACATTTCCTTTATTTTACGCCTCGCCCTTTTTCAGGTTTTTTTTTATATTTCTTAGATGATGTATCGTAAATAATTACACGTTTTATATTGTTCGGACTGTTGTTCTGATATTAGTTGCCATATTCACAATGTACGTTCCGGCTTTTTCAGGTTGTTGGAATTTTAAACAGAACTCTTTATTTCGTCTACCGGAGGTGATTGTTCTAGTTCCTCGTGTAATACCACTTCCAGTTATCTCAGTTTAAGTTATCGTAGACGCCCTTGTTGTAGAACAATCCTATACAACGGTTGAATAAAACACAAACTTCAAACCCAAAGGCTTGATGCTTTCTTCAATAGAATTAACGATGAAGAAGACCGAAAATGGATCGATCATAATCTGGATAAATCCATCGGACATAAATTCGTTGAAAAGTTCCGCCAAGTACATAAATTGAACAAACTGATAGATCGACAGGTGAGACACAAGGTCCATTACCACCCAGTTAAGGCAATAATCAACATCAGTCAACACCAAACTCTGAGGAGTCAGTACTGAACGAGTGTCTCAACTTTGAAACAACTATCAGGCGGATACCATACTTGGACTTCGTTACCCGAATCGAGGAGATAGCCTTGAAAATTCCCCAGGCTCAGGCGAATGAGCTAAGATACAAAGTGAGGCAGATACTGAGGAAAGCCAAGCAAATCAAAACATCACGAAACTGAAGAGGCTGGCAATCAAAACCGTAGAGAAGAATGATTACATCATCATACAACCAGCTGACAAAGGCAATGCGACTGTAGTTATGGATAAAACGGAATATGCAGAAGAACTAGAAGAGCTCTCTAGAAATGTTAAAGAGAGTAAAGTAAAGAAAGATTCAATGTTAAAAAAAGAACGACAACTGCCGCAGATCCTAATGAAGAATAAGGACCACTTCCCACACAAAACATACAGGCAACGTTACAGAAAGTTATATATGGTCTCCCTCCTAATTCACAAAGACGGTATTCTGCTCAGGGCAATTGTTAGCTGTCAAAACTCTGTATGCCACACACTGAGTCGCTTCATTGCGGATTTGTGACTGATTACATGAAAGGTCACCACCATATGTCTGATACTTTGCCCATTTTGTGAAAGTGATCAAAGATGCTCCCACTCCAGATGGTTAGCCTGGATATCCTCATTAAGAAGGCACTATCGGTAGTCAGTGACATATTGACCTCGGACTCACCTCTAAGAGAACGTACATGTATGCCAATATATAACGATGAAGATGCTGACTTTCTACACGCAAACATCTTTTGGAATGGTATCAGCCATATATGGGTAGGATGGAGGTTTAACAATGTGCTCGCCATTATCACCAGCAATGGCTAACATATACATGGAATACTTGAAGAGATTGCATTAGAATCTACATCACTAAATGAAATTCTGTCTGAGATACATACATGACACCTTCATACTTTGGACAGACCAGGAAGAGAGCCATGTCAGCTCAATTGATAAAGTTCATAATGGAGAAAGTGATAAAAATCTAATGCAATCACAGATGACACAATATTTTCGAAGGCCAAATAAATTTCATCAAACACCCCGAAAAGACTTATATTACTGCACACCACTTCAAAGAACCTAAACTGAGAAAAAAAATAAAAAATCGTTTAAATTCTGGCACTCCAGTTGGTCTACAACTGATTGTATGGTAAAAGAAAGGAAACTAAAGCTACTGTTTCAATTAATTTGCACAAAGGTATATATATATATATATATATATATATATATATATATATATATATATATATCAGCATGCCTTGTGGACATAGAAGAATCCAAAGGAGTATCCTTTACATATAATGGTAGGATAACTCTCTATGAGAGCTCTAAACATATATGCATAAGAATTCATATAGAGCAAATCTAAGAAAAATTTAGACAGACGCGTTATTTCATGGTAATTCGGAAGTATAGGCCTATTTCAGGCGAGCCTTGTTCAGCTTCCGTCTTTATTCAACAAAGGATTCTACATGAATGGGATTCACAAAAACCTAACTCGGCGAATAAGAAATTAAAAAATGAAAATATAAAAACATATAAGATGATAAGAATATAACTGTCGCTCCCCTAATATTCTTATCATTGTACATTGATCTGTACATTGATTTTTTGTTGTTGTTTTTCTCTCCCTGTAACCCAGGGATTTTTTGTTGTTTTTTTTTCTCTCCCTGTAACCCAGGAATTTTTTGTTGTTGTTTTTTCTCTCCCCGTAACCCAGGGATTTTTTTGTTGTTGTTTTTTCTCTCCCTGTAACCCACTGCGCATCAGGGATATTTCCGCCTTCCTTGGAGTTTAAAAAAATTGTACACACACATATATATATATTTAAATTATTTGTTTTTAATCGATACTCGCATTTGAGTAGATATTCTATTTTTAGCCAAAAGTATATTTATTTCTACTGGCTAATAAGCATCTCTGCTCTGAAATGTATCGTAATGTCAACAAATGTAAACATACAATGTTACGGAAAATCCCGAAGATTAACGAAATGAGTTTAACAAATGATATATTTAAATTATTTGTTTGAACATTATTTTTAATCGATACTTGTATTTGAGTAGATATTCTGTTTTTAATCAAACAGTATAACAGTATATTTATATATTTATTTCTACCTGCCTGATTATTTACGACAAATTTTTTGTCACGAAAATGTGTGCAGGATTTATATATATATATATATATGTGTGTGTGTGTGTGTGTGTGTGTGTGTGTGTGTGTGTGTGTGTCCAGCAATCTCTCTTTTATACAGGCGTCATTAAAAATGACAGACAAGGCGTGATTGTTAATATTTTATGTAATTTTTTATGGTATCTTATGATACTTGTTGACAAATATCATAGCAGCATCCACATGTAAAACAATACCTAGGCTTTATTGTTAAACAGCAAAAATTCAACACTCAATAACATCAACTACGAACACGCTGACAACATGCTTACCTTGTTCGGTACATAACACATAGTTTCACACGATTCTACAAGCATACATAACACTACATAGATTCTGTTATACGTAAAATAAAATCCAGCCTACATAATGGATAAAACTATATCTGAAAGTGCTGGATAAACAAAACATTTGGACAATTTTTACATAATTTATGTCTTCAAAAGAAAGAAATCATAAGATCACATGAAAGATTACTTAAAAAACTTAACCATCACACCTTGTCTGTCATTTATATTATGTATCCACATGCACACGCACACACACGCCCGCACCCCCCATATATATATATATACTGTTAAATATAAGAGACAATGAATGTCTATTATGTTTAATCATAAGCCGTTCTAAACATCGTATTTTGGCTTTAATTTCAGGCAAAAATAAAGACAAAAATTCTCCAACATTTGGATAATACTTTATTATGTTGTTTCTAAGCTTTCGGCTCACATGAGCCATCTTCAGAGAGTATACATGTTCGTTAACATAAAAACATCCACCATCAGTGACGATTTTATCTTGTGTTGACATAAAACTTTGCTAAGCAACGATAACAGCATATGTTTAGAAAATTATCTGCTGCCTCGATACACTATATATATATATATATAGCCTGTCTACAAAACTATGTAACCGTATTGATCTGGAAACAGTGTTTAACTTGTGACTATTCTAGTCATCTTATTTTTATGCAACGTCAATAAATCCGTTGTCGATCGGATCGAATGGTTTGTTCAGATCTCAAAGTCCATTGTTTTTTTTTGTTTTTTTTTTGTTTGTTTTTGTTCTGTCTTCAAAGCCATACCGACTTGCAATTTCGGCAGGCAAGATGCGGCAGTGGGTGCTGATTGTACGATAGATGGAAGTGTTTCCATAGCAACATCCCATCAATTTTGAAATGTTAGTCAAATGGACTGTGCGCATGTGCATTAAATAACCAAATCGATAATCGTTTCGAAACAATGATCGCTTTTCAGTGGTTGTGGGTGAGGTGGCTTCACAAAGTCTGCGATGACTGAAGCCGGCGGGAGAATGATGGCAAAAGTGATCTCGTTTTTTGTAAATCAGTTTTGTTTGTGGCTGAGCGGTTAGTCAGTCAGTGAAGTGCCATACGTGAACACGCTTGGGTGATCATGTCTCGAAAGTGACATGACTGTCTGGCCAGAAGAAGTAGTAGTAATTAGTAGAGAATCAGTTATTACTTCATAACAATAGAAAACAGATTCTCCACTTTAGGTTCAACTGAAGATGGAGTTGTATTCGTTTCCGATTATATTAATTTCTACTAATTCTAGGGGGATCAGTTTGTTATTTCATGACAATAGAAAATAGATCCCCCACTTTAAGTACAACAGAAACTTTAATTGTATTCGTTTCCGATTACATTAATTTGTACTAATACTAAGGAGATCAGTTCATGGCAAAAGAAACCCGATCCCCCACTTTATACTCAGTAGAAGTTTTACTTATGTTTTAAACTATTATATTCAGTTTGTCAAGGATAATATGTGATACCCGCTTGGGCGATAATGTCTCGAAAGTGAATTCTACTGAAATTCGAACTCGGCTCTCTAATTTCTCGTTCCGAACCACTGAACCATAACGCACATCTCTAGAACGTTAGCGTATCGATTCTGAGGTCTGGTTTCAAATCTCATTATTGTCTAATTGTCAAGGATAAATTTTCTGGATTGTATCGATATTAGGAGATGATCTCAGCGTCGGCCTCTTTGCAATCTGCCTAAAAATCTTAACACATATTTTAACCTGAATTTAATCTGACAAAACTAATTGGAAGTCGCCCATGATCATGCTAACTAGGATGTGCGTATTTAAAAGCAACAGAGATTAAAAAATATACAAATATTGGGGAACGGAATGAAACTGGAAGAACATTTGCATCTAAACACGTCGAACCCCATCAAGTTAAACATTTATCCTTCTCTATTTCTGCAGAATTTCCTCTAGATACATTTTTTTTTATAAGCGTTTCACCCCGAGCAAGGCATGTCACTGCCACTACTGTGCAGGGGGCTACGCAGAGTGGAGAAAGGCTGATTAAATATAGGAAATGACAGAGGGTGGGTGATAGGCGGGTAAGGATACCGAGAATGAGGGTTGGGTAGATGAGAGTGTTCTGAGAATAGTTGGGAGTTAGTGTGATAGGAGGTGTCTATTGACCCTACATTTAAACACCTGGAGATTGTAACTGTCGGGAAAGCAGACTTGTGGAAGGGAGTTCCACAGGCGGGAAGCGCGAGAAAAGAAGCTGTTGGAGTAGAATTTACGGTTACATCTTATTTGTTTAACTGTAAAAGGGTGGGACCTAGTTGCTAATCTAGTATCTCGTGTAAATTCGTGCTTAGGCGGCACCAGTGATCTAAGCTCATCGGAGCAGAAGCCATGAAAGTACTTGTAGAAGAAGCACAGGGAAGCCACATCACGCCGGTGTGAGAGCGGCTGCAGCCGGTCTGCCAAGTCAGTATCAACCACGTTACAGATCCTCCTTTGTATTTTGTCAAGAAGCCCAAGGAGAGCAGCAGGGGCACCCGACCAGATATGGCAGCAATATTCAATACACGGGCGGATGGTAGATTTGTATATGTGCAGAATAGATTCAGATATAATCATAACGGAGTTTTTCAATTGAATTCTCTCACTTCCTTCTAGGCTTGTATAATTCCTTCAATTTGTTGAAGTCTTTTTTAAGGACCAAACGCATTACATAATTTTTTGTCATATTGTTTTAATAATTTCATCTTAAGCAAGGTGATAAAGCAACTAAGATTCAAGTAGTTACTAAAATTGAACGAAACTGAAAAATGTTACTGAAAAGAAGGAGAAAGTAAAGACCGATGTTTCAAGGAGAGGAAGACGAGTAATATCGTAGTTAACAGAAAAACAAGAAGAGACTACCATAATCGTGAAGAAGCTATTAGAATAGAACTTGCGGTTATATCTAATTATTTAAACAGTAAAATTATGAAACTCAGATTCCAAACTAGTAATGCCCTAAAATCCATGAAACCGAGCGATCAAACAGAAAAGCCATATTTTGTTTTTTGTATGCACAGATAGTGTGACACAAGGCCAAGTGGCGGGTTAGGGAAAGCTGATCTTCGACTATGTCTAACATAGTGTTGGGGCACCTTCCCTATTTACGCTAATATAGACTCTTCCTAGAACTATATGTAGTAGTAGTAATTAGTGGACTACAGAGCATAAGAGAGTTAGTGTTTCCCAAGGTAACAAGTCTCACGTCTCGTATTATTGTCGCATTCTCTCGTATTTGACTAACCATATTGTACGACGTTCTACTAACCTCCACTGTACGAATTTCTCTTCAATATATTGCGTTTTCTACTGTATTATTCTGCGTTGTGTATTCATTGAATCTAACTCCAGTTCCACAACACATAGCTCGCCACAATCAAAGACTCTAATGAATTATAATTATTCTGGCGCACAAACAACACAGATTTAGTAACGTTTTTTAGTACAGTCACCATAACATCACGTGTCTATAAACTCCTAACTTGATTCCTTATGTACAATTTGTCTGTGGGGTGGTGGTCAAAAGAAACCAATTTTTTCAAAAAGTACTAAAACGGAAACAATTACATTTAAAATATTCATAGTAAAAGCAAATGGAATCTATGTTGCGGCGATGGGAAAAGGATTGAAGCCTATATATATATATATCAGTCAGTCAGTTAAGTGCCATATGTGATACACGCTTGGGCGATCAAGTCGTGAAAGAGACATGACTAACTGGGCAGAACATTATCCCACAGTAGATTGCCATTGCTTTCTGCGTAGCCAACAGACTGGTAGCCAACAAAGCCTATAGAACCCTATCTGTCCTATTATTTAACCCATAACTGGAGGGAAGAGATGGATTAATACCTTTCCCAAGGGTATTTGCCCGTAAGTGAATGCAACGAATTCAACTGGAATTCGACCTCGGCTCTCCGATTTCTCGTTCCGAGCCGATATTCACTGCACCACACACGCACATCCACATATATACATGTAAACAAAAAGATTTAACCATCCAAAAAGCATAATCAAGCATATCCATAAAGAAACAGACCACGAGCTATCAAAAGATTCATCAAACAAAGCATTCTTTAAAGAATAAATAGATTATAAAAATGTCTTTAAAAATCTGGCCATAAAACATTTTAAAATACAAACCTCAGCCAAACAAACAACGAAAAACAATAACAAATTTATCGAAACATTATTTGGTTCAACCCACCGTTTAACTTAGAAGTAAAATCTAAGATACGACAAATATTTTTTTAAATTAAACAGTAAACAGTTAAGTGCCATAAGTGATACACTGTTTAGGCGATATATAAATGGTCAAAATAAAACATGTTCTGTATCTACCGGGACATTTTTAAAATCAGATAGAATAATCATAAATTTACATTTAAACTGGAAAACCTCAAATATTGTACTAAACTGGCTAGCCATGTGTGGAAATTAAAATTGAAATATGGAAAATACTCTAATATAACTTGAAGCATAGTAAAAATAGCCAAACCATGCAACAATGGCAACATATGCAGATTATGGAGAAAAAATATTTATACGAAGGACAAATTAGAAACAGAAACTCAAAATGGAACGCACTAAGAGTAGCTCTAATAACATCAGCGAACGACATCATCCCAAAGGAAAAAGCAAGTCGGAAGAAAAACGAATGGATCACCGAAGAGTTTTTTGATATGATGCAAAAGAGATAGAAAACGATGTCAAGGTATGGAACGGAATACAAAAACCTACATGAAGAAATAAAAAGTAAATGTAGACATGTTAAAGAAAACTGGCTCAACAACAATTTCAGCAAAGTAGAAAGACTGAGTCCAACAAATAATGAACATATGCATGAAAAGGGAACTAACAGGGCAAAGGACCTGCTCAGCAACAGAATGTCTAAAAGACTGTCGCCTCTGAGTATTGACCTCAATGTCTAATTTTATATTTGCATACATCTATGCCTGATATTGAGAACTTTAATTCAAAATTATATATATATATATATATATATATATATATATATATATATATATATATTAGTCTTTCACATGCAAGCCTGTTTCGCTGCATCACAGCTCATCAGTGTGGCTAGATACATCCACTTGCTTCTGGCCGGAATCGAAATTCGACCTATTTGTTTTCAGTCGGAGTCGCTACCCCCTAAGCCATAGCATTAAATCAGAGAAGGTAAATTTTAACCTATGTTCACTCTGGCCCGGAGTGGTAGTAACTGTTAGGTTCCTATTTATGGATCAAATAGTTTTCCTGTGTGTCTGAGTGTGCGTGTTTGTTAGATGAATACACTGCATGCCTGTGTGTGTATGCACATTTAGAACGGTTATGTAAATATGTACTGTGAGTGTAGAACGTTTGCATAATCTGTGTGTGTGTGTGTGTGTGTGTGTGTGTGTGTGTGTGTGTGTGTACATGCGTGCAGACTTTTCGAATCCTGAGCAAAGTCATCATGGACGCTCACAATTCACCAGCCCCCGTACCAGAGACGACAAACTCTAGCATCAGAACCCCTTAAGTATATTGTATTCAGCCATGCACTACCCAAAGTATTTGAGGACCAAGGGAGGTCAAATCCCGTGATAATATAACATGCGATCATCACAAACACTTAACGCGTGGCACACAGTGCACCTATGTGTGCTATGTTGTTTTGATGGAGAGAGTGTGCTTTATGCCGCACAAGCAACTGACCACTTTGAATCTTAGTTCAGGTTGACCGGTAGCTGGATGGCTAATAGTTCAACACAAGTTCATGCAGGACAGAAATCCAATGCATAAGTGTAAAATGAAAGGCACCATCCACCGCTGACCTTCATTTAATGTTTACGATAAGAGAGTCCAGAATATAGATATTTAAACTTGTTTGAACATTATTTTAATGGCTACTCGTATTTGAATGGATAGTCTGTTTTTAGTATACTTATTTATCCATTGACCTGAATATTCAAGAAGTCTTGTTTGAAAAATATTTATCATCCAGCATTTATATTAGGAAACGATTCAGAGCAGAAATGAATGTTCTAAAAGAAATCATTAAAATGTGCATTTGTATGGCTTAATTCAAACTATGACGTGGATCTGTTAAATTTTCGGTGAGAGACCGAAATGTTAACAGAACCATATGTCTAAATGCAATGTAATGTCTTGTGACAAGATTGAAATGTGATTTTATTAAGTGTGGTGTGACGTCTTAGAACCGCATTACAAATTTACGACCTGCGTCTGCTATTCAATGACTGTTATCGTCGCAAAACAATGATTTATGTCAACACAAGATATCATTTTTGAAGGTGAATGTCTTCATGTTACCGTCCCTGTAACTACCCTGAAGATTTGTGAAGGCACACCTAGTAAGGATTAACTAGAACGCCCGTGTCGTTCGCCATGTGTTATACTGATTTTTGTCTGCCGTTCGATCCGACTTTGGTCGGTGGGTTGTATGGTTGTGGGGTGTTCTACCCGACATCGGGGGGTCGGGGAATTGTAAATAGTTCGGAAACAGTGTGGGACTTGGCCCTTCAGAATAATGGTTATTATGTGTTGGTTTGATTGTCGGTGCCATGGGGAAACGTGTTGGACTTTGACCGGATGGTATGTACTGGTTTGGGATCTGTCGAGTATTGGCGCGATAATCGATGTCGAATTAGATGCCTCATGGTTGTATAGGTTGGCGGTCGTTGTTGGGTTGGGTACTTGCCGAGTGTTATTGTGTTGATATGTGACGGATTGTGTACCTGGGGGGGAATTCGTTGGAGACTCCAAGTCGGATGAAGTTACCCATCAAATATAGGCAAATTAATGTCTAAATATATATATATATATATATATATATATATATATATATATATATAAGTGTACATCTGTTCTTTTGTACTAGTAGACATATTGATATTTTCTTTACTTGCTGATATGTATGTATATGTATACATTTACTTGTATGCGTGTGTATGTCTTACATATATCAATGTATGCTTTTGTATGGGTATATATGTATATATATATATATGTATGTGTTTATGTATATATATATATATGTATGTATGCATATATTTGTGTATTTATATGTATATATATTAATATTTGTATGTGTGTCAGATGTCCATGTATGCATGTCTATATCTATATATATATGTATGTTTACGTATATGTGAGGATATGTATGTGTATATATATATGTATGTATTTGTGAGTATATGTATATGTGTATATATATATATATATATATATATATATATATATATATATGTATGTGTATATGTATATATGTATGTGTGTGTATGTGGATAGATAGATAGATAGATAGATAGATAGATAGATAGATAGATAGATAGATAGATAGATGGTTGTAAGTTTATGCTCCTGGGTTTCACTCTTTTGCGTTCGTCAGATTTAACTAACACATGTGCACGTCAATGGGTGTACAAGTGTTAATCTACACAGACACACGCACATTCGAGCTCGACAACTAAGGTTCACACAGGCATAACTACATGTGAACAATATGGGGCTTAGCATATATATGTATATGTGTGACGTTTTGTACATGCATACGCATTTGATTGGTGTATAGTGTATCTACCAAGTTTGACGCCTGAGGTTTTGTGTATTTCCATCTGTGTGGTTATATATTTTTACGATCTGTGGAGTTTTTAGTCGTTTACGTTTTTGTTTTTAGCTTGTGTATTTGCGTAAATATATATCTGATTATGTTTATATGTTCATGCATTAAAATATGATTGTGTCTGCTATGACCTCATTCATTCAAGGCTAGTCACGTTACAAATTCGCCCTGACTGTATCCAATATGTGGCAATTCAGTCTGTGTCCAAATAGAGCTTTAACATTTAATAGACAAATTGACAAGTCGACAAAAACAAAATTGTACAAATGTATATATGTATGGGTATATTAATTTGTATATGAGTCTGTTTACCAGTGTATGTGAATATACACGTCTATTTTTCCATGTGTGGATGTTTATAGGTTTATTTATGTGTGCATTCTTTCTCTTCCTCGTTTAATATATGAGTAACTTTCTAAATCTAATAAATTGCTAAACTTATAATTTTTTTTTTAATTTCGCAACAATAATAAAGTAGATCCAATGGTCAATTAATAATGCTGATCTCAATTTAATCGAATATTAATACTAATGCCCCCCAATATTATCTTTAAGTCTGCTCATGTATTCTCCAAATTAGAAGTTGCTTTACTCTGATTGATCCACATTGAACATACAACAATGCCTCTCTGATTAAAGGGGTTTTGCTTGTTTTTAACCTTTTAAAACTCTTCAACTTGAAATAAACCTCATAACTTGATAAGACACAAGCAATGTCGAAACAAAATAGCTACTTTTGTAGTGATATTATGACATATTCATTCTTATAATTTCTGAATAAATATTATTAACTCTACTTTGCATAGAGCACATTTTTAAGAATAGTGTTTCTTTGGATAAGGAATATTATTCCATCCATACGTACCCTATATATATATATATATATATATATATATATATATATATATATATATATATATATATATCCAACTGTTAATGTTTATATAGCTACCAAATTCTCACCATTATTCCTACTGATTGTCTGATATTTTATTTTATGGAATAAATATGCTCGCCTAATACCTTATATTCCAGTTCAGGTTCACAATAACGGTATTCTACCACGATCGACGAGACTCCATTAGTGAATTGAAGTGCGAGACGTGATTCGTTAACGTGTAAAGACAACTACCATATATATATATATATATATATATATATGGACGGGAGAAAGAGAAATGTAAGTATGTTTATAATTGTATATAATGTCAAAGAAGAAAATGTCTTCAACCCATCTTTTCTGCAAACAGACAATTTCGAGCAACGAATATTCTCCTTAGGAATGTTCACATGATCGATAGCATTTTGGAACAAATTACCCTTAATCATTTGAAATGATTAATTCTGGGAGTGGTTAAGAGAAACTAATCTGCTCAAAATATACACCTACAATTTTTGTCTTTATTAATTTTTTTATCTTTCTTTTGACTTTTTTTCGTATGAGTGATGTCAAATCGTATAATCACATTCGAAATTTTTCAAATTAAAAGAAAAGAAAACGAGAAAATCTAATATATATTTTTCTGGAAATTAATTGAACCAAAACGAATAATATATTCCAAGGATCTTTCACAGTTTCCCTGATCACATATATGTCGTCTCTTGGCATTGTTTTTCTCTTCCGACCACATTTTTTTTACGTTTTGGACTGAGATAGATAGATAGATATATAGATAGATAGATAGATAGATAGATAGATAGATAGATAGATAGATAGATAGATAGATACGAACAGCGATACACGTTTGTGCAAATTAACTGAAACAAAATGAATAATGTATTCCTAGGATCTTTCACACATTCCCGATCCCATATAAGTCGTCTCTTGGTATTGTTTTTTCTCTTTCTACCGCATTTTCTTTTACATTTTGGACTGATGGATCCAGTTTGTTTCTTCGCTTTGATGACACGACTGACAGTTGAAAGGCTTACACCAGCAATATCTGCGATCTCTCTGTAAGGCTTGCCAGTGTGTTCGTGCAACGTTACAATTTTCGTAAGCTTCCTTAGAGTAACAGCCATCAAAGTCAATGGTGTAGGACAATTAATCGACACTCGAAACAGGAGTGTCCGGTCATGATAAAAATCTGATGCAATCAAGTAAGACGCTAATTTTTTTTAAATCCAAACAAATTTCATCATTCACTACGAAAATAGATGCATATTACTGCATACCACCGCAAATGATCTAATCTGAGGAGAAACCTTATGGTGAAAGAAAGGAAACTAAAGCAGTTGTTTTAATCAATTTACACAAAGCTATATATATATATATATATATATATATTGATTGAGTGATTGTTTAATACTTAGTTTTTGGTCGTAATGGGATTAGACCAGTACACATTTGTATTAAAAAGTGTTCAGTGCAATTATATTGTAGAACTTTTGAAAATTTTCCATTTTTAAACGAGTTATTTTGCTACCCATGTTTCTACCATGAGTAGTGTCTTCAGGCGATTTTTAATGACTATATATATATATATATATATATATATATATATATATATATATATATATATGGAGTGTCTAAAACAAAAGTAAAAAATTCTTTAAATGACGTGTTTCAGCGACATGACATATGCTTCAGCATGAAAGACAAAATTATGTGTATGATCTTTAGGTTAATAAGGAAAATTCATTAATTGACCTTATCAGATCCCATCATCAAAAAGTGTTGAGTTGAATATATTCGATAAGATGAATAAAATAAATAAAGAACTAAGAAAAAATCTGTCTTTAATTTAACGTGTTTCATTTATCACAAACTTCTTCAGAGATTTAATAAAATCTCTGAAGAAGCTTATTATAAGTGACACGTTAAATTAAAGATACTTCTCCTACTTGGTCTTTATTTATGCTATATATATTTATATATATATATATATATATATATATATATATATATATATACAAACACTTTTGGTGGTCCGTTCAATATATAAATAAACTTTTTGGTGGTCGGATTTGATAAAGTAATTCAATTAGATGAAGCATTGGCAATTATTATTCATTTTTTACTTTCTTTCATCTTATTTCTCTTCTTTTTCCACCAAATAGTAATAGATTTAAGTTGTCTGAATTTCTTAAATTATAATTCCTTTTTGGCTAGTATTTATTCATCTTATTTCTTATGCCTTTCCACCAAGTAATAATAGTCTTGTCTAAATTTTTTAAATGAAGCCCTTACAATTATTATTCATTTTTGACTAGTATTTCTTTCATCTTTTTTCTTTCTTTTTTTTACCAAGTAGTAATTGTTTTAATAGCCTACCTTTTTCACTGTTTTTTTTTTTTTTTACTTATCTAAAATCTTAAGTTTTTTACCTTTATTCTGTGGCCGTTATTTAAACAGTAACTTAAGACGATTAACCAATATATTTTTGGACTGCTAATACCGTTTTTCTCTTTAAACCCACCCTCTTTTATCGTTTCCCGACTGATCTATTTTACACAACTCCCAAAGAAAATTAGAAACATTCGACAATTTTGTTTTGTTTTTTGCTTTTTTGACTCGACTTTTTCTCCAAAGTATTGCTTTAGCGGTCGGCAAATTGTTCTTCGCCATCTTTAAAAAACGGACAAATTACACGCCATTTTTGGCATTTAGAGAATGCGATATGTTTTACTTTTTGATATCTTAGAATTAGATTTCTTATTTTTTATTTTATTTTATTTTATTTTATCGTATTTATTTTTGTGCAGAGATTTCGCAACACATCTGGACACCTAATGCTGCCTGCATCTTTCACACTCGGCACTTTCTGTCAGCATCTTCCCATGTTTATCAGTCGGGGTGGGTTGACTGTCTAAGTTGATTAACAATATGATTTCTGGTTTAGGTCGTCTGTTTTCAGTCATTTCACGAACTATTCAATCCAAGAAAAATCATGTCCCTTGTACAGGTGATTTATGGCTCTTTCTTTTTTCCACTTCCGATTTTTATATATTTTTCTTTTATCTTTTCACTTTTTATCATCAGTTTCTCTCTCTCTCTCTCTCTCTCTCTCTCTCTCTCACCACTTTTCTCTTCTTATCCCTTTTCCCCTCCTTTCTTTAACTCTATCTTGTCTCTTATTCTTTTTCTCATACCTTTCATTCTTTCTTTTTCTTTGTCTGTCTCTTTTCTTTTCTTCATTTTTTCTCCCCACCATTCATTCTCTTCTCCCCTTCTTTCTCTTGCTCTGTTCTAGTCCTTTCTCGCATATCTTTTTTCTCTTCTCTTTTTGTCTGTTTCCTTTTTCGTTTTCTCGACCCTTCTATTCTCTTCTTTTTTTTTCTTTTAGCTTCTATCTTTTTTTCTGCACTTTTGTTCTTTTTTCTCTCTCTTTATTTGTCTTTCTTTTTTCTTTTTTTTTTTTACCTCTCTGCTTTTTTTCTCTGCTCTCTTTTATAAGCTGTGCCGATTTTTTCTTTCTTTTTTCAAAACACCATTTTTCTTTATTCTCTGTCCTTTCTCCGTTCTCTTTCTCTCTCTCTTCTCTTTTTATGTCTATACTCTTCCTTTCCTTGTTTTTTTTTTCAGCTTTTTCATTCTTTCATCTATCTAACACCTTTCTTTCTCTCTTTTCGTTTTCTCGCCTCTCTTTCTTTGTTTATCCCTTTCTTTTCCTCTGCGTTTTCATTCTTTTCTCTCTTTCTTTATTCCGTACTTTTTTCTTTCTTTTTATATGTTTTTTCCATTTCTTTCCCTTCCTGTTTCTATCAGCATTTTAATCCTATTCTCTCTAACACTTTTTCTTCTCCTCTTCCCCCTTCCCCATCCTTTCTCCCCATTCTTTTCCCCTTTGTCTTTCTCTGTTATTGCATATTCAAATATGTTTCTTTTTTCCTTCCTGTCTTCGTTCATACCTTTTTTTCCATCTATTTTTTCCTCTCTAACTTTTCATTCTATTCTCCTTTTACTCGCGCCCTCTCTTTCTCTCTTCTCTTTCTTTGTCCACTTTCTTTCTTCCCTTGTTTCTCTCTGCCTTTTCCTTTACTTCTCATTTTCTCTCCTCTCTTTTTCTCTCTACTCTCTTTATTTCCTCACTTTTTTCTTTGCACTTTTATCATTCTCTCTCTTTCGTTTTTTCATATACAAAAACAAACACTTGTTGGTGGTCGGATCTGATAAGGTAATTGAATAAGATGAAGATTGGAAACTATTATTAATTTTTGACTAGTATTTCATTCAGTAATAGTCTTCAGTTAAGTGCCATACGTGATACACGCTTGGGCGATCATGTCTCGAAAGTGACATGACTGACTGGGCAGAAGATTATCCCGCAGTAGGTTGTCATTGCTTTCTGCGGTAGATTAGTTGCCGGCCAAGGCTATAAGAGCCCAATCTGTCCTGTTATTTAACACATAACTGAAGGGAAGAGATAGATTAATACCTTTCCTAAGCCGAATTCGAATTCCAGTTAAATTCCTTGACCTCACTTGCGCATAAATACTATTAGAAAAGGTATTAATCCGCTTCTTCCCTCCAGTTATGGGTCAAATAACAGGATAGATTGGGTTCTGTAATCTCGGATGGGAACCAGTCTACTGCATATTGCAATGGCAATATACTGCGGGATAATTTCTGCTCAGTTAGTCATGTCTCTTTCGGAACATGACCGCCCAAAACGTGTATCACGTATGGCACTTAAATGACTGAGTAATAGTCTTAATTTGTCTGAATTTCTTAAATGAAGCATTGGCAATTATTATTTGTTTTTGACGAGTATTTCTTTCATCTTATTTCTCTTACTTTTCCACCAAGTAGTAATAGTCTTAAGTTGTCTGAATCTCTTAGATGAAGCATTGGCAATTATTATTCATTTTGACTAGTATTTCTTTCATCTTATTTCTCTTGCTTTTCCACCAAGTAGTAATAGTCTTAATTTATCTGAATTTCTTAGATGAAGCATTGGCAATTATTATTCATTTTTGACTAGTATTTCTTTCATCTTATTTCTCTTGCTTTTCCACCAAGTAGTAATAGTCTTAAGTTGTCTGAATTTCTTAGATGAAGCATTGGCAATTATTATTCATTTTTGACCAGTATTTCTTTCATCTTATTTTAATTACTTTTCCACCCATTAGAAATCGTCTTAAGTTGTCTGAATTACTTAGATGAAGCATTGGCAATTATTATTCATTTTTGACTAGTATTTCTTTCATCTTATTTCTCTTGCTTTCCAACCAAGTAGTAATAGTCTTAAGTTGTCTGAATCTCTTAGATGAAGCATTGACAATTATTACTCATTTTTGACTAGTATTTCTTTCATCTTATTTCTCTTGCTTTTCTACCAAGTAGTAATAGTCTTAAGTTGTCTGAATCTCTTAGATGAAGCATTGACAATTATTATTCATTTTTGACTAATATTTCTTTCATCTTATTTCTCTTGCTTTTCCATCAAGTAATAACAGTCTTAAGTTGTTTGAATTTCTTTGATGAAGCATTGGCAAGCATTATTCATTTTTGACTAGTATTTCTTTCATTTTATTTCTCTTGCTTTTCCACCAAGTAGTAATAATCTTAATTTATCTGAATTTCTTAGATGAAGCATTGACAATTATTATTCATTTTTGACTCGTATTTCTTTCATCTTATTTCTCTTGCTTTTCCACCAAGTAGTAATAGTCTTAATTTGCCTGAATTTCATAGATGAACCATTGGCAATTATTATTCATTTTTTACTAGTATTTCTTTCATCCTATTTCTCTTGCTTTTCTACCAAGTAGTAATCGTCTTAAGTTGTCTGAATCTCTTAGATGAAGCATTGACAATTATTACTCATTTTTGACTAGTATTTCTTTCATCTTATTTCTCTTGCTTTTCTACCAAGTAGTAATAGTCTTAAGTTGTCTGAATCTCTTAGATGAAGCATTGACAATTATTATTCATTTTTGACTAATATTTCTTTCATCTTATTTCTCTTGCTTTTCCATCAAGTAATAACAGTCTTAAGTTGTTTGAATTTCTTTGATGAAGCATTGGCAAGCATTATTCATTTTTGACTAGTATTTCTTTCATTTTATTTCTCTTGCTTTTCCACCAAGTAGTAATAATCTTAATTTATCTGAATTTCTTAGATGAAGCATTGACAATTATTATTCATTTTTGACTCGTATTTCTTTCATCTTATTTCTCTTGCTTTTCCACCAAGTAGTAATAGTCTTAATTTGCCTGAATTTCATAGATGAACCATTGGCAATTATTATTCATTTTTTACTAGTATTTCTTTCATCCTATTTCTCTTGCTTTTCCACCAAGCCTGTTTGTATGTATGTACTCTTTCATTCCTTGTTTTTTCTTTTGCTTTTTCTTCTTATTTTTTCGTCTATTTGACACCTTTCTTTCTCTCTTTTTGTTTTTCCTACCTCTCTTTCTTTGTTTCTCTGCCTTTTTACCATTCTCACTCTGTCTTATCCTCTTACTGTCTACCCGTTTTCTCCCGCACCCTTTCTTTCACTCTTTTCTTTCTTTGCCTGTCTACTATATTCAATATATTATTTTTTCCTACTATTTCTTTCTTTCTTTCTTTCTTTCTTTCTTTCTTTCTTCTTTCTTTCTTTCTTTTCATCTCATTATCTTTTATTTTATTCCGTTCATTTTCTTTCCCCTTTTCGTTTTGTCTCTCCCCTTTCTTTCTATACCTGTCCTCTTTCTTTCCTATCTTTTTTCATTTGCATGTTAATTCTCTTCCCTCTTTCTTTCTCGAGTCACGTTCTCCCCTCTATTTCTGTCCCCTGTTTTCTTCTCTTTTTTCTTCCGCCCTTTTTCATTTTCTCTCCCATTTCTTTCTCTCATTTTTTCTTTATCTATTCCCTTTCTTTTATGGCTTCTTCTTTTCTGCCCATTCATATTTTCCTTCTTTTTTTCCTCTCTTTCCTCACTTTCTCCAATTTTATTCTTTCTGTCCTCCTCTTTTCTCTCACCCCTCGACCTTTCTTTAATATCTATTTACCTTTCTTCTTTTTCTTTATCTCTCTTTCTTTCCTCTTTTCCTTTCTTTCTGCTCTTTCAGTTTTTTTTCTTTGTTCCCTATTTTTGCTCTCTGCTGTTTTGTCTGACTTCTTTCACCCTCTCATTCTTTCACTTTTAATCTCTTCTTGTCCATTTCTTTCTCCCCTGCTGTTTATGTTTTGACCCCTTTCTTTGAATTTCTCTTTTTTCTCACGTCCTTTTCATTCTAGCATTTCATTCCTTCTCCCATGTCTATCTTTCTCTACTCTTTTATTTCTTCTCTTTCTTTATCGCTATCCTTTCGTTTGCTTTTCTCTTTCCTCTTTCTCATCTTTCTTTCTCTCCTCTTTTTTGTCTGACTTCTTTCTTCCCTTATTCTTTCACTCTATCCTTTTATACTCTTCACTTTTTCTTCTTTTATTCTTTTCTTTCTCTCCTACGGTTTATTTTCTCGCCCCTTTCTTTCTCCCAATTGCTCTTTCTTTCCCCCGTCTTTTTCATTCTCTCCTCTCGTCCTTTCTTTCATGCGTATCTTTCTCTGCTCCTATCATTCCTCTCTTTTTTTTTTCTGCTCTTTCATTCTATTTTCCCTTTCTTATCTCTCCCCTTTCTTTCACTTCTCTTTATTTTCTAATTCCTTTTCCCTCATTCTTTTACTCTGTATTTTCATTCCGTTCTTTTCTTTCTTTCTTGTCGTTCATTTTCTAGTCTCTTTGTTTCTTCCAATTTCTCTTTCTTCCTGGCCTTTTCATTCTCTCATTTCGTTTTTTCTCTCATGTCTAGCTTTCCCTACTCCTTTCTTTCCTCCCTTTCTTTCTCTTTACCCTTTCATTCTCTTTTCTCTTTCTTCTACCTCATCTTTCTTTCTCTCCTCTTTTTTCTTTGACTCTTTCCTTCCTTTCACTCTGTACTTTTATTCTCTTCACTCTTTCTTTCTCTTGTCCTATTCTTTCTCCCATACGGTTTATTTTCTCACTCCTTTCTTTTTATTAATCTCTTTTTCTTTCCCTCCTTTTCATTCTTTCTTCTCATCCATTCTCTCATGCCTATTTTCTCTCTTCTTTTCTTTATGTATCTTCTATTTTTCACTCTTTCTTTCTATCTACACTTTCATTCTCTTTTAACTTGCTTCTCTCTCTCTCTCTCTCTCTCTCTCCTTTCTTTCTCCCCTCATTTTGTGCACTTATTTGTTTCTCTGTATTTTCCTAAGCAATACACACACACACATATTCACTAGATGTCTCTGTCCTTTTCTTTTGCTCTAACGCAGGCGAATGCAATAAGACTCAACACCGCAAATTAGTAACAGAACAGACCAAGAAAAGTTCTTCTTTTTGGCCCATCAACTCAATAAATGTCATAAAATGCAAAATAACAAAGAAAACCACATTACCTAATGAACACAGAGACGCATTTTAGTGAAATGCATTTGCTTTTTGTTTATTCTATTCCAAATAAAACAACTTTTTGATAAATACGAAAAAAATTGCAGACATAACAGAATCAATGAATTTCATCAGTGTTAAATGGTTTTGTTTATTTTTGCTTCTGTTAGAAAACAATTTCAGGAGTAAACACAGCATCGATCATAAATGTGTCTTTAGAGAGTGATGGTTAACAAACTAGTCTCCGTGTTCATTCCAAGACTATAGCGAGAACGATCAGTTTATATATATATATATATATATATATATATTATCTCCTTTCAAGACGTGGCCCTCCTTAATCTTTTTAAAATTGTTGCTGTAAATCGATTCCAAACGAAAAATTGGAGACCGAGTTCGAATTCTAGTTGAATTCGTTGCATTCACTTACGCACAAATAACGTTCACAAAGGTATCAATCCGTCGCTTCTCCCACCATTTATGGGTTAAGTAGCAGGATGGATTGGGTGCGACAGACTTGGTTGGCAACCAGGTTATCACAGAAACTGATGATAAATATTTTCCAGAAACTGCTGGAAAATATTCTACCCGATCAATCACGTCTGGAAAAAGACACGATCGCCTAAGAGTGTATGGTACTTAACTGACAGAATTAATTTTTATCACTTTGCAACATATTTTGTAATTTGATCTGTTTTCTGTTCATACAAACTCGTAATTTTTGCAGTTCAGTTCGCTAGATCTAACCGTAAATTCTATGCTAAGAGTATCTTCACTCGCATTTCTCTTTTGTAAAACTCTTTTCCTGCTTCTTGCTTTCTTATCAGCTTTGGTCTTTAAAAATTAAACTGCAATATTAATCGTTATTTACTGTCTTCTTGATTCCTCTTCTTTTATTGTTCTCTCTCCTTAATTATGTTTTTTTCTTCTAATATTGTGTTAAGTCCTGTGCTAACAGTTTCTTCTGTCACGTGTGCAATCAGTAATCGTTATTTCCTGTTTTTTTTCTTCTTCTTCTTTTATTGTTCTCTCTCCTTAATTATGTTTTTTTCTTCTAATATTGTGTTAAGTCCTGTGCTAACAGTTTCTTCTGTCACGTGTGCAATCAGTAATCGTTATTTCCTGTTTTTTTCTTCTTCTTCTTTTATTGTTCTCTCTCCTTAATTATGTTTTTTTCTTCTAATATTGTGTTAAGTCCTGTGCTAACAGTTTCTTCTGTCGCGTGTGCAATCAGTAATCGTTATTTCCTGTTTTTTTTCTTCTTCTTTTATTGTTCTCTCTCCTTAATTATGTTTTTTCCTTCTAATATTGTGTTAAGTCCTGTGCTAACAGTTTCTTCTGTCACGTGTGCAATCAGTAATCGTTATTTCCTGTTTTTTTTCTTCTTCTTCTTTTATTGTTCTCTCTCCTTAATTATGTTTTTTCCTTCTAATATTGTGTTAAGTCCTGTGCTAACAGTTTCTTCTGTCACGTGTGCAATCAGTAATCGTTATTTCCTGTTTTTTTTCTTCTTCTTCTTTTATTGTTCTCTCTCCTTAATTATGTTTTTTTCTTCTAATATTGTGTTAAGTCCTGTGCTAACAGTTTCTTCTGTCACGTGTGCAATCAGTAATCGTTATTTCCTGTTTTTTTTCTTCTTCTTTTATTGTTCTCTCTCCTTAATTATGTTTTTTCCTTCTAATATTGTGTTAAGTCCTGTGCTAACAGTTTCTTCTGTCACGTGTGCAATCAGTAATCGTTATTTCCTGTTTTTTTTCTTCTTCTTCTTTTATTGTTCTCTCTCCTTAATTATGTTTTTTCCTTCTAATATTGTGTTAAGTCCTGTGCTAACAGTTTCTTCTGTCACGTGTGCAATCAGTAATCGTTATTTCCTGTTTTTTTTCTTCTTCTTCTTTTATTGTTCTCTCTATTTAATTATGTTTTCTTCTTCTCATATTATATTAAGTTTAATGCAAACAGTTTTTCTCTGGGATGTGAAACACCCTTCCGGTTTATTGCATTCCACTCGACTTTGATCTTCAAAAATTTAAATGTATTGCCAATCGTTATCCTCGGTTTTCTTGATTCTTGTTCTTTTATTGTCCTCTCTTCTTAATAATATTTTCCTTTTCTTTCAGCAACTCGCTTGTATCTTAGTTACCTTATTGCTTTCCTTGGGCTGAAATCAATAACAGAAACCAAAAGTATATACATCGAGCGAGTGGTAAATTGTCGCCATCTTGTATATTTTGATTACTGCTTGCACGTTGTTTGTTTGTTTTTTTTTGTTTGTTTTTTGTCCACTGCACAGTATAATAGCGCCATGCCGAAAATTACTTCGCCAAAAATTTGAAAACTGCATGCCTTACTGCTTGGCATTCGCGCCTGAAGCTCCAATAAAAAAACATTTCAGACTGTTTGGGTCTCAAACTGATGACAGGGTAAAGGATTCGGAACGTGTTGGATTTCTAAATTTTCGGAGTGAGACTTAATACGGATATATATATATATATATATATATATATATATGTTATAAATTATATTTTAGAACATGTACATAATTTTTCTATATATATCCACGACAAAGGTACATTTGTTTCGACATTGAAACTTCAATGTCTCATCAGGTGGTATGTATAGGAATGGAAAGCCTCTTTTCTTATATTTGGTCAGTTGTGTTTGGGTGTTGGTGGGGGTTAGTGGTTATGTGTATATATATATATATATATATATATATATATATATATATCAAGTGCCTTGAGGAAGTAGGGTTGTCCAGAGTCAAGAGGGTGGTTACTAGAATTTCCTATGTCTGGCAGGAGGACTTTGCACCATGCCACTCATACAGGAGAGACCAGTCATGACCATCATACAATTTTTTCAATCTCATTACCCCTTACATCTAGCCAGACTGCAATCTTTTGATTATGTGTGGGGGTGCATTTAAGCGAGAGACCAACGAAACTCCTTGTAACACTAAAGACAAACTGAAGAAAAAAGATTATACCAGCATTCACCAACTTAAACAAGTAGAACCCACAACTCTTTGGGTCAATTCATAGAAACTAACCAACGTCTATATCCACTGGGCCATATGTCTCTAAGTGGTGAACAAGTAAATTACAGGGTTAGTGGGAGATAACTCTTGAATTCCAGAAGAGGCTCTACGCAAGGAATGGAGATCATATACCCCAGTGATTGTAATAACAAATTCCTAGCACCTGTAAAATTCCTAGTACATGAAGAAGGCCGGAGCGTACAACGGCGAAACGTCGTACAAATGGCAACAAAGATGAGGATAATAGTCCGAATAAGGTAAATACTTCAAAATATTTTTATGGGATTCTGGTAAATATATCTGTTAAAATGAAATGTCGATGTTCTTTTTATTTTTTTGTAATTTAGACGTCAATTCATCATTCAAACACTGTACGATTATTCATCTTGAAAATAATAATTAAAAAATTATGTCTTCTGAGTGTATGTGACCGAAACTGTGTATCCATAATATCAATTATAATTATTAATAAATCGAATAATTTATGAATTATTAATGTATGAGAAAACGAATTTTATATTATCTGTAGTTTAAGGCCAAGGAAGCCATATCAGTAACTCTCTATTTTCCTATTATTTACCATTGATTTCTTCCATCCTATAATCGTTACTCCCTGGCGCTATACCCACTTTATTATTTCTATTATATTATAACTACTTTTATTTCACCTTATTATTGTTACTTTAATATACCAACTAAATACTCACTTCCTTATTAGTATTGTTTTAATACTAGTTTTATTCCATTTCATTATATTTTTCATTTCAACACTCTGGCTCAATACACTCTTCAATATTACTATTGTTTTAGTACTAGTTTTATTCCATCTTATTATTGTTACTTTTTATCCCAACACACTGGCTCTATACACTCTTTATTATTACTATTGTTTTAGTACTAGTTTTATTTAATCTTATTATTGTTGCTTTTTATTCCAACATTCTGGCTCTATACACTCTTCGTTATTACTATTATTTTATTACTAGTTTTCTTCCATCTTATTATTGTTGCTTTTTATCCCAACACTGTTTATTTTCACTATTATGTTACTGCAGTAAATATGTTTACATATGTTTTACATTCAAAGACATTAACTGGGTGTGCAACTGATGTTTTGCTTTGCTTTTTTAAGTTTTTTTTTTCAGCAGTATGGCACTGATTATTATTTAATTCTTTTTTGTTTTCTTTTTCATTTTTTATTTTCTCCTTTTTTTAAATAGAGATTGATAGGATTTCTTGTTTTCTTATCACCCGGTTCTTACTACCTCCCTTTCTTGAACAAGATTTGAGAATCATCCCTTGTTTTCTCTATAGAAAAGATTTCATTGTTGATTTCATCCCAGCAAGGAAATTCCAAGTTAAATCTCGTTAATTTCCTTGGTTTTTACCTACATCCTAGGCCGCTATAGCCCTCAGGAATCATTTCCTCTCTCTGTCGAGAAAACAATTGTCTATCACGACAAAAGTATTAGACCTATAATTAATTCAGTCTGTTTGTTTCTGTCGTAAATATAATAAGTATTCTTGATAACTGGCGGCTGATATCAAAAATAACCTAAAATCATTTGTTAATTGGAACAAGGACTGACTTAGTTTAACACCTCTAAAACGAGGACTTCCAACAAGTCATTTTTTCATTTTTTTACATTCAGTAACCGCTGGTAACTTAGTGGGTTTGTTATCTTGCTTGGTTAGAGAGGATAAAACGAGTTTCTCTTTTGGCGGTTAACATCAGCTACATTTTAATTCTTTATATAAAATTGCTTTTTGTTGGTAAAAATGCATGAATTTTCTTCATTTCTTTCATAATCATTTCACCCCAAGCAATGCAGAAATGCCACTGGTGCGCCGGGGTTACAGTGAGAGAATAAAAAAATGTACAGGTGACATCCAAGAAAATATAACAGATTGACGGAAATCAAGAAGATAAAATATTGCAATCGACGTGGCATTTAAACTTTTGTAGCTATCAGGAAAGCAAGCAAATGGAAGTGAGTTCCAAAAACGGGAAGTACGAGAAAAAAGTGCTAGAATAGAAAAGGCGGTTACATTTAACATTTTGAAGGTAAAAGAGTAGGACCTAGATGCCAATCTAGTAGCACAAGTAAACACGTATATGTGCTAGGGGTAAGAAGAAAAATATCATCAGAGTAGTTGCCATGAAAATATCTGTAGAAAAGACAGATAGAAGCCAAATCACGTAGATAAGAAAATGACTGAAGGTGGGCTGCCAAGTCAGGACCTATTACATTGCAGATCATCCCTTGGGTTTTTTCGAGAACCTCAAGATGAATAGCAGTAGCAGCCGACTAGATATGGCAACAGTATTCAATGCACGAACGAATGGTAGATTTATAAATGCGCAAAATATATTCTGTCGAGAAAACATCCTGGCGCAACACAATGAACCAATCTTCTCAGCAAAAGATGCAGCTATTGATTTAAAATAGTCATTTCGTTTAAGGTCATTTGAGAGAGTAAGGCCAAGGTGGCGCAATGTGTTGCCCTTTAACCCTCTAGGGCCATTCGTATCATATTTGATACAGTATTTCCCTATAAGGAAACATTTGGTATTTCTCTATAAGGAAACATTTGGTATTCATTGACTGAGCAGTCAGTACTGCTTTCATTTGAAATTTATAAAATAATTCTCTTAAAAATTTTTTAAGGAAAATATTTCTTTCAAGGCTTGTTTTCATACTGTATCAAATATGATACGAATGGCCGTAGAGGGTTAATAATATAATATGATTAAGGCTTCTACTTGTTATAAAGTGGGGGATCAGTTCTATATTGTTATGAAGTAATAAACAGATCCCCCTTAATATGATACGAATGGCCCTAGAGGGTTAAGAGTCTAGAGTCATCCATTCTAATGATTCTCTATGGTGATAAAAAAAACAGTTTTGTTTTGGAGGTGTTATATTTTATGAGTCATTTCCTACTCTATTTAATTACAGATTGGAGGTCTTTTTGATTAATATTAATATTAATTTAATTTTTCTTATAGCCCAACTTATACATTACCTATAGCAGTAAAAGCGCAATACGGAAATAGTTTGATGGATCCGAGCATTCTCAACAGGAATTTGTATGAACTTCCAAAAAACTCTGTTTTATTCTTTCACACTAAGTAAAATTCTTATGACATAGTAACTTTATTGCTCTGCTTGCTGTTCATTTGTTTTACATAATAATTTCAAATAATATTAAAATTTTAAAGAAAATTATGTCTATGTGTGTATGTACTAATACAGTCAGTTAGTTAAATGCCATCGTGATACATGCTTGAGCGATCATGTCTTATTCGTTTCATGACTGACTAGGCTGAAGATTTCCCGCAGTGGGTTTCCATTTCTTTCTTCTGTAGACTAATTGCCAACCAAGGCTATAGAATCCAATCTGTCCTGCTATTCAAGTCAGTCATACGTGATACACGTTAGAGTGATCATGTCTCTTTCGATTCATTTCTTACTGGCCGAAGATTTTCCCGCAGTAAGCTTCCATTTTCTTTCTGCGGTAAACTGGTTGCTAACCAAGGCTATAGAACCCAATTTGTCTTGCTATTCAATCCATACCTGGAGGGAGAAGAGATGGATTTATACCTTTCCCAAAGATATTTGTGCTTAAGGAAATGGAACGAATACAAATGGAATTCGAACTCTACTCCCCGATTACGCTGTTTGATTACACAAATGTGTAAACATCTTACTAGACACAATTACGAGTACACATTATCATCCAACGCCCGCATAGACAAATGAGAAATTTTACAAACTTACAGGCATATATATTTATCTACGGTTTTGATACATGACTGACCAATGAGAATCAAACCACACAATACTGAAAATGCCAGAACGTCTACCTTTTTTCTTTTTTCTATCAATCTCAAAAAATGAAACATGTTAGATTCATAAACATTTCCTGTTTGTTCTTTATGTTAACATCCTGTCGATTTCCGATTACTATTTGATCTGTAAATCATATCTATCTATCTATCTATCTATCTATCTATCTATCTATCTATCTATCTTGCTAGTTAGCTAGTTAATTATTAAACAGTTGTTGGTTAGAATAAAACTGGCCCAGTCAATACTGAAGGAAAAACTTGAAGCAGCTGAAATGTGGTTCTACAGAAGGATACTGCGAATATCATGGATAGAGCATGTGAGCAATGATAAGGTCTTGGAAATGATGGAAACAAAAAGGAAATTAATACTGAGCATCAGGAAGAGACAGCTGAAGTTCCTGGGACACGCAATGAGGAGGAAGAGCTTGGAGAATATAATACTAACAGGCCAGATAGAGGGAAAAGAAGACAGGGGAAAGCAACAGATACCATATTTGAAGGGCCTAATCAGGTGGATGACGGAACGAGGATTGCATGATTTAACCGAAGAAGTCATGCTCAGAGTCACCAGGGATAGGGAAACGTGGAAGACCATGATTGCCTACGTCCTAAAGAGGCAGGGCACATAGAAAAAGAAGAATCAGTTGTATTAAAAAGTGCTCGAAACACATTTAAAGAAAAAATGAAATATGCGAATTTAGCATGTAGAGATTTTAGATATAAAAATCAGGAAAATCTGCCGATGATGTTAAAAGAAATAATGGTAAAATTCTTAATGTAAACTGAAGTATATTGCGAAAAGCCAAACTTTACAGCAATATAGACATCTGCAGCTTTTGTCAAGAGAAAAACTTGGTTATTGTATTATTTCCAGAACAAGAAAGTATCTACTGAAATACTAGTATCTATTAAAAAATATTGGTCAAACAAATAAATGAAATATGTCGGTTGTTAATTCATTTCGTAATTCTCTTTAATTCTCCCGGATGTGCGTTATCGGCTCGGAACGAGAAACCAGGGAGCCGAGTTCGAATTCCAGTTGAATCCATTGTATTCACTTACGCGCAAATACTCTTGGGAAATGTATTAATCCGTCTCTTCCTTCCAGTTATGGGTTAAATAGCAGGACAGATTGGCTTCTATAACCTTGGTCGGCAATCAGTCTACCGCAGAAAGCAATGGCAACCTACTGCGGGATAATCTTCTGTCCAGTCAGTCATGTCTCTTTCGAGACATGATCGCCCAAGCGTGTATCACGTATGGCACTTAACTGACTTAATTCTCTTTGGTGATCAGACGAGAAACGGGGTTCAACTTTATATGGCCGTAAACCCACTCTCATATATATATATATATATATATATATATATATATATATATATATTAATCATTCACATGAGTCTGTTTCGCTGTATCACAGTTCATCAGTATGGCTAGTCACCCACTTGCTTCCAGCCGGGATCGACAGTCGACTGATTTGGTGTCACTCGTAGTGCCTACTCTCTAAGCTATCGGCACATGGCTGAGAGAGGAGAAAATTTTAAAGTGTCATATGTATGCGGTGTATACACACGCCAGCCGCCGGGAGAACTCAATTCATTACTGAAGAATGATACTTAAATTACAGAAGTGGTAATTGTTTTGAAAATTTTTCTCTCTAGAGAACTCACTCGTAACGATATATATATATATATATATATATATATATATATAAACTACTAAAAGTTGTAAGATAACATGCTTATTACATTATTTATTTATTTTTATTATATATATATATATATATATATATATATATATATATAAGAAGAATAAATAAATACTGTCAAAATATTTTTATCTTACAACTTTTTAGTCGTTTTTTCAATACATATTAAGACAGTATACGTGGATTATCATTATTATACACACACACACACACACACACACATATATATATATATATATATATATATATATATATTACACATATGTGCGTGCATGTTGTGTGTGTCTGAAATGTCTTTTTTAATAAGACTATGTACTTTCTAGAATGTTCATCAGATTTATTAGCATTCTGAAAGTTTGAACAACTTTCAGAATGACACAATCGCTAATTAAATTAGGCAAATCACTTGTCACATCAAACTTGCTGTTGCCCAAATAAAGTCGGTCTAATTTCCTGAATCTATCTTGCCAGTTTCTGCTGATTATATCAAAATTAATTAAAAATATAAATGAAATTTTAGGGATGACTGAAAAAAACTAAAAAGTGTTACAAAAACTCTTATTTGTAGATATATCATGCATACACTATATTTAACAGCCATCGTGTTTCAGTTTCTATGTATATTTCTCTCTCTCTCTCTCTCTCTCTCTGTTTTTTATGTGCCACATTCTTTCTTCATTCTTTCTCTCTTTTCTAGTTTCTTTATTTTATTTTTTCAAAGATATCGTCTTTTCATGCTATGAAAATGGAATAGTCCTTTATTTCTGTAGTTTGGCAAAGAACGTTAAAATTTTCTATCTTTCTTCCTTTCTTTCCTTTCTTCCTTTTCTTTCTTTCTTTTTTTTTTTTTTGTTTTTTTGTTTAATGAAATTGTTTTAACCTCGATCAAAACGGAATAGTCCATTATTCATGATGCATTAACAAGGGACGTTAAAAACATCTATCTCCCCTCCCCTTCCTTCCTTCCTTCCTTCCTTCCTTCCTTCCTTCCTTCCTTCCTTCCTTCCTTCCTTCCTTCCTTCCTTCCTTCCTTTTTCTCAAGGAAACCCTTTTTAAATGCGATCAAAACGGAATACTCCATTACTTATAAAGTATTGGAAAGGGAAATTAAAAACCTCTATCTGTCTTTCCTTCCTTCTTTCCTGCAGTAATTAATTTCTTTCTTTCTTTTTCCCTTTTTCATTTTTTCAATGGAATCCTCTTTAAATGCGATCAAAATGGAATAGTCTATTCTTTGTGTACTATTTGCAAGAGACGTTAAAACTTCTATTCCTTCCTTCCTTCCTTCCTTCCTTCCTTCCTTCCTTCCTTCCTTCCTTCCTTCCTTCCTTCTCTTACTCATTCATTTTCTCAATGAAACTGTTTTTCAGGGTGATCAAAACGGAATAGTCCATTTTTCATAATGTATGGCAAAGGACGTTAAACACTTCTACTACTCATTCTTTTTTCTTTCTTTCCTTTTTCCAATGCAACCAAGATGTCTTTGTCGCCTTTCCATGTGGTCAAAATGGTATGGTCCATTATTTAATAGGTATTCACAGGCTGAAACATTTGGACGAACTAATGGAAGTTCAATCAGAATTAAAAGAGGATCATTTTGCGATATCATTTTTCATACATCGCATTTTCGGGTTTCGTGCCGGTGGTTTTTATTTTTTTTTTAATCCCAAAGTAAACCTTTTCGAAAGAGAAAGCGAAAGTAGATTTTAGAGTGAGTGAAGTTACTAAAACAGGAACACGGAAGCTGGTAATACTTAAGATATCTAAACTTATTTATAAATGGAACTTTGTCTCTGTGTGTGTGTGTGTATGTGTGTGTGTGTGTGTGTGTGTGTGTGTGTGTGTGTGTGTGTGTGTGTGTGTGTGTCCGTTATCTATAGACTCCGAAACGGCTGAACCGATTTTCTTGAAAATTTACACAGTTGTACTATAAGCATCTGCGAGTGTTCTTAGCTAGGTTTTGTGTCGAGGCACCTCCGATAAATATCGAAAATCGATAATCGAATAATCGGGTTATAGAAGGAGTGGTCTGATTTTAATCAAATTTGATACACTCATAGACAAACACATAAGAAACGATATTCAGAAGTTTCAAGGTTGCAGTTCTTACAATAGTGCAGAAAATCGATAATATATATATATATATATATATATATATATATATATATATATAAAGGGCAAGATGTTTGTGTATGTGTCTGTTTATCTGTTTGTATGTCCTTTATACAAATCCACAATTTTTATCCGATTCTCACTAAACTTCACAAATATTCTTTAGGCTGAGTTTGAGCTCAGGACCATGGATTAGTTTTAAAGCTTTCATTAAACCCGAGCAACGCCGGGCTATACTGCTAGTTTGAATAAAAACAATCAATCGTTATTACTGTTTCTCGTGCCATCGTCGTGGCAATACGTTTTATGTGGGTCATCATACATCACATCATTATACAATATATAAAAAGCTATCGTGTGTAAGTTTCTCTCTCTCTCTCTCTTGTGTGCAATAGTTCAATTTTAATATAGGGAAAAATTAGCAACTTACTGAAAATGAAAGAACTATGATATGGTCTTAAGCTATATTTTTCCTCATTAAATTAACACGTTAACTACATTTTAAAATTCTCAGGTTACTTGAATGCAAGTACGAAGAGCATGGGAGACGTTGCTATTCAGTCAACGCTCAGATGTGGATGTGTTAATGTGTGATACACATGCATGACAACGTTTAACATTATTTTTTCATGATATCTATCATTGATAAATAATAATTTTATAAGGAGGATAAAAATATAAAAACAAAATAAAAAATAAAAATGTATATATACTTATTGACTAAAGTAATCATTTCCAGTGCATTTTCGTAATAAAAATCATTTTCAAGGCGTTTTTAAAATAAAAGTCATTTCCAATGAATTTTTATAATAAAAGTTTTCATCTTCATCGTAAAATCATTTCCAATGCATTTTCATAATAAAAATCATATCCAATGCATTTTCATAATAAAATCATTTCAATGCATTTTCATAGTAAAAATCATTTCCAATGCATTTTCATAATAAAAATCATATCCAATGCATTTTCATAATAAAATCATTTCAATGCATTTTCATAATAAAAATCATTTCCAATGCATTTTCATAATAAAAATCATTTCAATGCATTTTGATAATAAAAATCATTTCCAATGCATTTTCATAATAAAAATCATTTCCAGTGCATTTTCATAATAAAAATCATTTCCAATGCATTTTCATAATAAAAATCATTTACAATGCATTTTCATCGTAAAAAATCATTTCCAATTCATTTTCATAATAAAAATCATTTCCAATGCATTTTCATAGTAAAAGTCATTTCCAATGCATTTTCATAATAAAAATCATTTCCAATGCATTTTCATAATAAAAATCATTTCCAATGCATTTTCATAATAAAAATGATTTCCAATGCATTTTCATAATAAAAATCATTTCCAATGCATTTTCATAATAAAAATCATTTCCAATGCATTTTCATAGTAAAAATCATTTCCAATGCATTTTCATAGTAAAAATCATTTCCAATGCATTTTCATAGTAAAATTCATTTCCAATGCATTTTCATAGTAAAATTCATTTCCAATGCATTTTCATATAAAAATCATAGGCCAATGCATTTTCATAGTAAATGTTTTTGGACAATCCATCTTCATAGTAAGAATCATTGGCAATGAATTTCCTAGCAAAAATCATTTCCAGTACAATTTTAATGTAAACATTATTTCCAATACATTTTTATAGTAAAAATTATTTCCAAAGCATTTTTATAAAATATATTTCCAATGCATTTTCATAGTAAAAATCATAGGCCAATGCATCTTCACAGTGAAAATCATTTCCAATAAATTTTCATAATAAAGCTTTTTCCAATACATTTTCTTATTAAAAATCCTATCCAATGCATTTTCATATTGAAAATCCTATCCAATGCATTTTCATTGTGAAAATCATTTCCAATTTATTTTCATAATAAAAATCATTTCTAATGCAAAAATTTCATCATAAAAATCATGTCCAATGCATTTTCATAATAAAAAATAATTTCCAATGCATTTTTATAATAAAAATAATTTGCGGTGGATTTTCATAGTTAAAACCACTTTCCACGTATTTTCATAATATAAATCATTTCCAATGTATTTTTATTAAAATCATTTTCAAAGCATTTTCATAGTAAATTTTCTTCCCAATGAATTCAATCGATTAGTTAAGTGCCATACGTGATAAAGGCATGAGGAACATGTCTCGAAAGGGACATAACTGAGTAGGACGAAAATCTTGCTGCAGTAGGTTCACCTTAATTTCTACAGTAGACTGGTTTCCAACCAAGGTTATAAAACCTATTCTGTCCAGATATTTAACCCATAGCTGGAGGTAGAAGCAACGGATTGATACCTTTCACAAGGGTGTTTCCGCGTATCTGAAGGCAATGAATTCGTCTAGATTTCGAACTCGTCTCTCTGATTTCTTGTTCCGAGCTGATTCAGAGAGCAAGAGCAAACTAGAGAGAGAGAGTGGGGAGAGAGCACAGAGAAGAGAAGATTCCCTCTGACTAACCATCACCGAAGAAGAATAAAAC
The DNA here is from genome assembly GCA_037127315.1 of Ascarosepion bandense. Classification (NCBI taxonomy): domain Eukaryota; kingdom Metazoa; phylum Mollusca; class Cephalopoda; order Sepiida; family Sepiidae; genus Ascarosepion; species Ascarosepion bandense. Next base: position 666,178 of record JBBBDQ010001954.1, read on the forward strand.
TATAATTTTAAATTTTTATATATACTTGTTCTATGTTAATCTTCTTTTTTTTTCTAGCAGGAGCAGGGTTCTGTAGCGGGGTCGTCAAAGTAGATGACGTTAACCCCGCAAGGAGTTGGAGCAATGCGATCGAATCAAGGATAACAAAGACGAGAATTTATAAATTTAAGCCAAATTTTATTTGCAAATCTGGCAAACGGATGTACAGAGTAATTGTGAAATCGGGCAGTGCCGATCAAAGGATCGTCTGATTTCACGGTGGTAGACCAGAGGCTGGCAAGGTAATGCAGAGGTAGCCTGTTCGTCCTTAAAATGATAGTCGCTAGAGGTTCAGCTTCGTAGTCTTTAAAAAGATTGTTGCTGGTGGCTGCTCCTGGAGTCGGGTAGTCTTTAGAAGGACTTTCGCATACGTAAACGTGTAGTCCTTAAAAGGACTGTTGTATATGTAATCAGATAGCCCTTAAAAGGACTGTTGCTGGTAACGGCTGATTTCGCAGGTAATAGGGGGGAAGCACGTCGCTCTACCCCGTAGCCAGGTTATTTGGGAAAGGAATCGGTTAATGTTTATATCACCCGTGGTTAGCAACATTGCCTAGTTAATAATGTCTTTTGGTTATCGATTAAAATATACCTTCCATTTTTGAATGTACACATGAATTTCATTTGAACACCATGTGTATATAGATTAGTTTCAGGTCTTTGTTTTTCGGTGCAGTAACTTTCGGCCGGGTGCGATAGTTCCGTAAGGGTAAAATTGCTGAGAAAATCTCATGCCAACTATCCTGTGATTTATTCCCTTATCTCTTATACTAAATTTATTATAACTGGTTCATACATTGACGTATTTGACAAGTTTATACTTGTTTTAAATATAAATTATGAATTCTTTTATGATTGATTCAGAGGAGTAGATAGACTAAACTATCGCCCGGTTCACACTCCACCCACGTCTATTGAACAGGTGAAGAGGCTTATCCCTTGTTTCCTGTTTAGGATGCGGTTTCCGGTTTTTCTTTTCTAATCTTCTCACTGTTTTTTTCAATTGGAGTAGATAGACTAAACTATCGCCCGGTTCACACTCCACCCACGTCTATTGAACAGGTGAAGAGGCTTATTCCCTTGTTTCCTGTTTAGGATGCGGTTTCCGGTTTTTCTTTTCTAATCTTCTCACTGTTTTTTCAATTGGAGTAGATAGACTAAACTATCGCCCGGTTCACACTCCACCCACGTCTATTGAACAGGTGAAGAGGCTTATCCCTTGTTTCCTGTTTAGGATGCGGTTTCCGGTTTTTCTTTTCTAATCTTCTCACTGTTTTTACAATTGGAGTAGATAGACTAAACTATCGCCCGGTTCACACTCCACCCACGTCTATTGAACAGGTGAAGAGGCTTATCCCTTGTTTCCTGTTTAGGATGCGGTTTCCGGTTTTTCTTTTCTAATCTTCTCACTATTTTTTCAATTGGAGTAGATAGACTAAACTATCGCCCGGTTCACACTCCACCCACGTCTATTGAACAGGTGAAGAGGCTTATCCCTTGTTTCCTGTTTAGGATGCGGTTTCCGGTTTTTCTTTTCTAATCCTCTCACTGTTTTTTCAATTGGAGTAGATAGACTAAACTATCGCCCGGTTCACACTCCAGCCACGTCTATTGAACAGGTGAAGAGGCTCATCCCTTGTTTCCTGTTTAGGATGCGGTTTCCTGTTTTTCTCTTTTCTAATCTTCTCACTCTTATGTAGCCCCCTGCACATCAGTGGCGTTACCGCCTTGCTTGGGGTGATATGATTTAAAAAAAAAAAAAATGTGTCATCAGCGCTTTCACTCCAATTCTAAATCCTAGATTCCGTTTTTAAAATGCTGGCATTGATTCTAACTCCTTGGAACACTTGGTAACGAATGTTGATTCAAGACTATTCTTATGGGCACGTAGCTGAGTGGTTAGAAAGTTCGCTTTCTGACCATGAAACCCAAGTTCAAATCTAACCATGGTCGTTTGACTTCTTGATACTATCAGTCCTGAGAAGGCGAGCCGGCGTGTCAAAGTGTCTGAAAAACCATACCACATTGCCATCTGTCCTTAAGGATATAGGCGTTGGTTAGTTCCAGTAACTTGACCCAAAGAGTTGTGAGTTTAGTACCAGGTTACAGCAGTGGTGAACAAATAAATTAGAAATTCGGGTTAATTCATGATTACCAAAAGTGGCTTCGCACAAGGAATGAGAATGGAATAGCCCAGTGATCGTAAAAAAAGGGTTCGGTTCGAAATTCCTAGCGCCTGAAGAAGGCCGGAGCGTACAACGGCCGAAACGTCGTACAAATGGCAAAATAATGAGGACAATAGTACGAATAATGTAAATAGTGTAGAAACAAAGAAACTATTACCAAACTTTTACGTAATATCAGTCCTCCTATATGGCAATGAATGCTGGGTAATCTCTACTCACACACGGAACTTGAAGACACAGAAAAGTTCTTCTAACCGTAACACCGATCCTTACCCAACCTGACCGATGTACTCTACAAAACTGGCCGTTGGTCCAGTATTACAAGTTCAATCAAAGTTTCCGGTTCGCAATGTCGATACGATTCCACTTTCCAGTCACGTTGTGATTTTTTTAAACCTGGAAAGCAGTTAAGAAATCGTACCGGAAAATTGGGCTGACCTACCTGCAAGTTCGTTGGAGTGATAATCAGGCCAAACAGATAAATAAAGTATGAACAAGTCGATTCTATTCCAACAAAAATTTATATATGTGTATACAAAAAAAGACAAAGTGAATTGGTACAAAAGAATAATGTTTCTTATTTTATTAATAATGTTTATTATTATTTATTATTTATAATGTTTATTATCATAGTGTATATGAAATAAAAGTCCATAATAAAACAAAAAAAATTAAACAAACATTGTAAATAATTCCGAAAGAAGTAATATTTAGTTTTCAGGTTCATCCTTTTTGCTCTAAGTACTCGCCGTACTTATTTGACTATCAGTGTTTGGGGGAATTCGCTGGCAGTCATGCTCGAAGATTACTTAAGTTCATTTCTTCGATTAATTACAGCAGCGGCCGACGCTTTCCTCTCTCTCTGGCAATCTCCCTCTCTCCGTAGTCAACTCTGTCTCACTGCCTCGACTTCCACTCATCTCATTTGTCTGTGCTCGCGCAAACACGCGCTGAAATAGAATAGGGTGGTGGTGACAGAAACTCGGGGCGGTTATAAAACTTAAGAATTCAACCTGATTATTGACTTCTCCCTCTAATTCGACCACACCAACCCCCTCCATGACATCCTTTTAAAGTACACTTTCAACTTCCGCGGCAATAAACAATTTACTCTTTATCTATTTTTTCAAAGTGGTTTATAAACACTACTGTGTTGGCATTATCTGTTAATTATTCTGACAAAGAACAGATTATTTACAGCAAATTATTTTCTCATCTATAAACAAAATTCTATATTATTGTAATTATTAATATCTCAAGGGTGACCATTGCCATTCACCACAAAACAAACAATGCTTTATAGAAAATGCAACCAAAAAGGGCATTTAATTATATATCTAAGTGTCGCTTAGATGTGACACAAGGCCGTAAGTATGGGATACCCAGTTAGGATCGAACTCACTACTAATTATAATAGCGAGAGAAACTTGCTAGCCACTACACCACGCCGAGATGCCCAAAAAGGGCATTTGTACATAATATCAGAAAGAGTCAGTTAGCATTTTCGGCAACATAATGAGGAAAAAGTGAATTTAACACGGAGGAAAAAAGCAATCATTGATTAACTTGAGTGAAAGAAGCATTAACAAACAGAGAAACAGTTCTACAAAGGGAAGGAAATTATGATGAGCTATGATCACCAACAATTTCAATGAAAAAGACATAATAAGCTAAAGTTATCTGAATTTCTTAAATTAAGCATTGGCAATTATTATTCATTTTTGACAAGTATTTCTTACATTTTATTTCTCTTTCTTTTCCACCAAGTAGTAATAGTCTTAATTTATCTGAATTTCTTAGATGAAGCATTGGCGATTATTATTCATTTTTGACTAGTATTTCTTTCATCTTATTTCTCTTGCTTTTCCACCAAGTAGTAATAATCTTAAGTTGTCTGAAGTTCTTAGATGAAGCATTGGCAATTATTATTCATTTTTGACTAGTATTTCTTTCATCTTATTTCTCTTGCTTTTCCACCAAGTAGTAATAGTCTTAAGTTGTTTGAATTTCTTAGATGAAGCATTGGCAATTGTTATTCATTTTTGACTAGTATTTCTTTCATCTTATTTCTCTTGCTTTTCCACCAAGTAGTAATAGTCTTAAGTTGTCTGAATTTCTTGGATGAAGCATTGGCAATTATTATTCATTTTTTACTTGTATTTCTTTCATCTTATTTCTCTTGCTTTTCCACCAAGTAGTAATAGTCTTAAGTTGTCTGAATTTCTTAGATGAAGCATTGGCAATTATTATTCATTTTTGACTAGTATTTCTTTCATCTTATTTCTCTTGCTTTTCCACCAAGTAGTAATAGTCTTAAGTTGTCTGAATTTCTTAGATGAAGCATTGGCAATTATTATTAATTTTTGACTAGTATTTCTTTCATCTTATTTCTCTTGCTTTTCCACCAAGTAGTAATAGTCTTAAGTTTTCTTAATTTCTTGGATGAAGCATTGGCAATTATTATTCATTTTTGACTAGTATTTCTTTCATCTTATTTCTCTTGCTTTTCCACCAAGTAGTAATAGTCTTAAGTTGTTTGAATTTCTTAGATGAAGCATTGGCAATTGTTATTCATTTTTGACTAGTATTTCTTTCATCTTATTTCTCTTGCTTTTCCACCAAGTAGTAATAGTCTTAAGTTGTCTGAATTTCTTGGATGAAGCATTGGCAATTATTATTCATTTTTTACTTGTATTTCTTTCATCTTATTTCTCTTGCTTTTCCACCAAGTAGTAATAGTCTTAAGTTGTCTGAATTTCTTAGATGAAGCATTGGCAATTATTATTCATTTTTGACTAGTATTTCTTTCATCTTATTTCTCTTGCTTTTCCACCAAGTAGTAATAGTCTTAAGTTGTCTGAATTTCTTAGATGAAGCATTGGCAATTATTATTAATTTTTGACTAGTATTTCTTTCATCTTATTTCTCTTGCTTTTCCACCAAGTAGTAATAGTCTTAAGTTGTCTGAATTTCTTAGATGAAGCATTGGCAATTATTATTCATTTTTGACTAGTATTTCTTTCATCTTATTTCTCTTGCTTTTCCACCAAGTAGTAATAGTCTTAAGTTGTCTGAATTTCTTAGATGAAGCATTGGCAATTATTATTCATTTTTGACTAGTATTTCTTTCATCTTATTTCTCTTGCTTTTCCACCAAGTAGTAATAGTCTTAAGTTGTCTGAATTTCTTAGATGAAGCATTGGCAATTATTATTCATTTTTGACTAGTATTTCTTTCATCTTATTTCTCTTGCTTTTCCACCAAGTAGTAATAGTCTTAAGTTTTCTTAATTTCTTGGATGAAGCATTGGCAATTATTATTCATTTTTGACTAGTATTTCTTTCATCTTATTTCTCTTGCTTTTCCACCAAGTAGTAATAGTCTTAAGTTGTCTGGATTTCTTAGATGAAGCATTGGCAATTATTATTCATTTTTGACTAGTATTTCTTTCATCTTATTTCTCTTGCTTTTCCACCAAGTAGTAATAGTCTTAAGTTTTCTTAATTTCTTGGATGAAGCATTGGCAATTATTATTCATTTTTGACTAGTATTTCTTTCATCTTATTTCTCTTGCTTTTCCACCAAGTAGTAATAGTCTTAAGTTGTCTGAATTTCTTGGATGAAGCATTGGCAATTATTATTCATTTTTTACTTGTATTTCTTTCATCTTATTTCTCTTGCTTTTCCACCAAGTAGTAATAGTCTTAAGTTGTCTGAATTTCTTAGATGAAGCATTGGCAATTATTATTCATTTTTGACTAGTATTTCTTTCATCTTATTTCTCTTGCTTTTCCACCAAGTAGTAATAGTCTTAAGTTGTCTGAATTTCTTAGATGAAGCATTGGCAATTATTATTCATTTTTGACTAGTATTTCTTTCATCTTATTTCTCTTGCTTTTCCACCAAGTAGTAATAGTCTTAAGTTGTCTGAATTTCTTAGATGAAGCATTGGCAATTATTATTCATTTTTGACTAGTATTTCTTTCATCTTATTTCTCTTGCTTTTCCACCAAGTAGTAATAGTCTTAAGTTGTCTGAATTTCTTAGATGTAGCATTGGCAATTATTATTCATTTTTGACTAGTATTTCTTTTATCTTATTTCTCTTGAAGGAATAATAATCTTAAGTTGTCTAAATTGCCAATGATTATTACTTTTTGATTAGTATTTCATCTTCTCTTGCTTTTCATTCGAATTTGCTGATCAATTTCGCAGTCTATGCAGTATTATATATGAAAATAAAGAAACTTTGATAAAATTTTTCACTTGTCCCACGAATCCTTCTGAACCTTACTTATATTCCTTTTTTATCCAAAGATCTATCAACCGAAGATATTCAAAATTTAACCGCATCTTTTTCGTCTTTTTGTCCGCTTCTCACCATGCATTTATTAAGGACCAGCCATTCTGTCACAACCTTCAATTTAGAAAACCAGGCCTGTTGTCGCCAGAGTAACATTTTCGAATAAAACACTTTTTCGTTCTTTTTTTTTTATAACTATAGCAATGTAGGCTTAATTACTCAGCAGTGGATCTCCGCAGTTTTTGTACAAGTAACGATATTCTTAGAAGCGTAACAAATCAATAAAAGTCTGTCTATCCATATTAATGCTCGCAATTATCAGGAGTCGTCTGCTTTACAAAAGAGCACTTTTCTGTCTGTCTCATTTATCTGCGTTTCTGTTTTCTACGGTCTACGTTATTCGCTGTCACACCTGCAAGAAATCAGAACTGATGCTGGAAATTTGGTTATACCGAATGAAAGATGCAAAATGCGTTCTCTAAGTGAAAAGCTGAAGTATTCTCGTGCTAAAAATAAAACAAAAATCGCATACTGATGCTGCTATGGTGTTTTTTATATATTCAAATAGACCCTGTAGAAGTTTTAACAGATTAGATTTTTTTTTACGGTTTATCAACCATTTTCGAGTCATTTAAAGCAGAAATATATATAGAATTTGAAGATTTTTTCAAGGAAATATGGGATTGGCAATTTTTTGAGATCTGTGCTGCAAGATGTGCAATGTGGTGCAGTGGATATCGACTCAGAATAACAGATCGGGGTACCGAGTTCGAATTCCAGTTGAATTCCTTGCATTCATTTACGCACAAATACCTTTGGGAAAGGTATTAATCCGTCTCTACCCTCCAGTTATGGGTTAAATAATAGGACAGATTGGGTTCTATAGGATATCCCGTAGTAGGTTGCCACTACTTTCTGACAAAAGTAATGGTAACCTACTACGGGATAATTTTCTGCCCAGTCAGTCATGTCACTTTCGAGACATGATCACCCATAGCGTATATCACGTATGACACTTAACTGACTGACTGACTTATTTAAGCCGTAGCCAGGGATAGGATAGATATATCCATACCTTTTCTAAAGGCATTTATGTATTAAAAAATGTAACAAACCTGACCTCTTTTACATTGTTTACACTCAGTCTAAATCCTCATCTTTGTTGTTATTATCACGATGTTTCGGCTTTATTGGATGAAGAATTATCATAATTTTCATTATTTACAGTTAGACGAATGTCATCATCTTTGTTATTATTATCACTACATTTCAACTTTCTTTGATGAGGAATAATCTTTTTTTTTACAATATCCTTGTTTTTGTTGTTATTATCCCGATGTTTCTGGGATGAAGAATTATTATTATTTACGTGATTTAGACTCATATCCTCATCTTTGTTGCTGTTATCACAATGTTTCGGCTTTCCTTGATGAGGAATTATCATTATTTACATTATTTACATTATTTACACTCAGACTAATACTCATTATTATTTATATTATTTACTATCAGGCTAATATCCTCATCTTTGTTGTTTTTATCACAACATTTCGTCTTTCGGGGATAAATCATTATCATATTTACAGTCAGACAAAGTGTTTTACCTTTATTGTTATCATTAGAATGTTTCGACTGATGTGTACTTCGTTTTTAACAGGTTCTTCAAGGACAAGCTTCTGATGAAGTCCGGTAGACACAAGAGCTGAAACGTTGTCATAATAATAACAATGAGGGAAATAATTCATATCTAAACGATGATGTTAGAATTGCAATGTTCACGAAAACATCTGCGCAAGAGTCTTTCCACAAAATGTTAATTTCCGGGCAAAAATTCTAAGTGAAACTTTTCTTCGTAGTTTTGGAACATGAAGGAAACGCGGCTGACTCAACTCTATAAAAGTGTCAAGACTTGTCTTAATTCTTAAATGTCTGTATTGTTAATATTAAACAATAAAAATAGCAATAGATAGTGATCAGCTTGCGACGTTGTGTGTGTGGGGGGGGGGGTGAATAAACATGAAAGTAGAACGACAAGCATTTCTCAAAACCCGTTTAAACGACTTTTAAATATTTATCTGGAATGTGAAACGTGGCCTTGTGATAGACGAAGTTAAACTTTTTACGTATTGAAAAATTATCCAATGTCGTGGCGTAGAGCAATAATTATAAAGTGAGATAAATTCCCTCGTGAAATTATTCCCAAATCAAATTAAACCCTTGTGAAATTTAATTAAAACAACTGCTTTAGTTTCCTTTCTTTTACCAGTTTTAGACCCATTAGAGTGTCCAGGTGTAATCGAGTCCTATTTTTTCTTCAGATTAGGTCATTTGCAGTGGCATGCAGTTATATAAATCTATCTATCTATATAATATGATACAGAATATATATATATATATATATATATATATATATATATATATATATATATATAAATATATAAGTAAGTAGCTAACCTAGAGCCAAATGACCTACCAAGGTTTTACCAAATGGATCGTCTGGGCAAGTTGGCTTGCCCTGACGATCCATTGGAAGTAAGCCAACTTGTCCTGATGATCCATTTGGTGAAACCTTGGTAGGTCAGTTGGCTCGAGGTTATTTGCTCTGCTATTGTATTGAGCGCTTTACGTGTTAGGTTCTTCGTCTCGGGGTTTTTTCTTTCGACTCGTACTTTGACTAATGTTCAAGTGCTTAGTTCGTTTCTTTTTTTGTTTCCATTTTTTCCCCTCCGCGTCTATACTCGGTGGGTTTTTCGAGACGTGTTTAAAGATAAATTCACAGTTATATATATGTTTGTGCAAATTAATTGAAACAAGTACTTTAGTTTTCTTTTATTCACCATACGGCCAGTTTTAAACTTACTGGAGTTGCAGGGTGTAATTGATTTATTCCCCCTTCGGATTAGGTCATTTACAGTGGTGTGCAGCAATATGAATCTATTTTCGGAGTGTATGAGGAAATTCATTTCGCCTTGAAAAATAATGTCTCATCCGTGATTGCATCAGTTTTACATCACGCCCAAACATAACTGTCTCGACTGTCGATTACTTGTCCTACGGCGATTGTCTTCTCCAAGGAAGCGTACGGAAATTGTAACGCAGCACGAATACACTGGCAAGCCTTAAAGAGATTAATGTTGGTGTCGGCCTTTCAACTCTCAGTCGTGTCATCAAAGCAAAGAAAGAAACTGGAAACCTTAGTCCAAATCGGAAATAAAAATGTGTTCGGAAGAGAAAAATGACGGCAAGAGACGACGCATACGTGATTAAGGAAAGTATTAATTAATTTGTACAAGGGTGTATTTCTGTTCATATATATATATATATATATATATATATATATGTGTGTGTGTGTGTGTGTGTGTGTGTGCGTGTGTGTGTGTGTGTAACATATTGAGAAAAATCTTAACACATATTTAAACAGTTTTGTACTGCTTTGGATAATATCGATTGAGGTATCTATTTTTATCTAATTAATAATTTATATTAGTTAGATAAAATATTTCTTCTCCTTTGTATCGCAACCACATAAATTGAAGCGTACTACTAGATTGGTAACTAGGTCCCATCGCATGTAACCGTGAGTTCTATACCATCAGTTTCTTTTCTTGGAATTCTCGCCTCTTTCGGTTTCTTGCCTCTCTGAGTAAGAAAAGAAAAGTCAATCACAATTTTCTTTGTTTATGAACGCCGTTTTTTAATTGTCCAATCTCCTCACTAAAGTCTTCTGATTCTCTTTTCCTCCAGTTGCGTAACCGGTTGCGTCTAAATGTCATTCTCAACTTGTCTGGGGTTAAAGGATTGAAATTTATTCATACGTTAGGCAGTTCCTTTACCGTTGAAAAGAAAACTAGAGGTAACAAAGGTGTGGTTCTACAGAATGATGCTGAGAATGTTCTGAACTGAATATGTAAGACACAAAGTAGTCTTAAAGAAAAAGAAGACATAGTCAGAATCAAAATAGAACAGTTAACAGGAGACATAACGAGGAAAAAGTGCCCGGAGAATTGGACACTCACAAGTACTATTGAAAGCATGAGGAACAGAGAGTAACCTCCCTGACAATCTTGTGTGAGTGAACAGAGACTGGGAGGAATATGGCATCTTGAAGGAGATAATCATGAAAATTGTTATTTCTGAGAATAAACTCAAAAGTCAATTTGAAAACTTTTGCTTTATAAGAATTTTTTTGTCTTATCCCCCAAAAATATATGAAACCTTGTATTACAAATCGGAAGCTTATATGTTGATAAACAGATCTGCGCGTAACATAAAGAATTCAATGATGTATCTTCTGCCCGGTCAGTCATGTCTCTTTCGAGAAGTGATCGCCCAAAAGCGTGTATCACGTATGGCACTTAACTGATCCTTAGATATTAAAAGAGGAACGAGAACAATCAACTCCTGTAGGCTAAATAAATTTGGATTTTGGATTTCTTAAATTATTTTTTTTTAATTTACTGAAAAGAGCTAAGTTTTTTTTTTTGTTTTGTTACTCCAGACATTTCCAAGGGAACTTCTTAGAAATATGTTTAAGACACAGGAGTCGATACAGAGTTATTTAAACAGTATTTAGACTACATGTGAAGTATTGTCCTTTGTTGTTATTATCACAACTTTTCGATAACTGAGGCATCACCAGGTGCTTGTCGGTTCGGCTCACGTTCGATGAATTTTGAATTGAACACACAATTACGACAAGTAAATTGCTTAGATGTAACTTTCCTCGCACTTCCCGACTGTGGAATTCTCTTCCAAACGATTGCTTCCCCGACGGCTACAATCTCCAGGAGTTTAAATGTAAGGTCATTAGACACCTCCTAACACACTAACCTGCTCCCATTCTATCAAGCACTCTTCCCATCTGCCCAACCCTCATCCTCGCTTTATCTTTACTCATCTGTCACCTTCCTTCTGACATTCCCTATGTCTAACCACTCCTTCTCTTTACCTTCCCCTATGTAGCCCCATGCGCAATAGTGGCAGTGGAATGCCTTGCTTGGGGTGAGATGATTAAAAAAAAAAAGTATCATCGACATTCAGATCTTTATCTCTTAGAAATCTTGCAGCTGGATTCTGTACGTTTGAAGCTGTTTACGAGAGCACCACATATTGAAAAGATGGCCACACAAAATGCAAATGGAATTGTATAACGCCGAAAATTCTATGCTGTATTTGTTATGAGGACTTTATCAATTTCTCGGATTGATGCCTCTTAAAAGAAACACTTTAGAGCCTTCAGAGTGGAACAAGCAGCGAACAGTTATTGGATTTAAAGATCTTAGCAGAGGACGAGAGATAATGTTTCTTTCAGGTTAGCGGAGAAAAAGAGGATACAAATTATAATTCTCTAGTCTTTTCCTTTGATATATAAAACATATTCACTCACTCACTCACTCACTCACTCACTCACTCACTCACTCACTCAGTATCTATCTATCTATCTATCTATCTATCTATCTATCTATCTATCAGCCTCTTTACATCTATCTCTCTGCATATATATATATATATATATATATATATATATCTGGCTATTCATATCCAAATTTTGTCTCTGTAGGTATCTATCTATCTATCTATTAGCATATATATGTCAGCTCTATCTATATGTCAGCTCTATCTAATCTATCAGTCTATCTATCTATCTGTCTATCTATCTATCTATATATATATATATATATATATATATATATATATATTACGGAAATTATCGAAAATTAACGAAATAGGTTAAAAGCAATAGACAATTTGACATTATTTGTTTGAAGATTATTTTTGATCGATACTCGTATTTAAGTAGATATTCTGCTTTATAATGATAGTAGTCGCAGGTTCGAATCCTGCTGAATGATACACACTTTCGTAACAAAAATTTATCGTAAATAATCAGGTCGGTAGAAATAAATATATATACTGTTTGGTTATAAAACAGAAACTCTACTTAAATACGACTATTGATCAAAAGCAATGTTCAAACAAATAATTTCATATATATATATATATATATATATATATATATATATATTTCAAAAGATTAAAAGAATATTTAAGTCTTTAGAATTTCTTCATGTGTAGTGCAAAGTCACGAGATATTATAATGAAGGAATCCAACCGTTTTCTTTGACTTTATCTCGAGACTTTGCACTACGCATGAAGAAATTCTAAAAACTAAAATATTCTTTTAATCTTCTGAAATGATTTATGAGCGTCTTTGTGGTTGTCAACACTGTTTGTTTATAGTTACGTAATTTAGAATATATATAGGAAAAATTATTTAAAAGTTGTGAGTTTAAAAATGTATTTTTTGACATTATTTGTTTATTTCTATTACTATATTTCATATTTCAGACCGTCCTCAGTCCTTCATCAGAAACAAATGATTTTAAAATTCAAATTAGAAACGTATTTCGCGAGAGCGTCTTCTCAACAAATTACAAAACATTAACTTAGTCCACGATGATAATATCCTAGTAACGATGGATGTTACGTCTCTGTACACGAACATTCCACATGTTGAAGGAGTATCAGCTTGCCATGAGTTCCTTAGTAAAAGCAAACTACCAAACAACCAAATCACAGATTTATGCCAATTAATAAATTTCATTTTAACACATCAGTCAGTCAGTTAAGTGCCATACGTGATACACGCTTGGGCGATCATGTCTCGAAAGAGACATTACTGACTGGGCCGAAGATTATCCCGCAGTAGGTTGCCATTGCTTTCTGCGGTAGACTGGTTGCCGACCAAGGCTATAGAACCCAATCTGTCCTGCTATTTAACCCATAACTGGAAGGAAGAGATGGATTAATACCTTTCCCAAGGGTATTTGCGCGTAAATTAATACAATGGATTCAACGGGAATTCGAACTCGGCTCCCCGATTTCTCGTTCCGAACCGATATCCACTGTACCACAATGCACATCCTTTTAACACATAATAATTTTAAATTCAACAACAAACACTATTTACAGATTAGTGGCACAGCAATAGGCACGAAAATGGCACCAAGTTATGCCAATATCTTTATGCACATTCTAGAAAGAAAGATACTAGACAATTCACAATATAAACTATCACATTATTTTATTGATGACATTTTCTTATTATGGACTCATGGATTAGAAAAATTAAAAAACTTTTTTACTTTCCGCAACAACTTCCACAATACAATTAAATTTACCATGGAGTATTCATACACTTCCTTCCCTTTCTTAGACGTCATGATAAAATTAAACAAACATACACTTCCCAGCAGTCTATACGACAAACCCACAAACCAACATAAATTCCTACATTTTAGCAGTTGTCTTCCCCTTAAATTAAAAAATCTATCGTATACAGCTCATTTCTAAGAATCAAACGCATATGCTCAGACCATCCAGATTTTCTAAACAACATTAACAACCTAACAAAGCAATTTCTAAAATGTAAATACCCAATAAAAATAATAAAAGAAGCACTAAATAAAACCATCTACATAAATCGTAACACACTTCTCAAATACAAGAAAAGAAAAAACAACAACCGAATTCCCATGGTTTTTAACCACAATCAATATTCCCACACACTTATCAAAAATTTAAATGATGATTACAAACACCTCCAATCAAACAAAAATCAAAGATATTTTCGATAAACCACCCATAAATGCAATGAAACAAACACCCAACCTATCAACTATCCTCACTTCCACTAAATATCTAAAAAATACAAACCTAGCAGGGAATTTTAAATGCCAGAAACCCAGGTGTTTAATTTGTAAGTATTTAGTAAACGACACAATATTCTCTGTACCCAACACCAAAATCAAATTGCAACCACCACGCCTGACCTGTGACAGCAAATACAAGTTCAATATGTCCCAAGAGTGGATATAATGGCAAATCTGGTAATAGTTTTAGATTTCGTTACAATAATCACAAACTTAGTATACGCCAGAACAATCAATATTCCCCAATAGCAGTCCATTTCAATCAACCGTGTCACACTTTAGTAAATTGCAAATGTTTACTAATAGACTCCGATTTTGGTTCTACACACACACGCAGAAAGAAAGAAAAATACTGGATTTTAAAATTAAATACACACAAGCTAGGGTTAAATAGGGACTTAGGTGTTTTGAATCTTTACAAATATTACAATAACTAAACTTTTTTAGATACATTCAAAAAATTTTTTATCTAAAACAAAATTTATTAGCATTATTAAAGATGGGTTTACGTTTACAAATATTTTTAAAAAAATCTGTCGCTTTCTGCATCACTTGATGTAGACAAACTCTCTCCACAGACGCGCCACGTGATGTAAACAAACGCGTCACGTGAAGTAAACAGACTCTCTCCACAGACGCTCTCGCGAAATACGTTTCTAATTTGAATTTTAAACTCATTTATTTCTGATGAAGGACCGAGGACGATTTGAAATATAAAATATAATAGAAATAAACAAATACTGTCAAAAAAATACATTTTTAAACTCATAACTTTTTAATAATTTTTCCTATACATATTAAGACAGTATACCTGGATCATCACTATGTTATATATATATATATATATATATATATATATATATATATATATATCAGATAATTTACATCTAACATTTTGTTTAAATCTCTATTTATATGTCTAACAGTCTTATCATATCTATCTATCTATCTATCTATCTATCTATCTATCTATCTATCTAAAGATTCTTATAGTAATAACATGCTGCAACTTAAAAGATATCAAGTTTCGATGTTTATAGCTGACATTGGCTTATATAGATACGATGGCTTCATGACTTTCCATAATTCTACAAACTCTAAATAGATAAAATCCGTAAATTCATACACATCCTAAGGAAAAACTTTAGTCTTAAATTAACAGTACAAACTAACCTAAAAAAGTTGACTACCTAAATGTTACTCTAGATTTAGTTAATATTGCATACTCACCCCACGTAAAATATGATGCTCACTTATTTACATACATCCTAAATCAAATCACCCACCGTCTACTATTAAGCACATGCCATATTCTGTTGAACAACGGAAGCAGCAATTCCTCAACTGAGTACATTTTCTATAAACACATTTAATATTACAATATTGCTCTAAAACGTTGTTATAAATGCAATGGCATTAAATATTAAAAGCAAATAATAATAATAATAATAATAATAATAATAATAATAATAATAATATAAATAGAAAAAATAATTTGGTACTCACCACTATTTAACAATAAATTCCTTAAACTACTTCAGAAACACTTCCCAGCTAATAACTCACTTAGCACCGATAATCTTGAAATGATAATAAGAAACACAAAAATAAAATCCTAAAACAATATAACTATAAAAACCACCCTATTATAAATAACGACAATAATACTAATACTTATAATTGTTGTCATCTAAATAAATATCCTCTGCAAAATAGTTACCTCATAAATTCTATAGTATACCAAGCTATCATCTCTACTACAGAAAATCCAAATTTTATCAAAGATTACATTGGAAGTCGTAAAAGCACATTTAAGGCATGATTTTATCAGCATAAACTATCCTTTAATAATAAGATATATAGTCTTCTCGCTAGAACATATAAATCGTTACATGATGTATTTTTCTTTGTTTACAAATCGATATTATTAAATTCCCCAAAACTCACTTATTAAACTAACGTAAGGAAATTAGTACTTACTGCAATCATAAGATATTCCACACTCTTAAATATATCTAAAATTATCTCAAACAGTTTACTATTTTGATAATCTATAAACCTACCACTTTTAGTTAATTATATATATATATTAAATCTAAACTTAACAGTTACATCGACTTGTACGCTTACTTTCACTACTAGTCATCTCTAAAATCAAGTAATGTTCCCTTAACAATTTAACTTTATAGCCCTACGTCCATTTTCTTATATTAAAATGATTTTATATTAACAAAACCCTTTAAGACAAATATTTTATTTTTATTTTTATTTTTTAAATCTCGTCGCATCTAAAAATAACTTATTAGCTACATTTTTCATCTATTCTTATTTAAATAATTGACACTTCCTGACCAGAATACATCGCTACAATTTGCGATAATATTGATTGGTCTACACCAACAATTGATTTAAAATTTAATAACCTGCCACTCCATTAAATCATGTAATATGATGGCATTTCTATTCTTAAATTGAATTTTTTATTGTAAATTTTGTTTATCAATATATATGTGGCTCCATAACTGTGCCAAATTTCACGGCTAGATGATAGTGCATTGAACACCGAAACTTTATAGCTTTTAAGTTGTAGTATGTTATTATTATAGCAATAATAATAACTATATATGCTCTACTTGTGTATTGAGCACTTTTGTAAACATTACGCTGTGAAATATATATCCATTAGTTTAAACAACACACACACACACACACACATATATATATATAAACTTATTTATAAATGGAACTTTGTGTGGGGGGGGTGTCGTGTGTGTGTGTGTGTGTATCCGTTACTTATAGACTCCGAAACGGCTAAACCGATTTTCTTGAAAATTTACACAGTTGTACTAGAAGTGTCTGTGAGTGTTCTTAGCTAGGTTTTGTGACGAGGTAAACTCCGAAACGGCTAAACCGATTTTCTTGAAAATTTACACAGTTGTACTAGAAGTGTCTGTGAGTGTTCTGAGCTAGGTTTTGTGTCGAGGTACCCTCAATAAATATCGATAATCGATAATCGAAAAAATCGGGTTATATAAGTGGTCCGATTTTATATAAAGCGAATCGTCAGGGAAAGATTTCCCTGACGATCCGCTAGGGTGAAACTTTGGTAGGTTTGTTGGCTCACTAGGTATACTTTATATATATATATATATATATATATATATATATAGTGATGTAAATTAATAAATATACATATGGGGAGGGTATACTATACATTTTTTTTTTAATCATTTCACCCTAAGCAAGGCATTCCATTGCCACTATTGCGCGGGGGGTTAATTAGGGGAAAGTGATTGGAAATGTCAGAAGCAGGGTGAAGTCAGCGAGGATGGGGGGGGGTAGATGGGAAAGATTTTTGAGAGAATGAATTAGTGTGTTAGGAGGTGTCTACTGACCTTACATTTAAACTCTTGGAGATTGTAGCTGTCGGGAAAGCAAGTGTATCGAAAAGAATTCCACAGGCGGGAAATGCGAGAAAAGAAGCTGTTAGAGTAGAAATTAGGGTTACATCCTATCTGTTTCACAGTAAAAGGGTCGGGCCTAGTTGCTAATCTAGTATCTTGTGCAAATTCATACCTTGGGGGCAGCAGTGATCTAAGTTCATCGGAGCAGAAGCCGTGAAAGTATTTATAGTAGAGGCAGAGAGAAGCCACGTCACGCCGGTGAGCGAGTGATTGCAGGCGGTCTGCCAAGTCGGTATCAGTCATATTACAGATTCTCCGTTGTATTTTGTCAAGAACCCCGAGGAGAATAGCAGGGGTACCTGACCAGATATGGCAGCAGTATTCAATACACGGGCGGATGGTAGACTTATAAATGTGCAGGATAGTTTCAGGCTGGAAAAACTTCTGGGCCCTGCACAGAGAACCGACTTTCATAGCAGCGGATTTAGCGATGGATTCGATATAGTCATTCCACTTGAGGTCCGCTGAGAGTGTGAAACCAAGAAGGCGTAATGTTTTACTCTCTGGGAGGCAAGCCTGTTCCATGCTAATGGTAGGTAGGAGCGATTGTCTATAATGGTTAATTGAGTGCACCTTCGTTTTGGAAGCATTAAAATTTACGAGTCATTTCTTGCCCCAGTCCACTACGGATTGGAGGTCCTTCTCAAGCTCGGCAGCGAGGGTCGCTTTGTCGCCCACACCAGATTTTTGATCGAGTCGAGAGTAAACTGTGGTCTCATCGGCGTACATGCCTACTTGAGATCTTATGGCATCGGGGAGATCATTAATGTAGATCAGAAAGAGCGTAGGACCTAGTATAGAGCCTTGAGGGACACCCGCGTTAGTAAGGTAGTTTTGGGAAGCATGTCTGTTTAATAGCATCTTCAATGTGCGGTTAGAGAGGAATGACTGGATTAGGTCAAGCACCTTGGAGATATCCAAGACAACGTTACGAGCTTCGCCATTCTTTTCGAGAGCCTGGTATATATACTCGGTGATGGTCGTTAGCATATCAGCAGTAGACTTGGTGAAGCGGAAACAATACTGTTTGTCCGAGAGGAGCCTGTGAGATGCTGAACCACCTCCGCGTTGATAATGGCTTCGAACACTTTGCCAAAGATCGGAAGAAGGCTGATAGGGTGGCAATTATCGGGGTCCGAGGGTTCTTAAATATAGAATCTACAGAGGAAGACTTCCAACAGGCAGGAAAGCAGGAAGCAGATAGGCAGATGTTGTGTAGCTAAGAGAGGACAGGAGAGAGTTCAGGGGCACATTTCTTCAAGACTATGATTGGGATTCCGTCCCCTCCGCTCGCTTTGAGATTATTTTAGTGGCCAGCGAGGATGTAATGTGGACGTAGGTATAATATTGATATTCAGGTGTTAATAAATCAGTGATCAAAGTATGAACAGAAATGTATTATATATATATATATATATATATATATATATATACATATATATAAATGGTTAATGAAAATACATATTAATAAATATACATATTGTTCTAATATGTATATTTATTAATATATATATATATATATATTATTAATTAATTAATTAATTAATACTTCTTTCACATTTACAAACTAAAAACCACTACAAAACTGTACATTTTGAAAGAACAATGTCTCATATGTTTGTTAATAATGATAGTAATAAACGTTTTATGGAAAAAAAATTTAAAAATCACCACTTCCTTTTATTTTGGGAAATTTGTTTGTATGAGTTAAAAAGAAATTCAAAAAGAGGGGAAAAAGTAAGAGGGTAGAAAAGATGAGAAAATAAAATGAGAAATCAAGAAAGGGAAAAGAAAGAGGAAAGGGAAAGATAGAGAGGAGAAACAAAGTAAAGAGGAAAATAAGTGAGAAAGTATTGAGAGGAAAGAACCAATGAAAACGGTTAAAAGAGAGACATTTTAGATTTTAGCCGGAAGTGAATTGCTGACAGATACAGACATCAGTTAAATTGTTTCAAGCTAAATCCTTTAACATATTTTAAAAATGATGAAATCATACAGACAGAGAAATTATATATCAAACGAAATTAGTGGATATTTAAAAACATAACACGAAGATATAAATTCATTAGAGTAAATATAATAAATTAAACAAAATAAAATTAAAAAATTAAAATTTAAAGTTAAAATAAAAATTAAAATTAAAACATTAAATTAAAATTAATATGGATATTAATATTAAAATTTAAGTTTAAATAAAAATGCCATAATATTAGATGATTTTAATGAAGTGGGAGGTTATTACATTTTGAAACAATTGTGGGTGTAGACCAATGAATATTGAGGCAAATAGATCACGATTTGTAATAGAATATAAAGGAATATATATATATATATATATATATATATATATATATATCAGCATATACATATCTATCTATCTATCTATCTTTCTATCTATCTATCTATCTATCTATCTGTCTGTCTGTCTGTCTGCTTATCTATCTACCATCTTTTTCATATCAATCTATTTGCGTATATATATGTGTGTGTGTATGAGTGTGTGTATGTGTGTGTGCGTGTGTCAATCCTTCCATATCTATCTGTCTATCTATGTAAGTTACTTCATTATCTATCTATCTATCTATCTATCTATCTATCTATCTATCTATCTATCTATCTATCTATCTCAGTCTCTTCATATATATCTGTCTTTGTATTTTATCAAAATTTTCTAAATATATATATTTAGAAAATCTTGATAAAATACAAAGACAGATATGAGTACCTGACTATATATGTTATGAATCTTAAAAGCATGGATGAATGCAAGACTTAGAAATATTTAAGCTTTAAGCAGAAGAGAAATATTGCAAATTTCTCCTTGGATCTCCAAATATATAGCAGGAGCACAAGATAACATGTGGCAGCTATATTCAAACCATGGACGAATGCTAGACTTATAAAGATGTAAGATATCTCTTGGAGAGAAAAAAAGTGTCTATCGCGAAACAAACATTCCTAGCAGCAGATTCAATACAATCTTTCCACTTCAGTTCAATTGAAAATGTTAGCCTGAGGAGACTGTCCTGGGGGTTTAGCAATAGCCATGGTAGGCTAGATTGTGTCGGTCGTTTAAATGATTAATGGATAACAGTTTAGATTTGGGAGCTTTAAAAATGAATAAGGTATTCATTATCCGAATAACTGCAGATCGTATGTTATCTTTTATATCATTTATCAATTTGCCAATATCAGACTTACTACTTAGGCAGGAGTTAATCGTTATGTCATCAGTTAAAGTCAATAAAAATATACATATTTATTATATAAAAGCAATAATTACCTAATATTAATATAATCGTGGATTACTACCGTGCACTTAATGAGCAACCCACATATGAAAATAATGAATGAAAAATAAAATATAAAATATGGAAAACTAAAAAATGTCATTCATAAATTTCGTTTCCAATTCTGACCATTTGCTTGAATGAACGTAACCACTCGTTTTTGTTACTGATCATTTGTTTCTTTTTAATTTTAACACATTTCCGCCTCCATAAATTCCCAGAGATTTTATATTCATTAACTATAGCCAAGGGGTTATTCAGAATTAATTTTTCCAAAAATTGATTATCTATTTTTTTCTCACCTGCCTCCTCCTCCAACCTGCCCAAATATATTGGTCGAACCTTTCGGAAGAATCTGCTTTAGGAATATATGGATACCATATAACAGAGAACTAATATATGCTTTCAATTCTATTAATTATATTAGTTTTTTTATCATTTCCCTCCAAAAAGGTTTTAATGCCACTGAGATGCAAGGAGTAATTGAGAGTAAAAGAGAATGGTGAAAATTTAGAAGGAATTGGAAATCCAATCATACACAGGAAACAAGAGATAAACCTCTACTCTTGTTCAAAAGGCGGGAGTGAAGTGTGAACCGAACGATATGCAAACCTATCGACTCTTATTGGGGAAGAAGAAAAAGTATTAGTGAATAAAAATTCAGAGCTTAGTAGTAGATGTTAGAATTATAAAGTTAAAATAGAGCTTGGAAGGAATTTGAAACCTAATCTTAAACAAGAAACAAGGAATAAAGCTCTACCCCTGAACAAAAAGACGGGAGGAGAGTGAACCGGACGTTAGACGAACTTATCAACTTCTATTACGGCATTATTTATTATATATTTATTGGTTACCTTAGTTATTTTCAGGAAGAAAATCAATTTACAGAAAGACATAATTATTATTAATAATAGTAGTCTGTGTACTGTTTCCCTTCAGGACGTGGACGATCATGCCTTTTTGTATATTGTAACTTTAAGCAACGTGTGACTATAACATCCCTCTTTCTCTCCGCAATATTTTACACCTATTTACTTCTAGACTGTTTGCCAGCCAAGGCTATAGAACCCAATCTGTCCTGTTATTTACCCCATAACTGGAGGGAAGAGGTGGATTAATACCTTTCCCAAGGGTATTTGCACGTAAGTGAACACAACGAATTGAACTGGAATTCGAACTCGGCTCCCCGATTTCTCTTTCTGAGCCAATATTCTCTACACCACAACGAACATTCACCATTATTTTGGTAGCTGGTCTAAAAACATAACCTAAATATGTTATTAACTGAGGCAAGAAATGGCTTGTTAATGTTAATGCCTTCGAAACGAAACTTCCGTCTGAGAGAATCTTTCTCGCCTTCCATCAAAACTCTTGCAGTATTATTGGTCTTCACCTGGTACCTCAGCTCTCGTCACTCTCCCACCGTCGGAACACAGACTCCTTGTGTCTTTTCTATAAATATTTTCCTGGTAATTGTTCTAATAAACTTTTTCAAGTTGGGACGAAACTATGAAAATAAGACTAAACTTGCAAAAGACAATGTTTTTAAAAGGACAGTTTTTTTTCTCTTGAAAATGTATAAATTTAAAAACCACTAATAAATATTATTAAGTTAACTTAATTAATAAGTTAATTAATCACTACAGCCATAATCCTTGTCCTCAATTCATCTTTAGTGTTACAAGGATTTTTGTTGGTCAAATGCACCCAACAAATAATAATCAAGGAAGTTGCAAACTGGGAAGTTATGTGGCACAATATAAAGAGTGCTGTGGTTTTAGAAATTGCATGGTAAGCATTCAGTCAGTCAGTTGAGTGCCATACGTGATACACGCTTGGGCGATCATGTCTCGACAGAGACATGACTGACTGGGCAGAAGATTATCCTGCAGTAGGTTGCCATTACTTTCTGCGGTAGACTGGTTGCCGACCAAGGCTATAGAACCCAATCTGTCCTGCTATTTAACCCATAACCGTGCGCATTCCCGGCCCTTTCCGCCGGTGTCAACCGCTTGCACATCCGCCACGCGGTCCTGCCGGCGAAGTCGCGCGGTGGAGTAGCGGGTGTCCGCTTTCGGTAGCGGCTGCGGTGCAAGTCGCGGAATAGGGGGGATGGGGGTTCCGCGGGTTGCGGTGCTGTCGTGTTTCGACGGCGGTGTTTCGTTCTTGCGGCGGTGCGGAGTCTTGTTTCCTTTTTCTTGCCCCTGCCCCTGTCGGCGGCGGCCAGCGGCGGCTGAAAACCGTGGGCGTTTGCTCGTCTCTCGGGAATCCGTTCGTCGTCTGCGTCGCCGTCGTCGCTTACAAGGGGGTGGGTGGTGGGGGGTTTCTGCTTCGTGCCAAGCCGTCGCATTCGACGACCCGTCGTCTCGGCAACGCTCGCCTCGCGGTCTCACGCCTCCGCCCTTCCTCACGAAGCGGTCTTTCGCTCCGCTGTTGTCGTCGTCGTTGCGCGGTCCCGCTCTACCTACCTCCGCGTTCCATTTCGCGTTCGTTTTGCGCGCGTGCGCGGTCGGCGGTTTCTCCTCCAAGGTTGCTCTTGACCGAGTGTCCGCGGCGGCCGGTACGTTCACTTTGAAAAAATTAGAGTGCTCAGAGCGGGCTGTTCAAGCTTGCATACGATAAGCATGGAATGATGGAAGAGGGCCTCGTCTACGTCTGTCGGTCTCCGTCTACGGCGAGGCAATGATCGAAGGGAGCGGTCGGGGCCACTCGTATTGCGACGTTAGAGGTGAAATTCTTGGATCGTCGCAAGACGAACTGCAGCGATGGCGTGTGGCAAGCACGTTTTCCTCGATCAAGAGCGAAAGTCGGAGGTTCGAAGACGATCAGATACCGTCGTAGTTCCGACCGTAAACGATGCCGACCGGCGATCCGCCGGCGTTCGCTTCCATGACCCGGCGGGTAGCCTGCGGGAAACCAGAGTTCGGTTCCGGGGGGAGTATGGTTGCAAAGCTGAAACTTAAAGGAATTGACGGAAGGGCACCACCAGGAGTGGAGCCTGAGGCTTAATTTGACTCAACACGGGAAAACTCACCCGGTCCGGAACACCGGTAGGATTGACAGATCGATAGCTCTTTCTCGATTCGGTGGGTGGTGGTGCATGGCCGTTCTTAGTTGGTGGAGCGATCCGTCTGGTTGATTCCGATAACGAACGAGACTCCGGCCTGCTAACTAGTGCGCCGATGTGTGTGTTTATTCAACGGCGGGCTCGGCAGCGTTCATCGCGGCGCCTGATCGGGTCCGGGTCGGTTTTCTCACGCACTTCTTAGAAGGACGGGTGGCAGAAAGCCACACGTGGCGGAGCGATAACAGGTCTGTGATGCCCTTAGATGTCCGGGGCCGCACGCGCGCTACACTGGAGGTATCAGCGGGGACTACGCCCCGGCCCGAGAGGGTCGGGAAACCTCTCAACCACCTCCCGTGATAGGGATCGGGGCCTGTAACCAACCCCGTGAACGAGGAATTGCCAGTAGGCGCGGGTCAACAGCTTAGAACCAGCATAATAAAAATTATCCAAATGTTGGACAATTTTTACTTGAAATTAAAGCCGATATACGATGTTTAGAACGGCTCATGATTAAACATAATAGACATTCATTGTCTGTTATATTTAACAATATATGTTTAAAAAATTATCTGCTCCATCAATACACTATATATATATATATATACACACACACACACACACACACACACACACACACACACACACACACACACACACACATATGTATATATATATAACCTATTTGGGCACCCCGACGTGGTGTATTGGTTAGCAAGCTCGTCTTGCTAGAACCTGTTACTACTGAATAGTGAGTTCGATCCTCACTGGGTACCCCATACTTTCGGCCTTGTGACACATCTAAGCGGCGCTTAGTAAATCAATATACATAACCTATTTCGCGATCTGAGGCGATGGGCGCTCACCCGATTGTCGAAATAAATCAGGATTTATAATCCCTTTAGATATGTGTTGAGCTGTCTTTACGATGTGTGTGTGTGTGTGTGTGTGTGTGTGTGTGTGTGTGTGTGTGCAGAGAGAGTGCGAGAGATATTTCAAGATAAATAAGTGACTTAAGACTTGTATCAGGTGATTAGTAATGCCTCAGGTATGTATAATAAGAAAACAGAAGTAAAAATGTTTCAAATATAAGAAAAAAAAAGTATGTGCGAAAAGAGAGAAAGGCCAAATAAAGCAATGTCTATTTAAGAAAATATCAAAAAAACAAAAAAAATGTAATCATCGTCTTGTGATCGTCTATCCAATCCTCTGTAAGGAAAGTGATAACGTCATCTCTGACGTGCCTGTCAAAGCTTAGAAAGTTTAAACAAGTCCACCAGGAAAAAAAAAAAGAAACAAAAAAATGGCTATAACAAAAGGCTGTACCGTTTCCTAAGTTATTTCGAAAACAAAGAAAGTGAACCATTTTCTACTTGAATCATCAGGAAGGTATGTTGCAACGTTGAGATGCGCAGAAATGGTAAGCCATCGGCGTAGCAAGAACTCTTGAAACTGACATAAGGCATATCTCATCAACGAAATCACAAGTATGTTAGCTAATGGAACGAAAGTAAATCTCGGTGAACATTCTGAAAACTTTAGAAGTGGCAAAAAGACAAACACCCATCAAACGAAGAACGATGGGTTAAACAGATGATTCATCTTCTGTGTGCTGTGTCCCTTCAGGGCGTTGGCGATCATGGCTCGCAACAAATTATTATACTGTAGTGAATTCTATGATTACTGAGTACTCTACAAATATATTTTTGCGTTAAACTATGTCTATTGTTATGCACAAGTTACCAAACTCGCGTCAGAGATTATTATTATTATTATTATTGTCATTTTTTCATCATATTTCGATTTCTGCTTTGGTCTCACTACCAACCAAGTCTACGGGGAGACCTAAGGCAGGTCGTGGCGTGTTGTTATGACTCCATTTCATGTTTTTCTATCTTCCCTATCATCCCTAGCATTACAGAGATAAAGTTTTCCTGAGTGTGTGGGCTGTACTTAATAAGACAATTTTTTGTATATCTCTTAAGCTAGGGTTTCCAGGGATTCTTTCAATATGTTGTTTTGTTCCATTTTTTATCATTCCAAGTGCACCTACTATCACTGGCACAACTCTTGTTTTCAATTTCCACATTTTTTCTATTTCAATTTCCAAGTCTTTATATTTTGACAGTTTTTCAAATTCCTTGATTGCTATGTTACAATCCGCTGGACAAGCCATATCAATTAATAGACAAGTTTTCTCCTTCTGGTTTTTAACAATAATGTCTGGCCTGTTTGCTACAATTTTTCTGTCTGTGTAGATGGTGTAATCCCATAGAATGGTTACATCTTCTATTTCTGTAACCGGTGCTGGGTGATGTTATTATTATTATTATTATTATTATTATTATTATTATTATTATTATTATTATTATTCGATTTCTTCTAGGGTCACAACCTATTAAGTCTGCAGAAAGACCCAAGGCAGGCAGTGGTGTGTTGCTATGGCTACATTTCATCATTTGTTTTTCTCCCTCCCACAACATCACTAGTGTTACATGGACAAAGTTCTTCTTAGTGTGTGGGCTTTTCTTCTTCTTCTTCTTCTTCTTCTTCTTCTTCTTCTTCTTCTTTTTCTTCTTCTTCTGTGTACCGTGTCCCTTCAGGCCGTAGGTGATCAAGCCACATAAAAGACGAAGAAGAATCCGGTCCAGCGCTGAATCGGTTATAATCATCAGCCAGGATGTGGGGTCAGAGTGTTTTCGAGGGTTATTTCTGGTAATACTCACAGCCGTTATTCACTAGTTATAGCGGCGCAAATCAGTGAGGTTATCGAATCAGTGGTGCATGCAAAACAAGAAGCTAGAAAAATGTAACTATCTGGGTAGACGTCGGAAAATATAATAATAATTATTATTATCATTGTTATCATATTTATTATTATTATTGTAATTACAATTATTATTTTTATTTTTATTTCATCCTTATCATTATAATCATTATTATTTTATCATTATTATTTTTATTTATTTTTTTTTTTAATCGTGTCACCCCATGCAAGGCATTCCACTGCCACTATGGCGCAGGGGGTTACATAGAGGGATTGGGTATAGAAAATGTCAGAAGGAGGGTGATAGACGACTTAGGATGTACATAGGGAGAGAGTTGGAGAGAGTGGGTGTGAGTTAGTGTGTTAGGAGGTGTCTATTGACCTTACATTTAAACTCCTGGAGGTTGTAGCCGTCGGGGAAGCAAGCATGCGGTACGGAATTCCACAGGCAGGAAGTGCGAGGAAAGAAGCTGTTGGAGTAGAAATTGCGGTTACATTTCATCGGTTTCACTGTAAAAGGGTGGGACCTAGTTGCCAATCTAGTATCTCGTGCAAATTCACATCTAGGGGGAACCAGTGATTTAAGTTCGTCAGAGCAGAAGCCATGAAAGTATTTATTGAAGAGGCACAGGGATGCCATGTCACGCCGGTGAGAGAGATACTGCAGGCGGTCAGCCAAGTCGGTATCAATCACATTACAGATTCTTCGCTGTATTTTGTCAAGAACCCCGAGGAGAATAGAAGGATTATTATTATTATTATTATTATTATTATTATTATTATTATTATTATTTTCATGATAATTCGATTTCTTCTATGGTCACACTACCGACCAAGTCTCTGGGAAGACCTAATACAGGTAGTGGTGTGTTGTTATGTCTACATTTCATTTGTTTTTCTATCTCCCCTATCATCCCTAGCGTTACATGGACAAGGTTCTCCTTAGTATGTGGGCTGTACTCATCAAGACAATTTTTTGTATATCTCTTAAGCTGGGATTTCCAAGGATTCTTTCAATATCTAGTTTTGCTCCTTTTTGATCATTCCAAGTGCACCTACTATTATTGGTACTATTCTTGTTTTCAATTTCTACATTTTTTCTATAGGAATTTTCAGGTTCTTATATTTTGATAGTCCTTTCATTATTATTATTATTATTATTATTATTAGTCTCCACAATTTTTTGTCATTTATAACACTTTGTCTTTTTTTTTATCTCTTCTAAACCTTGTTCTGCATCCATTTAGTCATTCTTGTCTTTCTTTTTCTTCAAAGTGCCGTGTCCCTTAAAGACATAGGCAATTATGGTTCTGCACAATTCCCTGTCCTCTGTAACTTTTAATAAATTTTGTCTTTTTGCTCTCATAAAACTTGTTCTACCATCCATTTAATAATTTCTGTCTTTCTTCTTCTATGTGCCGTATCCCTTAAGGACATAGGCAATTATGGCTCTCCACAATTTCCTGTCCTTTCTAATTCAATAGATTTTGTCTTTGTGCTACCTCTGCTAAATCTTGCTCTATCATTCATTTACTCATTCTTATCTTTCTTTTTCTATATGCCTTGTCCCTTAAGGACATAGGCAATTATGGCTCTCCACAATTTCCTGTCCTTTGTAGCTCTTAACAAGTTTTGCCTTTTTGTTATCTCTCCTAAACCTTGTTCTGCTATCTATTTACTCAAACTTGTTTTATTCTTTCTTCCGTGTACTATGTGGCCTCCCCCTCACCGATTTCTAAATGAAGTCATCTTCCTGACATATCGGCCACGGTGAGCTTCGAACCCAGTCAGAAAACAAATGTTCTAACCACTTAGTTACGCCATACTTCAGAAATTTAGGTTTTTTTTTTTTATTAAATATAAGCTGCCATAACTGGATTACCATGGCCTTCTACTCAAATCAGGGCTTCCTCAAGACCGGGTGAAGACCAAGGTTAGAAAGTCTAGCTTACCTCTATGGGGAGAGAATAGACGAACATTTTAGCAGAAAAAAAAGGAATGCAATGTATAAAGGAAGAGATCAGAGTGCTTGTCGATCATTATACTTCCGGATATGCGCAAAAACCCTTACGAAAGGTATTAATCTGTTGCATCTCCCCTCCAGGTATGAGTTAAATAGCAGGGAAAGTTCTATTACCTTTATTGTCAACCAGTCTACCACAGAATGTAGTGGCAACCTAGCATCTTCTGCCCAGTCAGTCATGTCTCTTTCGAGACATGATCGCCCAAGTGTGCATCACGCATAGCAATTAACTGACTGACTGGAAGCCCTTACACGAGCCAGTCATTTGCTTGCTGCCTATCGACATAGCAACGAACGGATATATTTTTAAATAAACTAAAATACGTATTTATTTGTTGCATTTAATATTTTAAGATCAAAAACGATTTTACAGGCATATAATTAGATTGAGCAAACTGAAAAATATTAAGTGCACGCTTCCAATTTATCGGCACAGAACGAGATATCGGAAAGCCGCGTTCGAATTCCAGTTAATTTAATACATTCACTTACGCGCAAATCAACCTGGGAAAGGTTTAAATCCATCTATTCTTCTTTCAGCTATTGGTTGAATATCAGGACAGATTGGGTTCTCTAGCCTTGGTTGGCAACCAGTCTACTGCACAAAGTAATGACAATCTACTGCGTGAAAATCTTTTTCTTACGCAGTCATGTATCTCCCGAGTCATGATAACCCGAGCGTGTATCACGTACGACAATTAACTGACTAATTAGACAGAAAGGTTAGTCATTTATAATGTTGCTATTTTATATTTATTTGATCTTATTATTGTTGCTTTTTATCGCAACACTCAGGCGCTATACACTCTTCATTATTACTATTATTTTATTAATAGTTTTATTCCATCTTATTATTGTTGCTTTTTATCCCAACACTCTGGCTCTATACACTCTTCATTATTACTATTATTTTATTAATAGTTTTATTCCATCTTATTATTGTTGCTATTTATCCCAAGACTCTGGCTCTATACATTCTTCATTATTACTATTATTTTATCACTACTTTTATTCCATCTTATTATTGTTGCTTTTTTATCCCAACACTCTGGCTCTATACACTCTTTCTTATTACTATTATTTTATTACTAGTTTTATTCCATCTTATTATTGTTGCTATTTATCCCAACACTCTGGCTCTATACATTCTTCATTATTACTATTATTTTATCACTACTTTTATTCCATCTTATTATTGTTGCTTTTTATCCCAACACTCTGGCTCTATACACTCTTTCTTATTACTATTATTTTATTACTAGTTTTATTCCATCTTATTATTGTTGCTATTTATCCCAACACTCTGGCTCTATACATTCTTCATTATTACTATTATTTTATTACTAGTTTTATTCCATCTTATTATTGTTGCTTTTTATCCCAACACTCTGGCTCTATACACTCTTCATTATTACTATTATTTTATCACTACTTTTATTCCATCTTATTATTGTTGCTTTTTATCCCAACACTCTGGCTCTATACACTCTTTCTTATTACTATTATTTTATTACTAGTTTTATTCCATCTTATTATTGTTGCTTTTTATCCCAACACTCTGGCTCTATACACTCTTCATTATTACTATTATTTTATTACTAGTTTTATTCCATCTTATTATTGTTGCTTTTTATCCCAACAATCTGGCTCTATACACTCTTCATTATTACTATTATTTTATTACTAGTTTTATTCCATCTTATTATTGTTGCTTTTTATCCAAACACTCTGGCTCTATACACTCTTTCTTATTACTATTATTTTATTACTAGTTTTATTCCATCTTATTATTGTTGCTTTTTATCCCAACACTCTGGCTCTATACACTCTTCATTATTACTATTATTTTATTACTAGTTTTATTCCATCTTATTATTGTTGCTTTTTATCCCAACACTCTGGCTCTATACACTCTTCCTTATTACTATTATTTTATTACTAGTTTTATTCCATCTTATTATTGTTGCTTTTTATCCCAACACTCTGGCTCTATACACTCTTCATTATTACTATTATTTTATTACTAGTTTTATTCCATCTTATTATTGTTGCTTTTTATCCCAACACTCTGGCTCTATACACTCTTTCTTATTACTATTATTTTATTACTAGTTTTATTCCATCTTATTATTGTTGCTATTTATCCCAACACTCTGGCTCTATACATTCTTCATTATTACTTTTATTTTATCACTACTTTTATTCCATCTTATTATTGTTGCTTTTTATCCCAACACTCTGGCTCTATACACTCTTTCTTATTACTATTATTTTATTACTAGTTTTATTCCATCTTATTATTGTTGCTATTTATCCCAACACTCTGGCTCTATACATTCTTCATTATTACTATTATTTTATTACTAGTTTTATTCCATCTTATTATTGTTGCTTTTTATCCCAACACTCTGGCTCTATACACTCTTCATTATTACTATTATTTTATCACTACTTTTATTCCATCTTATTATTGTTGCTTTTCATCCCAACACTCTGGCTCTCTATACACTCTTTCTTATTACTATTATTTTATTACTAGTTTTATTCCATCTTATTATTGTTGCTTTTTATCCCAACACTCTGGCTCTATACACTCTTCATTATTACTATTATTTTATTACTAGTTTTATTCCATCTTATTATTGTTGCTTTTTATCCCAACAATCTGGCTCTATACACTCTTCATTATTACTATTATTTTATTACTAGTTTTATTCCATCTTATTATTGTTGCTTTTTATCCCAACACTCTGGCTCTATACACTCTTT
The DNA here is from genome assembly GCA_037127315.1 of Ascarosepion bandense. NCBI lineage: Eukaryota > Metazoa > Mollusca > Cephalopoda > Sepiida > Sepiidae > Ascarosepion > Ascarosepion bandense. Next base: position 697,794 of record JBBBDQ010001954.1, read on the forward strand.
CTTATTACTATTATTTTATTACTAGTTTTATTGCATCTTATTATTGTTGCTATTTATCCCAACACTCTGGCTCTATACATTCTTCATTATTACTATTATTTTATCACTACTTTTATTCCATCTTATTATTGTTGCTTTTTATCCCAACACTCTGGCTCTATACACACTTTCTTATTACTATTATTTTATTACTAGTTTTATTCCATCTTATTATTGTTGCTTTTTATCCCAACACTCTGGCTCTATACACTCTTCATTATTACTATTATTTTATCACTACTTTTATTCCATCTTATTATTGTTGCTTTTTATCCCAACACTCTGGCTCTATACACTCTTTCTTATTACTATTATTTTATTACTAGTTTTATTCCATCTTATTATTGTTGCTTTTTATCCCAACACTCTGGCTCTATACACTCTTCATTATTACTATTATTTTATTACTAGTTTTATTCCATCTTATTATTGTTGCTTTTTATCCCAACAATCTGGCTCTATACACTCTTCATTATTACTATTATTTTATTACTAGTTTTATTCCATCTTATTATTGTTGCTTTTTATCCCAACACTCTGGCTCTATACACTCTTCATTATTACTGTTATTTTATCACTACCTTTATTCCATCTTATTATTGTTGCTTTTTATCCCAACACTCTGACTTATACACTCTTCCTTATTACTATTATTTTATTACTAGTTTTATTCCATCTTATTATTGTTGCTTTTTATCCCAACACTTCTGGCTCTATACACTCTTCATTATTACTATTATTTTATTACTAGTTTTATTCCATCTTATTATTGTTGCTTTTTATCCCAACACCTGGCTCTTACAGTATCCTTCATGTTTTCACCAATAGTTTTATTACTAGTTTTATTCCATCTTATTATTGTTGCTATTTATCCCAACACTCTGCCTTATACATTCTTCATTATTACTATTATTTTATCACTACTTTTATTCCATCTTATTATTGTTGCTTTTTATCCCAACACTCTGGCTCTATACACTCTTTTCTATTACTATTATTTTATTACTAGTTTTATTCCATCTTATTATTGTTGCTATTTATCCCAACACTCTGGCTCTATACATTCTTCATTATTACTATTATTTTATTACTAGTTTTATTCCATCTTATTATTGTTGCTTTTTATCCCAACACCTGGCTCTATACACTCTTCATTATTACTATTATTTTATCACTACTTTTATTCCATCTTATTATTGTTGCTTTTTATCCCAACACTCTGGCTCTATACACTCTTTCTTATTACTATTATTTTATTACTAGTTTTATTCCATCTTATTATTGTTGCTATTTATCCCAACACTGGCTCTATACACTCTTCTTATTACTATTATTTTATTACTAGTTTTATTCCATCTTATTATTGTTGCTTTTTATCCCAACACTCTGGCTCTATACACTTTTCTTATTACTATTATTTTATTACTAGTTTTATTCCATCTTATTATTGTTGCTTTTTATCCCAACAATCTGGCTCTATACACCTCTTCATTATTACTATTATTTTATTACTAGTTTTATTCCATCTTATTATTGTTGCTTTTTATCCCAAATACCTGGCTCTATACACTCTTCATTATTACTATTATGTTATTACTTGTTTTATTCCATCTATTATTGTTGCTTTTTATCCCAACACTCTGGCTCTATACACTCTTCATTATTACTATTATGTTATTACTAGTTTTATTTCATCTTATTGTTGTTGCTTTTTATCCCAACACTCTGGCTCTATACACTCTTTCTTATTACTATTATTTTATTACTAGTTTTATTGCATCTTATTATTGTTGCTTTTTATCCCAACACTTGGCTCTATACACTCTTCATTATTACGACATGTTATTACTAGTTTTATTCCATCTTATTATTGTTGCTTTTTATCCCAACACTCTTGGCTCTATAAGGCTCTTTCTTATTACTATTATTTTATTACTAGTTTTATTCCATCTTATTATTGTTGCTTTTTATCCCAACACTCTGGCTCTATACACTCTTCCTATTACTATTATTTTATTACTAGTTTTATTCCATCTTATTATTGTTGCTTTTTATCCCAACACTCTGGCTCTATACACTCTTTCTTATTACTATTATTTTATTACTAGTTTTATTGCATCTTATTATTGTTGCTATTTATCCCAACACTCTGGCTCTATACATTCTTCATTATTACTATTATTTTATCACTACTTTTATTCCATCTTATTATTGTTGCTTTTTATCCCAACACTCTGGCTCTATACACACTTTCTTATTACTATTATTTTATTACTAGTTTTATTCCATCTTATTGTTGCTTTTTATCCCAACACTCTGGCTCTATACACTCTTCATTATTACTATTATTTTATTACTAGTTTTATTCCATCTTATTATTGTTGCTTTTTATCCCAACACTTGGCTCTATACACTCTCTCTTCATTATTACTATTATTTTATCACTACTTTTATTCCATCTTATTATTGTTGCTTTTTATCCCAACACTCTGGCTCTATACACTCTTTCTTATTACTATTATTTTATTACTAGTTTTATTCCCATCTTATTATTGTTGCTTTTTATCCCAACACTTGGCTCTATACACTCTTCATTACTATTATTTTATTACTAGTTTTATTCCATCTGTTATTGTTGCTTTTTATCCCAACAATCTGGCTCTATACACTCTTCATTATTACTATTATTTTATTACTAGTTTTATTCCATCTTATTATTGTTGCTTTTTATCCCAACACTCTGGCTCTATACACTCTTCTAATATTACTATTATTTTATTACTAGTTTTATTCCATCTTATTATTGTTGCTTTTATCCCAACACTCTGGCTCTATACACTCTTCATTATTACTATTATTTTATTACTAGTTTTATTCCATCTTATTATTGTTGCTTTTTATCCCAACACTCTGGCTCTATACACTCTTTCTTATTACTATTATTTTATTACTAGTTTTATTGCATCTTATTATTGTTGCTATTTATCCCAACACTCTGGCTCTATACATTCTTCATTATTACTATTATTTTATCACTACTTTATTCCATCTTATTATTGTTGCTTTTTATCCCAACACTCTGGCTCTCTATACACACTTTCTTATTACTATTATTTTATTACTAGTTTTATTCCATCTTATTATTGTTGCTTTTTATCCCAACACTTGGCTCTATACACTCTTCATTATTATTATTTTATTACTAGTTTTATTGCATCTTATTATTGTTGCTTTTTATCCCAACACTCTGGCTCTATACACTTTCTTCATTATTATTATTTTATCACTACTTTATTCCATCTTATTATTGTTGCTTTTTATCCCAACACTCTGGCTCTATACACTCTTTCTTATTACTATTATTTTATTACTAGTTTTATTCCATCTTATTATTGTTGCTTTTTATCCCAACACTCTGGCTCTATACACTCTTCATTATTACTATTATTTTATTACTAGTTTTATTCCATCTTATTATTGTTGCTTTTTATCCCAACAATCTGGCTCTATACACTCTTCATTATTACTATTATTTTATTACTAGTTTTATTCCATCTTATTATTGTTGCTTTTTATCCCAAATATACCTCTGGCTCTATACACTCTTCATTATTACTATTATTTTATTACTACTTTTATTCCATCTTATTATTGTTGCTTTTTATCCCAACACCTTGGCTCTATACACACTTTCTTATTACTATTATTTTATTACTAGTTTTATTCCATCTTATTATTGTTGCTTTTTATCCCAACACTCTGGCTCTATACACTCTTCATTATTACTATTATTTTATTACTAGTTTTATTCCATCTTATTATTGTTGCTTTTTATCCCAACACTCTGGCTCTATACACTCTTCATTATTACTATTATTTTATTACTAGTTTTATTCCATCTTATTATTGTTGCTTTTTATCCCAACACTCTGGCTCTATACACTCTTCATTATTACTATTATTTTATTACTAGTTTTATTCCATCTTATTATTGTTGCTTTTTATCCCAACTATCTGGCTCTATACACTCTTCATTATTACTATTATTTTATTACTAGTTTTATTCCATCTTATTATTGTTGCTTTTTATCCCAACACTCTGGCTCTATACACTCTTCATTATTACTATTATTTTATTACTAGTTTTATTCCATCTTATTATTGTTGCTTTTTATCCCAACACTCTGGCTCTATACACTCTTCATTATTACTATTATTTTATTACTAGTTTTATTCCATCTTATTATTGTTGCTTTTTATCCCAACACTCTGGCTCTATACACTCTTCCTTATGACTATTATTTTATTACTAGTTTTATTCCATCTTATTATTGTTGCTTTTTATCCCAACACTCTGGCTCTATACACTCTTCATTATTACTATTATTTTATTACTAGTTTTATTCCATCTTATTATTGTTGCTTTTTATCCCAACACTCTGGCTCTATACACTCTTTCTTATTACTATTATTTTATTACTAGTTTTATTCCATCTTATTATTGTTGCTATTTATCCCAACACTCTGGCTCTATACATTCTTCATTATTACTATTATTTTATCACTACTTTTATTCCATCTTATTATTGTTGCTTTTTATCCCAACACTCTGGCTCTATACACTCTTTCTTATTACTATTATTTTATTACTAGTTTTATTCCATCTTATTATTGTTGCTTTTTATCCCAACACTCTGGCTCTATACACTCTTCATTATTACTATTATTTTATTACTAGTTTTATTCCATCTTATTATTGTTGCTTTTTATCCCAACACTCTGGCTCTATACACTCTTCATTATTACTATTATTTTATTACTAGTTTTATTCCATCTTATTATTGTTGCTTTTTATCCCAACACTCTGGCTCTATACACTCTTTCTTATTACTATTATTTTATTACTAGTTTTATTCCATCTTATTATTGTTGCTTTTTATCCCAACACTCTGGCTCTATACACTCTTTCTTATTTCTATTATTTTATTACTAGTTTTATTCCATCTTATTATTGTTGCTATTTATCCCAACACTTGGCTCTTATACATTCTTCATTATTACTATTATTTTATTACTAGTTTTATTCCATCTTATTATTGTTGCTTTTTATCCCAACACTCTGGCTCTATACACTCTTCATTATTACTATTATTTTATCACTACCTTTATTCCATCTTATTATTGTTGCTTTTTATCCCAACACTCTATTCTATAATTTTTTCTTATTACTATTATTTTATTACTAGTTTTATTCCATCTTATTATTGTTGCTTTTTATCCCAACACTCTGGCTCTATAATACCCTTCATTATTACTATTATTTTATTACTAGTTTTATTCCATCTTATTATTGTTGTTTTTTATCCCAACAACTTGGCTCTATAAACTCTTCATTATTACTATTATTTTATTACTAGTTTTATTCCATCTTATTATTGTTGCTTTTTATCCCAACACTCTGGCTCTATACACTCTTCTATTACTATTATTTTATTACTAGTTTTATTGCATCTTATTATTGTTGCTATTATCCCAACACACTGGCCTATACATTCTTTCATTATTACTATTATTTTATCACTACTTTTATTCCATCTTATTATTGTTGCTTTTTATCCCACACTGGTTTGCACCTTTTCTCTATTACTATTATTTTATTACTAGTTTTATTCCATCTGGCTGTTGTTGCCATCTCAACATCAGGCTCTATACACTCTTCATTACTATTATTATTTTATTACTAGTTTTATTCCATCTTATTATTGTTGCTTTTTATCCCAACACTCTGGCTCTATACACTCTTCATTATTACTATTATTTTATTACTAGTTTTATTCCATCTTATTATTGTTGCTTTTTATCCCAACACTCTGGTTTCATATACACTTTTCATTATTACTATGTTATTTTATTACTAGTTTTATTCCATCTTATTATTGTTGCTTTTTATCCCAACAATCTGGTTCTATACACTCTTCATTATTACTATTATTTTATTACTAGTTTTATTCCATCTTATTATTGTTGCTTTTTATCCCAACACCTTGCTCTATACACTTCATTATTACTATTATTTTATTACTAGTTTTATTCCATCTTATTATTGTTGCTTTTTACCCCTAACACTCTGGCTCTATACACTCTTTCATTATTACTATTATTTTATTACTAGTTTTATTCCATCTTATTATTGTTGCTTTTTATCCAACACTTGGCTCTATACCTTTTCTCATTACTATTATTTTATTACTAGTTTTATTCCATCCTTATTATTGTTGCTTTTTATCCCAACACTCTGGCTCTATACACTCTTCATTATTACTATTATTTTATTACTAGTTTTATTCCATCTTATTATTGTTGCTTTTTATCCTAACACTCTGGCTCTATACACTCTTCATTATTACTATTATTTTTTTATTACTAGTTTTATTCCATCTTATTATTGTTGCTTTTTATCCCAACACTCTGTCTCTAAGTACACTCTCATTATTAATATTATTTTATTACTAGTTTTATTCCATCTTATTATTGTTGCTTTTTATCCCACACTTGGCTCTATACATTCTTCTTATTATTACTATTATTTTATTACTAGTTTTATTCCATCTTATTATTGTTGCTTTTTATCCTAACACTCTGGCTCTATACATTCTTCATTATTACTATTATTTTATTACTAGTTTTATTCCATCTTATTATTGTTGCTTTTTATCCCAACACTCTGGCTCTATACACTCTTCATTATTACTATTATTTTATTACTAGTTTTATTCCATCTTATTATTGTTGCTTTTTATCCCAACACTCTGTCTCTATACACTCTTCATTATTACTATTATTTTATTACTAGTTTTATTCCATCTTATTATTGTTGCTTTTTATCCTAACACTCTGGCTCTATACATTCTTCATTATTACTATTATTTTATTACTAGTTTTATTCCATCTTATTATTGTTGCTTTTTATCCCAACACTCTGGCTCTATACACTCTTTCTTTTTACTATTATTTTATTACTAGTTTTATTCCATCTTATTATTGTTGCTATTTATCCCAACACTCTGGCTCTATACATTCTTCATTATTACTATTATTTTATCACTACTTTTATTCCATCTGATTATTGTTGCTTTTTATCCCAACACTCTGGCTCTATACACTCTTTCTTATTACTATTATTTTATTACTAGTTTTATTCCATCTTATTATTGTTGCTTTTTTATCCCAACACTCTGGCTCTATACATTCTTCATTATTACTATTATTTTTTTACTAGTTTTATTCATCTTATTATTGTTGCTTTTTTATCCCAACACTTGGCTCTATACACTCTTTCTTATTACTATTATTTTATTACTAGTTTTATTCCCATCTTATTATTGTTGCTTTTTATCCCAACACTCTGGCTCTATACACTCTTTCTTATTACTATTATTTTATTACTAGTTTTATTCCATCTTATTATTGTTGCTATTTATCCCAACACTCTGGCTCTATACATTCTTCATTATTACTATTATTTTATCACTACTTTTATTCCATCTTATTATTGTTGCTTTTATCCCAACACTCTGGCTCTATACACTCTTTCTTATTACTATTATTTTATTACTAGTTTTATTCCATCTTATTATTGTTGCTATTTATTCCAACACTCTAGCTCTATACATTCTTCATTATTACTATTATTTTATTACTAGTTTTATTCCATCTTATTATTGTTGCTATTTATCCCTACACTCTGGCTCTATACATTTCTTCATTATTACTATTATTTTATCACTACTTTTATTCCATCTGATTATTGTTGCTTTTTATCCCAACACTCTGGCTCTATACACTCTTTCTTATTACTATTATTTTATTACTAGTTTTATTCCATCTTATTATTGTTGCTTTTTATCCCAACACTCTGGCTCTATACACTCTCTTTCTTATTACTATTATTTTATTACTAGTTTTATTCCATCTTATTATTGTTGCTTTTTATCCCAACACTCTGGCTCTATACACTCTTCATTATTACTATTGTTTTTATTACTAGTTTTTATTCCATCTTATTATTGTTGCTTTTTATCCCAACACTCTGGCTCTATACACTCTTTCTTATTACTATTATTTTATTACTAGTTTTATTCCATCTTATTATTGTTGCTATTTATCCCAACACTCTGGCTCTATACATTCTTCATTATTACTATTATTTTATTACTAGTTTTATTCCATCTTATTATTGTTGCTATTTATCCCAACACTCTGGCTCTATACCTTCTTCATTATTACTATTATTTTATCACTACTTTTATTCCATCTGATTATTGTTGTTGCTTTTTATCCCAACACTCTGGCTCTATACACTCTTCATTATTACTATTATTTTATTACTAGTTTTATTCCATCTTATTATTGTTGCTTTTTATCCCAACACTCTGGCTCTATACACTCTTTCTTATTACTATTATTTTATTACTAGTTTTATTCCATCTTATTATTGTTGCTTTTTATCCCAACACTCTGGCTCTATACACTCTTCATTATTACTATTATTTTATTACTAGTTTTATTCCATCTTATTATTGTTGCTTTTTATCCCAACACTCTGGCTCTATACACTCTTTCTTATTACTATTATTTTATTACTAGTTTTATTCCATCTTATTATTGTTGCTATTTATCCCAACACTCTGGCTCTATACACTCTTTCATATTACTATTATTTTATCACTACTTTTATTCCATCTTATTATTGTTGCTTTTTATCCCAACACTCTGGCTCTATACACTCTTTCTTATTACTATTATTTTATTACTAGTTTTATTCCATCTTATTATTGTTGCTATTTATTCCAACACTCTGGCTCTATACATTCTTCATTATTACTATTATTTTATTACTAGTTTTATTCCATCTTATTATTGTTGCTATTTATCCCAACACTCTGGCTCTATACCTCTTCATTATTACTATTATTTTATTACTAGTTTTATTCCATCTTATTATTGTTGCTATTTATCCCAACACTCTGGCTCTATACACTCTTCATTATTACTATTATTTTATTACTAGTTTTATTCCATCTTATTATTGTTGCTTTTTATCCCAACACTCTGGCTCAATACACTCTTCATTATTACTATTATTTTATTACTAGTTTTATTCCATCTTATTATTGTTGCTTTTTATCCCAACACTCTGGCTCTATACACTCTTCATTATTACTATTATTTTATTACTAGTTTTATTCCATCTTATTATTGTTGCTTTTATCCCAAGCACCCAGCTCTATACACTCTTCAATATTACTATTATTTTATTAATAGTTTTATTCCATCTTATTATTGTTGCTTTTTATCCCAACACTTGGCTCTATACACTCTTCATTATTACTATTATTTTATTACTAGTTTTATTCCATCTTATTATTGTTGTTTTTTATCCCAACACTCTGGCTCTATACACTCTTCATTATTACTATTATTTTATTACTAGTTTTATTCCATCTTATTATTGTTGCTTTTTATCCCAACACTCTGGCTCTATACACTCTTCCTTATTACTATTATTTTATTACTAGTTTTATTCCATCTTATTATTGTTGCTTTTTATCCCAACACTCTGGCTCTATACACTCTTCATTATTACTATTATTTTATTACTAGTTTTATTCCATCTTATTATTGTTGCTTTTTATCCCAACACTCTGGCTCTATACACTCTTTCTTATTACTATTATTTTATTACTAGTTTTATTCCATCTTATTATTGTTGTTTTTTATCCAACACTCTGCTCTATACACTCTTTCTTATTACTATTATTTTATTACTAGTTTTATTCCATCTTATTATTGTTGCTTTTATCCCAACACTCTGGCTCTATACACTCTTCATTATTACTATTATTTTATTACTAGTTTTATTCCATCTTATTATTGTTGCTTTTTACTCCCAACACCTGGCTCTATACACTCTTTCTATTACTATTATTTTATTACTAGTTTTATTCCATCTTATTATTGTTGTTTTTTTATCCCAACACTCTGGTTTACACACTCTTTCTTATTACTATTATTTTATTACTAGTTTTATTCCATCTTATTATTGTTGCTTTTTATCCCAACACTCTGGCTCTATACACTCTTTCTTATTACTATTATTTTATTACTAGTTTTATTCCATCTTATTATTGCTGCTTTTTATCCCAACACTTGCTCTGTTATGTTAATTTCTTCATTATTACTATTATTTTATTACTAGTTTTATTCCATCTTATTATTGTTGCTTTTTATCCCAACACTCTGGCCTATACACTCTTTCTTATTACTATTATTTTATTACTAGTTTTATTCCATCTTATTATTGCTGCTTTCTATCCCAACACCTGGCTCTATACACTCTTTCTTATTACTATTATTTTATTACTAGTTTTATTCCATCTTATTATTGTTGCTATTTATCCTAACACCTTGGCTCTATACACTCTTCATTATTACTATTATTTTATTACTAGTTTTATTCCATCTTATTATTGCTGCTTTTATCCCAACACTTGGCTCTATACACTCTTCATTATTATTATTATTTTATTACTAGTTTTATTCCATCTTATTATTGTTGCTTTTTATCCCAACACTCTGGCTCTATACACTCTTCATTATTACTATTATTTTATCACTACTTTTATTCCATCTTATTATTGTTGCTTTTTATCCCAACACTCTGGCTCTATACACTCTTTCTTATTACTATTATTTTATTACTAGTTTTATTCCATCTTATTATTGTTGCTATTTATCCCAACACTCTGGCTCTATACATTCTTCATTATTACTATTATTTTATTACTAGTTTTATTCCATCTTATTATTGTTGCTTTTTATCCCAACACTCTGGCTCTATACACTCTTTCTTATTACTATTATTTTATTACTAGTTTTATTCCATCTTATTATTACAGCTGTTATACTCACACTCTGGTTCTGTACACTTTTCTTTATTGCTATTATTCTATTACTCATTTGAAAAAAGAGTAAATTAAATTGTGTTAAAATGCCATTTTCCTAGGTAGGCTTATGTAAATCTTCATTTAACTCTCACTGTCTCCCAGCGTTATTTCTTCATCTATTTGCGCATCCGTATGAGCATTTATCGTTCTATCAATGAAAACATCTTTTTGTTTCCATTTCATTGTTCTCATCTCTAAAACCCTTGCGGCATATATTGCAGACATTTGGGGGTGCAATTGTCGAATGAAACCCATTGTAATTTTTTCTTTAATTAAGAACATATTTTCATTAATTAATTTCCAAAATGCAGTCTCGTTTCTTTATTGCCGAGAACTGCATTTCTGGAGGAATCGCTTCAGGACGCCATTAAAAGAATTTGCAATAATATTACTTGATAATTTATCGCTAAAAACTAATGGCAATTGATTTTCTTAGGCGTTCTTTTCCAAATAAGATCTTTCTGGTCATTACTAATGTCGATGGTTTCTTTATTGTTGAATAATAAATAAGTTTTATTAAGTAAATGGTGGGATATTTCCTATGGAAGCCGTGAGCAAAATTTACATCCATTGTACAAGAAATGAATTGCAACAATGAACAAGAGAAAAAAGAATTATTCACTTAGCGTAAGTTATACAAATTTACAAAGTATTGTAAATATATACGGAGCATTTTGAGGCCCCCATAGATTTTGAGGCCCCCATAGATTTTGAGGTCCCCATAGATAATAGTTGGTTCCTTGGTGATATTCTTCGAATAATAGTTGGTTCCTTGGTGATATTCTTCGAATAATAGTTGGTTCCTTGGTGATATTCTTCGAATAATAGTTGGTTCCTTGGTGATATTCTTCGAATAATAGTTGGTTCCTTGGTGATATTCTTCGAATAATTTATCATTATTTGTCTCCATTAGTTTGTCACAGTTGAATAATATGTAGCGGCGCGGATTGTGGAATCGGAGAGCTGTGTTCCAATTCCAGTCGAACCCGTTACATTGATTTACTTTGAGAAAGGTATGGATCCATCTCTAATCTTGGGTAAATATCAGAACAAATTTGGTTCTATAGCCTTGAGTGGCAACCGGTCTAGGAAAAGGACAATTCTGAATTCAAAACCTCTAACTTGGTTAAGTAGTCTCACCAGCCCGCAATTGGAAAAGAGATATGCCGTGTGATCACACTTCACTGTTGGCTCGCGACGCCGACATTTGGTGTTTTTGTAATTTTTCCTAAATTATATGCGCTATAGCTAGTCAGAATTTCTTCTTCTATGTGCCTTGTCCTTTCAGGACGTACGCAATGATGGCCTTCCACGTCTCCCTATCCCTGATGACTCTTAGCACGCTTTCTCCTGTTACACCACGCAGCACCCGTTCTACCATACACCCTCTCAGGCTCGTCAAGTATGTTACCCGCTGCTTTCTCCTGTCTGTTTTTCCCTTTATCTAGCCTGTGAGTATCAGATTCTCCAAGCCATCCTTCCTCATTGCATGTCCCAGGAACTTTGGCTGTCTCTTCCTGATGCTCAGTATTAATTTCCTTTTCGTTTCCATCCTTTTCAAAACCTCATCATTGCTTATATGCTCGATCCGCAGCATCCTTCTGTAGAACCACATTTCAGTTGCTTAAACTTTTCCTTCATCCTCGATGATATTGTCCAGCATTCACTGCTAGATTGAAGAACTGACATTACATAGCAATCCAGTACTCTCTTTGTTTCTAGCGAAATTTTCCTGTCTCTTAATACTCTACTCAGTTTCTGGAATGTGTCCTTCGCCATGCTAATTCGCCTTCGAATCTCCGTGTCGCACTTTCCGTCTTCTGTTAGAACGCTTTCCATGTATTTAAAGTTTTGTACCTGCTTGATTTTAGTATCCCCACCTGTACTTAATTTCAGAAATGGTCTTCACTTAGCTTTAACTCCAAATATTTGTCAATTTATGAATGTTTGAAATTTATTAAAAAATTCGCACATACTTGCCTTCAGAATGGATTGCAAAATATAACACTTTAAAAAATAACGATTTAAAAATTAACGAGGCAAAAATAAATGGGTTAAATAATAACGAGGTAAAAAATAACGAGGTAGAAATAACGAGGTTAACATTAACGGGCTAAAATTAACGAGGTAAATATTAACGATGTAAAAATTAACGAGTTAAAATATAAAAAGGTAAAAATTAACGAGGTAAAAAATAACGAGGCAAAAATTAATGAAGTAAAAAAATGAGGTAAAAATACCGAGGCAAAAAGTACTCAGGTAAAAATTAAGGAGGTACAAAGTAACGAGTGAAAAAGTTAAGAAATATTAATTAATGAGGTAAAAACTTAATGAGCTAAAAATTAACGAGATGAAAAATAATGAGGTAAAAACAGCGAAAAAGAAAATTAGTGAGGTAAAAAATAACGAGGAAAACATGAGAAAATCAATTCTGAATTCCAGACCTCCAATGTGGTTAAATACCTTCACCAAACCGCCATTTGCTTGGTAAGTACAACTCCACCCAATAAGATAAAATCCGTAAAGAAAGGGTTTTTCGCGGGAATGAGAAAGATTTTGATTTGGATCCAAAATAAAGTTACCCCTAACCCATGGGGTCATATTATTTCCTTTTCGCATTAATTCTTGCTTCGACTTTTCATAATATTCTGATTTATTCACATCACCAACATTCTTTTTCTACCTGTCTATATGCGCATATACAACTGCACGCACTCGTCCTGTAAGCGAGACTTAGACTACATCAGCAGGAGGGTAATAATCTCCTAGAAAGAGGTTATCTTTCGTCTAGATCCTTGAAAGTTCGGATAACTATTCGACCAAAGACCGGACCTACAGCCTTGTTTCAAATTAACTAAAGCAAAACGAATATCTTCCTAGGATCTTTCACACTTTCACTGATTACGTATACATCGTCTCTTGACGTTGTTAGAATAGATAGATAGATAGATAGATAGATAGATAGATAGATAGATAGATAGATATACCCTTGTGCAAATAAGGCGAATAATGTTTTTCTAGGATCTTTCACACTTTCCCCAATCAGGTATACGTCATCTCTTCCATTCACCATTTTTATTTCGCTTTGGACTAATTTTTTTTTTTTTTTTGCCTTGATGACACGACTAACAGTTAAAAGGCTGACACAAACAATGTCCGCGATTTTTCTGTAAAGCTTGCCAGTGTGTTCGTGCAACGTGACAATTTTCATATGCTTCTTAGAGTAACATCCATCACAGAGAATGGCCATAGGACAACTAAACGACAGTCGAGACAATAGTGTCTGGGAATTATATAAATCTGATGAAATCACGGATGACGCAACATTTTTCTAAGTCAAGTAAAGTTGATCATACACCCCGAAAATAGATTCATATTACAGCACAACTGTTATGATGCCCTATCTATAGGAATGAACTCTTTCTGCGTTAATAAATAATAACCTGCGTAACTTATGGGGACACAAATAGACGGAGCTGTGAATCAGTCAAGTGACAGTCGTAAGACAGTCGAGATGCAGCGTAACTATACCGTTCTATTGGCTGATTACTAACACTTATTATTGTATATATTGTTCTGTTATTCTAATACACTGTTTAAACCTACCTTCTTGTTTCCGTGTCATACTTCCGGGTCCAAACAAGGCCACAACAACTTGGTGACGAACTTTCGCCACAACAACAACAATGCAAATGATATAATCTGAGGAAAAAATAGAAATCCATTACACGTGGTCACTTTAGTGGTTCTAAAACCGACCCTATTGTGAAAGAGAAAAAAAATTGAAGCAATTGTTTCAATTAATTTGTACAAGGATGTACGCCTGGCTTTTTCACTCCACTGTAATCAGGGCTTTTGTTTACCTTTTAAACTTCATTGAAAAACGAACATGAGTCAGTTTTATCGCAGATATGTGCACGCCTTTATTTTTAGCGTAAAATTAGACCTATGTCGATCTTTTTGAGTCAAGTTTAAAACAGAACATATTTTCATTTTTTGACTTTAGTTTACACTAGCAGTATAGCCCGGCGTTGCTCGGGTGTAATGAAAGCTTTAAAACTAATTCATGGTCCTGGAGCTTAGACTCTTTGGCACGAATGACTAAAAAGCAATAGTTGTTTCCAGTTAAAGCAAAACCGTAGACTGAAAGAAAAATGAATGGATGTAAGTTTTGATTTCCTGGTATCGATATCAAATTTTCTGCACTATTGTAAGAATTGCAACCTTGAAACTTCTGAATATCGTTTCTTATGTTTTTGTCTATGAGTGTATCAAATTTGATTAAAATCGGACCACTTCTTCTTTAACACGATTTTTTCGATTATCGATTTTTGATATTTATCGGGGGTACCTCGACACAAAACCTAGCTAAGAACACTCGCAGACGCTTATAGTACAACTGCGTAAATTTTTAAAAAAATCAGTTGAGCCGTTTCGGAGTTTATAGGTAACGGCTACACACACATACACAGACCAAGTTCCATTTATAAATAAGTTTAGATTTAAATAGATTGATTGGATCGACAGCAACGTTTACAAATTATGCTATAGATCAAAACTATGACTATTTTTTGTACTTTCAGATTCTATTGTAAACCCAACATGCCTTTCAGATTCTAGTGTAAACGACACCTTTCCACTTTTCAGATTCTAAGTTAAACTCGACCTGTCTACCTTTTAGATTCTAGTGTAAACCCAACATTTCTACGTTCAGATTCTAGTGTAAACTCGACCTTCCTACCTTGCATATTCTAGTGTAAACTCGATTGGTCTACATTTTAGATTCTAGTGTAAACCCATACATTCTATAAGCGCAAAAATAGCTACACTTTGTTTATGTGTCGCTTCGATATTTCCGTATTGTAAATAGTACAAACTGGTATCTGAAAATACTTTAAAAGCAATAAATAATTTACGCAAGGGAAACTTAGTACTCATTAAGTTAAACTGAGTAATCAGTAATATTCCCATCCGAGTCTAAAATATACTGAAACATTAATTAATTTACGTTACGCAATTTATAAATAAATAAATAAAAACGTATCACAGAAAGTTAAATGTTACATTTATTAAACTCGGAAATGGCCACTTGCGTTTGTCGCCTTGGGAAAGGGTCTAAAATCCATACTATTGTCAGTGATATTGGGAAAACGGAACTGTTAGCAGGTCGTCGATGGCTGTACTAGCACGAAGTGACACGTCATGGTGACCGAGGGTGTTAGCGTACTGGCTTAGTTCAAACTGCTGATTATGACGGATGATGCATTCTATCCCAGTAACTGGCCTTATAGTTGGCTCAACATAGTTGCAGTATAATCCAAAGTGTATTGTCTGTTGAACATGCACAAATATAACTGAGCAAGTGTTTGTGGTAGGGATAAAATTACTAACATGGCAGACCTGTTTACTCGGAAAATGAAAGTGTCTGACAAATATGTAGTTTGTCCATGATCTATCTATCTATCTATCTATCTATCTATCTATCTATCTATCTATCTATCTATCTATCTATCTATCTATGTCTCTTCATATCTATAGTTATGTGTAGATATGCATCTATCTCAGTTCCTTTCTATCAATGACAGTTTAATCTTATATAATAATATTCATTATTCCTATATTTGTGTCTATCTATTCCTGTCTGTCTATTCTTGGATATATATATATCAGCCAGTTCATATCTATCTATTTATCTATGGATTTTGATATATATTGCCGTTTCCATATGTATCTATCTGTCTTGGATCTCCCCACTTTCTGTCTCTCGCTCTCTCTCTCTCTCTCTCTCTCCCTCTCTCTCCCTCCCTCTCTCTCTCTCTCTCTCTCTCTCTCTCTCTCTCTCTCTATCTATCTCAGGTTCTTCATATCTATCCATCTCTGTCAATCTTTCTCTATATAGTTTAAACCATTTCCCTTCTCTATCTTTTTATCTTTCTCAGTAAATTCATATCTATCTAGCTAGCTAGCTAGATAGATAGCTAGCTAACTAGCTAAATAGCTATAGATAGATAGATAATATTTTGTGAATCTTTTTTTATGAATATTTTTTCTTATTTTTATATATATTTCTTGTGAATCTTTAACTTCTATTTTTAATTTTTTAAAAGTTTTTGGTATTGCAAATTCGCAAATACCCTTGGGAAAAGTATTAATCTGTCTCTTCCCTCCACTTATAGGTTAAATAACAGGCCAGATTGGGTTCTATAGCCTTAGCTAGCAACCAGTCTACCGCAGAAAGCAATGGCAATCTGCTGCGGGATAATCTTCTGCCCAGTCAGTTATGTCTCTTTCGAGACATGATCACCCAAGCGTGTATCACATATGGCACTTAACTGAATGACAGAATTATTTGTAAATGTAAGTATATTATATAGCTCCTTTTTCATTATTTTTTTTTTACAATTTTTATTTTTATCTCTACTTTAGTTTGGTTATTTTTAGCTTTAGTTTTGTGCTAATATTTTGTGTATATTACTGTGTGAATATATGACCTCTTACAATTATTTGTCTGTGTGTGCTTATTTTATGTGTGATTATATATATTCTCCTGTTTTGTGTTTGTATATATTTTTTGTTTTTAGATATAGTATGTATGTAGGATTTGGTGCATAGGCTCTTTATTTTTGTGAAATTTCCGGTGTCTGTTGTTACAATGTTTAACTGTATATGCCTCTACTTTTAACCTTATTTCCTCTCTGTTCAAAATTCTTTTTGAATATTGTGAGTTAAATGTAACATTTGACATTTCAGGTTTGACAAAGCAGTCTGCAATTTTTACAACTGCCGAAATAAATTCTGAATTTATAACCGTTTAATTATGTGTAGAGTTTTGCTCTCTTTATTTCATATTACTCTGAATAATATCCATTGATCTCTCTATTTTTATCTATTTAATATTTTATATTAGTTAAATTTTGGGGGAATATCCTCTCCGTTTTTACGAGTTTGTCATTTTTCCTGATGTATATACACACACACACACAGAGAGAGACACACACACACATATATATATGTGTGTGTGTGTGTGTGTGTGTGTGTGTGTGTCTGTGTGTGTGCCTGTGTGTGTGTGTGTGTGTGTGTGTGTGTGTGTGTGTTAAGCACGTTAAATTATTTCTTGCTTGTCTCACTGCTTTGCTTTTTTTGCCATTTTCTTAACAGCAATTTCATAAAGTTCCCACAATAACTAAATATTTTTTTCATTTTCTTCTTTTTTGGTGAATTTTGTTTAAATAAAAAAATCTATTTATTTATTTATATCATTTTATCATTATTCTGCAAACTTAAAAAATCTAAATTCAATCTCAATTGTTATCTTCTATCTTCTTGAATCTCATCCATATTTTATTCTTCCTTCAATATCCTCTGTACCCCCAGTCTATTCTCTTCTCTGATAGCAACAATCTCTAAAACTTTAAATGCAACGTCAATTGCCATCATCTATCTTCCTGAATCTTATTCATCTTTTATCCTATCCTCAATACCCTCTGTACCCAGTCTGTGTGTATGTGTGTGTGTGTGAGAGAGTTAGATTATCTCTCTCTCATTCTCTCTCTCTCATTCACTCTCGCTCTTTCTGTATTTATCGATTTCATTTTCTTTCAGTATATATCTATCGCTATCTCTCTAATTCATTCTGTCTATCAGCTCATCAGTGTGGCTAGAAATACCCTTTGCTTCCAGCCGGGATCGAAACTCGACCGATTTGGTGCTAGTCGGAGTGCCTACCCTCTACTTCCTATCGGCGCATGAAATGAGGGAGGAGGAATTTTTATATATGCGGTGTATACACACGCAAGCCACCGAAAGAACTTAATTCTCTACAGAAGAATAACGCATAAATCGTAGAAGTGGTACTGTTTTTAAAATGTTCTTCTGTAGAGAGTTCAATCGTAATGAGACCATAATTTATTAGTCATCCACATACAAGCCTGTTTCATTGTATCAGAGATAATCAGTGTGGTTAAATATCCACTTGCTTTCAGCCGGGATCGAAAATCGTTCGATTTGGTGTCATATAATTTATTTTAAAGTGTCCCTTTTTAGCTTCTGTCACCAAATGGCAAACTTACAGTTCCTACAGTAAGGATCTGCCACGTTTTTCCTTTTTCTTTTTAATTCATCCTTTTTCTTTTTCTTTTTCCCACGCTTACTTCCGTTTTTTACACACAAACAAATGAATTTATCTTTCCATGTTACTTTGTTATCGCTGATGAGAGAGATTTTAACTTCACTCGTTAAAATGGCAATTCGTTTTTGCAAAAAATTAAATACTTTTATATATAATAAATATTGGCTCTGTATATAAATAAGTTTAATTACATTTAACCCAATGGCTGGATCATTTTCATTTTAATATTAATAGTATCCGTTTGGGATTTACCTTCAAGACGTTTCTTTCGGATTTACAACCAATATATATATATATATATATATATATATATATATATATATATATGACAAATTAATTTTTAACGTACTATTGTACTCTCTCTGTACCCAGTTTTTTTCTCTTCCCTGATAGCAACAATCTCTAAAACTTTAAATGCAACGTCAATTGCCATCTTCTATCTTCTTGATTACCTTTCATCTTTTATCTTTTCTTCAATACCCTCCCTACCCGGTCTTTTCTCTTCCCTGATCGCTACAATTCCATTTTCTCTCTCTCTCTCTCTCTTTCTCCCTCTCTCCCTCTCTCTTCTCTTCTCTCTCTCTTTCCCTCCCTCTCTCCCTCTCTCTTCTCTTCTCTCTCTCTCTCTCTCTCTCTCTATGAATTTTAGTCATTTCATGTCTATCAATTTACTTTGACGCAATTACACACACACATTTTCTCTCTCTCTCTCTTTCTCCCTCTCTCCCTCTCTCTTCTCTTCTTCAAATAAAAGATATATTTCCCTGGAGTTTGTTTGTTTGTTTATCTATCTATCTATCTATCTATCTATCTATCTATCTATCTATCTATCTATCTATCTATCTTTTCGCATCTTTCTATGTTTCTCCATACCTTACCTATATATCTTACAGGCGCGCAAAGATTGTAATTAATTTGTAACGATACTTCCGGTGAATAACATCTTTTACAAGTTCACAAATCATGCGACCATTTCATGTTTGGAAAGCTTGTTAAGTGTCGCTTTCCGTTCAAGAAGCAATTATCCTCAGTTAAGAATTGCGGCGATCTTACCTCTATCCACCATCTGATCCGTACGTTCCACAAACTAGGTTAAATTATTTCCTGCTTGTCTCACTGCTTTGCTTTTGTTATTTTTTTTTTTTTTTTTTTTTTTTTTTTGCCATTTTACTGACAGCAATTTCATGAAGTGCTCACAATAACTCATTTTTTTTTTTTTTTTTTTGCTTTTCTGGTGCATTTCGTTATTTTTTTAAATTTTAAATTATTTATTTAATTATTTTATTTTATTATTATTCTGTAAACTTTAAAAAAATCTAAATTCAATGTAAATTGCTATCTTCTACCTTCTTAAGTCATCCATATTTTATTGTTTCTTCAATACTCTCTGTACCCAGTTTTTTCACTTCCCTGATAGCAACAATCTCTAAAACTTTAAATGCAACGTCAATTGCCATCTTCTATCTTCTTGATTACCTTTCATCTTTTATCTTTTCTTCAATACCCTCCCTACCCGGTCTTTTCTCTTCCCTGATCGCTACAATTCCAAAAATTGAAATGCAAAGCCAATTGCCATCTTCTATCTTCTTGGATTTCATTCATCTTTTATCCATTCTTCAATACTCTCCGTACCCAGTATTTTCTCTCCCCTGATAGCTACAATCTCCGAAAGGTTAAATGCAACGTCAATTGCCATCTTCTATCTTCTTGAATCCTATGCATCTTTTATTTTTTCTTCAATACCCTCCCTACCCGGTCTTTTCTCTTCCCTGATCGCTACAACTCCAAGAATTGAAATGCAATGTCAATTGCCATCTTCTATCTTCTTGAATTTCATTCATCTTTTATCCATTCTTTAATACTCTCCGTGACCATATTTTCTCTTCCCTAATAGCTACAATCTCCGAAAGTTTAAATGCAACGTCAATTTCCATCTTCTATCTTCTTGAATCCCATTCATCTTTTATCCTTTCTTCAATACCCACTGTACACATTCTTTTTTCTCACTGTGATGCGTATTAGGGATTTTCCTACCTTGATTGGGGTAAAATCATTAAAAAACCTTCCCATTCAGACCGAAATTACGAAGGCTCTTCATCAAGTGCGTAAAAATATACGAAAATACACCAGTTCTGATAGAGCTTCTATATTTTTCAGACAAAAATTAATTTGTCCTCGTTCGTTCAAAAAGGGCTACAGAAATCTAAAAACTGAAATTAACTAATTTCTTTTTTTTGACCACTGAGATCACTCGTAAAAAGATGCTGTATTTTAAATGATCCTATTTAGTAAAACGGTTGGTTCAAATCAAATATTAGCGTGTTCTCTCTCGAAAAAAAAAATTATCAAAATATATTTTTACACAATAGTACGTCAGAGGGATGTGTGTTGTGGTGCAGTGGATATCGACTCGGAATGACATATCGAGGAGCCGATTTCAAATTCCAGTTGAATTCCTTGCATTCACTTACGCACAAATACCATTAGGAAAGGTATTAATCCGTCTCTTCCCTCCAGTTTTGTGTTAAATAATAGAACAGATTGGGTTCTATGGCCTTGGCTGGCAACCAGTCTACTGCAGAAAGTAATGGCAATCTACTGCGGGATAATTTTCTGCCCAGTCAGCCATGTCTCTTTCGAGACATGATCGCCCAAAGCGTGTATCACGTATAGTGCTTAACTGACTGACTGAGGTCTGAAGGATATATGTTGTGGTGCAATGTTTATCGTCTCGAAATAAGAAATCAGAGTCGAATTCCAGCTAAATTCGTTGCATTCACTTACACACAAATACTGGAAAAGGTATCACTCCATCTTCAGCTATAGTTTGGCAACTAGTTTACTGCAGAAAGAAATGGGAAAATCTGCCTAGTCACTTGAAACTGCATTTAAATTTTGAAAGATTAAACTGGGAAAGAAAATGCCAGAAGAGAGTTCCACAGTCGAGAGAAGAAACTGTTAGCATAGAACTTACAGTTACATCTAGACATTTTATTTGTTAAATGATGAGACCTTGTTGTCAACCTAGTACTGCGCTGAAATAAATAATATCTAGGTACAATACAAAAAAGCTCATTTGAACAAATTCAATGAAAGTATTTATAGAAAGGTTACTGAGAATTAATAAAATGTGCGAAAGTAACTGAAGTCAATATGCCAGGTCAGGACCAATAATATTGCTGATTCGTTTTTGGATTTTATTAAGAATCTTTAAATATAAATCAAAAGTCTGGCAGCAATATCCTCAACATGGTTAAATGGCATACATGGGTCTCTCATATGATTAATAGACATCAATTTTGTTTTGGAACGTTATAATTAACAATCCATCCTTTGATCTAGTTAACAACAGACACAATGAGTTTTTTTTTAGATCATCCGCTAATTTGACCTTAACGAATTGATCAGGTTTACTAATGAGACAGGAGTAAATGGTTGTGTCATCAGCAGAGATACCAAGTTGAGAGCCGATACCATCAGAAAGGTCGCTGATGAAAGTTGAGAACAAAGTAGAACCAAGGATAGAGACCAAAAGGTCATCCGCATTCGTACAAAAAGATCTAGAAGAGTGGACATTCAAGACAACTCTTATTTCGCGATTAGATAAGAAAGATTGAATCATTTGCAAACATATCATCCGGAGACACCATAATTTTTCATCTTGTAAAGAAGACCAGTACGTCAGACCCTGTCAAAGGCTTTCAAGGTGTCCAAAGCAATAGCTAAAGCTTCACCATTCTTACCTAGAGCTTGAGACTTTTTCGGCAATTATGGTTAATATATCGGTAACTGTCTAAATACCTTCCCGGTTTTTAATTCAGAGTAGTTTTGCTGCTAGATTGGCTACCAAACAAGGCTTAAAGAACTAAGTGTCTCTACCATTTAATTCATTTAAGACGTAAGGAATTATTACTCTCAGAAGATTCCTTTTCTTTATTAACCGTCCATTGCCATGACTTTTGGATATTTTGGAAAGCACGTCCTGGGGCAGTGGATATCGTCTTGGAACTCGGAGTTCGAATTCCAGTCGAATTCCTTGCATTCACTTACGCGCAAATACCCTTGCGAAAGGTATTAATCCGTCTCTTCCCTCCAGTTATGGGTTAAATAATAGGATAGATTGGGTTCTGTAGCCTTGGTCGGCAACCAGTCTACCGCAGAAAGTAATGGTAATCTACTGCGGGAAAATCTTTCTGCCCAGTCAGCCATGTCTCTTTCGAGACATGATCGCCCAAAGTGTTTATCACGTATGGCGCTTGACTGACTGACTTATAGTAATGAGTAGCGTCTCCGATTGAGATATCAGGCAGCTGAGTTCGAATTTCTGTCAAATTTGTTAAATTCACTTAAGCGTAAATAAATACATCACTCGGTTATGAGTAAATAGATGGCAAGATTGAGTTTTATAGCTTTGAGTAGCAACTAGTCTATGAGAAGGAAAACACTCCAACTCTGGGTAAATAAGCAATCGAGGTCATGTAGCCTTGATTGCGAACCATTCTATGAGAAGTAAAACTATGGATCCAAAACTTCTATCTATGAGTAAATATTAGGGTAAACTGTGTTCTGAAAGCATGATTAGCAACCAATTATTGAGAAGGAAAACTCTAAATTCAAAACCGTATGTAGCTCTGATGCAGCATACTAAACAGCTAAAGAAAAAATTGTAGAATTCGCATCACTCGATGATCTCAAATGCGGTCGACCTATTCTCCTCATCATCATTTTTGGAAAGATAACAGAGTAGAATTTCGTTGCTCTCTCTCTCTCTCTCTCTCTCTCTCTCTCTCTCTCTCTCTCTCTCTCCCCACGGCTTTGTGTTATATTATGCCTTGTTAGGGATCTCGACGAGCAAGGATGACGATCGTCTTGCCATACAACCACGAACAACACGTATATATAAAAATATACTTATATTTTTATTCTTCGTCGGTGACGGTTGTGTGGAGTAGGAGGGTAGCCAGAGAGAGAGCATGCACACGAAGGAATTGTCGGTGAACCGTTAACCATCGAGAATTCTCTGCTCTCTCTCTCTCTCTCTCTCTCTCTCTCTCTCTCTCTCTCTCTCTCTCTCTCTCTTTTCTTTTCGGTCAGAAACACCAAACTTATATAACCCAAAATTTCTACATAGTTTTTGCTTTTTTGGGATGTCGCTTAATTGGCATCCTCTGTGACCAGATACATCTCTCAATCATCTTCACAGCTATCGTCTTTCAAGCTGGTTGCCACCTGTGTATTTTACACTTGATGTCAATCATATCTTTGTCGGTCATTGTATGTGCTTCTGTCTTTGATGTTACACCCATTCACCGCCATCCCCGGCCGGAATATATTTTTATCAATCATATTTTTGCCGGCAAATGTAAAATAATACATTTGAATCAATATAGGATTTACAGTCTTATAAAGAAAAGAAACCAAATCCGAAAGTAGTTTTGGGGTTTCTCGAAATTCCAGTAGTTATTTGCCCTCAGTGCCCCAAATAAATATCACCCACCTTAACTTTTTCAAATGTTTCCTCCTGTATTATTTTTACCGAGTAATAGATGTTCCAGATTTTCTTCTTTTTTTTTTCATCCTAGAATTTTAGTAAATATATATTTGAACACAAGTCATCCAACACAAGACCCCGTAAAGAATTACAAACTCTAGAAAGGTCAAAGGAAATTACGGAAAACTGAAAGAATGTAACGTTTGAAGAGATCCCCAACTTTGTGTTGAAAAGCACTGTTTAATGTTGAGGATCTATGGTAGCTTGGCTTGTTGGAAACGTTCAAGTTTCTTAGGGGTTTTCCAATGCAGGGTGTATTCGTGGATAAAAGCTGCCCTAATGAAACTTTCTCCTGACATTTGAAATCTTCTTCTTCTTCTTCTTCTTCTTCTTCTTCTTCTTCTTCTTCTTCGTGCCTTGTTCTTTCAGGATGTAAGCGATCATGGCCTTTGAT
Source organism: Ascarosepion bandense (assembly GCA_037127315.1). NCBI lineage: Eukaryota > Metazoa > Mollusca > Cephalopoda > Sepiida > Sepiidae > Ascarosepion > Ascarosepion bandense. The sequence continues at coordinate 722,912 of JBBBDQ010001954.1, forward strand.
GTCTCCCTATCACTGGTGGCTCTTAGCACACGTTCTTCTGTAACATCTTGCAGCCCCCGTTCTGTCATCCACCTGCTCAGGCCCTTCAAATATGTTCAAATATCCGTTGCTTTCCTCTGTCTCTTTTTCTCTCTATCTGGCCTGTTAGTATCAGGTTCTCCAAGCCCTCCTTCCTCATTGAATGTCCCAGGAACTTTAGTTGTCTCTTCCTGATGCTCAATATTGATTTCCTTTTCGTTTCCATTCTTTCTAAAACCTCATCATTGCTCACATGCTCGGTCCATGATATCCGCAGCATCCTTCTGTAGAACCACATTTCAGTTGCTTCATTTCAGTTTGCCATATTGAAGAACTGACATCACATAGCAATCTAGTACTCTCTTTTTTGTTTCTAGCGAAATTTTCCTGTCTCTTAATACTTTACTCAGCTTTGTGAACGCGACCATCGCTATGCCAATTCACCTTTGGATCTCTGTGTTGCACTTTCCGTCTTCTGTTAGAACACTTCCCAGGTATTTAAATTTTTGTACCTGCTTGATTTTAGTATCCCCCACCGGTATTTGGCATTTTGGGCTGCTCTTTTTGCTGATGACCATGCATTCGGTTTTCTTGCAGGTTATTTGTAGTTCTTTTTTGTTACTCTCTTCCGCTATCTTATGTAGGAGGTCTTGTAGTTTGCTTTCCGTGTCTGACATCAGCATTGTATCATCTGCGTACCTTATGTTATTCATATCGTGGCCTCCGTTTACAAGATATTTGAAATAAGATGGGTAAAAGGGTGATTTGGCTTCGTGAAAGTACCATGGTGTGTCTTAGATGTAAAGGACAGAACTAGTTGTGCTAATGAATGGATTTGATTTGAATATTTACTTTGTAAATAGCGATGGAGCATTGGCAAGCCTTGCAGAGTTCTGATTATGAGAAAGGGGACACAGAAGAGAAAAGAAGTCACCCGCTCACAACACTCCGTAAAGAAATACGAACTCTAATAATCTCAAAGAAAACCATGAAATATTGAAAGAATGTGGTCATCGAAAAAATCCCCAACCATGGGTATAAAACTCCTCGTTAGAGTTATCGATAAATTCCAACAAGGATAGAGACTAGATCAAGCAAGAAGACATCAAAGAACATTTTATGTGACTTCAGAAACCAGATTCCTCTTTATGATTTTGGCCTTAAAAATAATTATAATTTTGGTCTTAAAATAATTTATAATTTTGGTCTTAAAATGAATTATAATTTTCGTTTAGAAATTAGTATTAATTTTTATCTTAAAAATAGCTAAAATTTTCATTCTAAAATTAATTATAATTTTCGTCCTAAAATTAATTATAATTTTCGTTCTAAAATTAATTATAATTTTAGTCATAAAAACAATTAAACTGGCATTGGTCAATTTTATACTTTCGGACAGAGTTAATAAATTCTGATTGTGTAGAAGAACTAAAGCACGACCTTCTTTTCTGGGTCTGGTGTTACTTCAGGACTTTGGTGATCATGGCTCTCCACAACCTCATGTCCGTTGAAGCTTTTAATAAAATGTGTTTGTTTGTTTTTTTCTTATATCTTTATTTACTCAAGCTTACTAGGTAGGCTATGCGTTGTTTTCTTCTGCTTATATTGCCTTTAATCTATGCTGCGTGTATCAAATTTTCCAAACCAACCTTCTACATTGTTTACCCTTCCTTATGTTAAGTATGTGTCAACTTATTTCTATTTTTCTAAAACTTCGTCGTTGCTCAAACGTTTGGTCAAAGACATTCTCAACATCCTTCTACAGAACCCAATTTCTGCTGCTTCATGATCTGGGTTCGTTGTTTCCATATAAAGTAACAATTAGCTCAATGTTGACCTATGTCATGAAATCACACAATGGTCATATGTTCTCATGCGATTACCGAAGTTAAGCAAGGACAAGCTTAGTCAGTACCTAACTGTGTAACCTTGGACTAACAGGTGCAGACGCATTTCAAAATCTAACCAGAGTATTGGAAACAAAGAAGAGAGTGCTGAATTGCTATGTGATATCTGTCCTTCTCTATGGGAGTGAATATTGGGCGATTTCCTCAAATATTCGAGGCGGGGTTTGAAGCAGCATAAATGTGGTTTTACAGAAGGATGCTGAGGATACCATGGACTGAGCACATGACTAATGACGAGGAGTTGGGGATGATGGAAACGAGGAGTAAAGTCATACTTAACATAAGGAGGAGACAGATGAAGTTTCTGGAACATGTAATGAGGAAGGAGAACTTAGAGAACTTAATACTCACAGGACGGATAGCGAGAAATAGTGACATGGGAAAGCAGCACGAGACCTACTTGATAGGCCTGAGCAGATGGATGGCAGATCGGGGTTTGGGAGAGATACCAAGAGGAAGAATGTTGAGAGCGACAAGAGACAGAGCCAAGTGGAAGTCCATAATCGCCTACGTCCTAAAGGGATACGGCACATGAAGAAGAAGTTTGGGTGTTGTTAAGAATAAAGGATCAGAATTGGAACTAGGTTCTCCGATTTTCAATTGCATTTGGTCTCGTTTCTGTTTCCTTATATTTTATTTTCTTTCGGGAAAAGTATGAATCCACTTCTTCACTCTGGTAGGATTTCTATCAGTAAAGTATCTGCAATATATTCTGACAATCTGAAAATATTTTCTGGCTTTAAATAACATGAAAAAGGTTGATAAGTCATAAAATAACGAATCAAACTAGTAAGTTGTAGCAACGTCATGATTAAAGTCATTTTTTTACTTGATTCAAGTTGTGAAATTAGGTGAATCGATTCTGAGTAAATCAGTTTTAACCATTAACGATTATTTATGAAGCCACACAAGTGTCATAAGTTTAGCTCATTTATTTTGAATGCCAAAATATAAATGAGGCTACTATTGGCATACATCTCAGATAATAATTAATTCCAGTGAAGCACATATACAGTGTGATTGCAAAGTAACTCGTTATTTTATACATTTGTGGCCAGCCAGAAGCCCTTGACTTAACACCGTGACATTTTTCTTTAGGGTTGGTTAAAGGAACGCGTCTATTATATAAAACCTGGATTTTTTTTAAAACTTTAAGGATGAATACAAGAAGTTATGTCTTTCATACCACAAGAGTTCCTGGGAAAATCAGTTGCCGCGATTCCTGCGCGACTCGAGAAGCTAGTATCAAAATCTAGCACCCATATTGATTTTAAATAAAACCTCTTGCTAAACGTTTTCCATTCATATCCATTTCTTGTAAAAATTATAATTAATAAATAAGTTATGAGTCAGTCAGTTAAGTGCCATACGTGATACACGCTTGGGCGATCATGTCTCGAAAAAACATGACTGACTGGGTAGAAGATTATCCCGCAGTAGGTTGCCATTGCTTTCTGCGGTAGACTGGTTGCCGACCAAGGCTAGAGAGCCCAATCTGTCCTGTTATTTAACCCATAACTGGAAGGAATAGACGGATTAATACCTTTCCCAAGGGTATTTGCGCGTAAGTGAATGCAATGAATTCAGCTGGAATTCGAACTCGGCTCCCCGATTTCTCGTTCCGAGCCGATATCCAATCCACCACAACGCACATATTTTTAAATGCAGAGTTACCATTCAATTAGCGTTCAATACAAAACTAATGAATCTTCCTTATATATACATTTATTTCCCCTAATTCTATGGCTTTTGTATATATATAAAAAAACTCTTTTACTTTTCTGGTATCAAGGTAAGTAGCAACTTCTCTTTGGCACATTTATTTAAACAACAAACTGAAAAGCAAGCCAAGAAATTTAATCAATGTTTTAGATAACAAAATACATATTCGTGTACAGCACATAATCTTCACAAATTCCAAATATCTAGTTTCAGTTTGCTATTAACTATCGTTTATGGACATTTTATTATCCAAATTAAGTGATCTCCCCTTATAACATTTGTGTTTTCTCCTGATTTATTTCATCGATCAAAATTGATTTATTCTAAATCCATTTACTCAGTTTGTCTGTAGGTATCAGTGTAAGTAACAATTTCCTTTATTCCTTTATCCAAACCGTAATGTTAAAGAATGCGAATAACTAACAAGAAAAAGATAAACTAAAATAAAGTGTTGAAAACTAAGGTAATTGTAATGGTAGGTTTGGTATGGCATCAAATTGAAAAACCTCAGTATGATTTTATACAGAGCGACGACTGAATAGATGTAACAATGAAAATTTACTCAAATTAATCCATCGATCGCTCTCCCGTAGCTAACCGCATAGCTGTCGTCTGCTTTTTTGAAGAACTTCAAAGTGACACGTCGCATCAAAGGAATATTCGCCAGACATCTGCTTTCAAGAGAAGAGTCAGCGAAATGAAAGTATCACACGTTTCTTAAATGTAATCACGACTAAAACGAAATGTCCGCCTACAGCAACCCCTCCAAAAATCGAGGATATTTAGCATCAATTATTGCAATGGCACATTATTCAGCAAACATAAAGTCAAATCAATGTATGATTTGAATCAAGAGAACATCACACGAAGCCCCATGGCCACAGTCATATTATATTCATCTTTGTTTTTTTATCATGTTCGGTTCTAAGACATGTTATTAACTTCGAAAAAACATCCTGTCAGGACTTATTGTAATCGGATATAGTTTTAACAATGTAACAGAAGGCAAGAATCAGGAATTGCTCCTGATCTGGCATCTCTGCTATAGCCATTTTCCCATCGTAACTTTCCTGTGTCTTTTCTATAAATACTTTCGTGGTACTTGTCCTGATGAAGTTTGCTTTATGAAAAAATTGTACAAATCTGCTGCTATGAAAGTCGGCTCCCTGTGCTCCCGAAAATTCTTCCCACCTGAATCTATTCTGCACATATACAAATCTACCATCCGCCCGTGTATTGAATATTGCTGCCATATCTGGTCGGGCGCCCCTGCTGCTTTCCTTGGGCTTCTTGACAAAATACAAAGGAGGATCTGTAACGTGGTTGATACTGACTTGGCAGACCGGCTTCAGCCGCTCTCTCACCGGCGTGATTTGGCTTCCCTGTGCCTCTTCTACAAGTACTTTCATGGCTTCTGCTCCGATGAGCTTAGATTACTGGTGCCGCCTAAGCACGAATTTACACGAGATACTAGATTAGCAACTAGGTCCCACCCTTTTACAGTTAAACAAATAAGATGTAACCGTAAATTCTACTCCAACAGCTTCTTTTCTCGCGCTTCCCGCCTGTGGAACTCCCTTCCACAACTCTGCTTTCCCGACAGTTACAATCTCCAGGTGTTTAAATGTAGGGTCAATAGACACCTCCTACCACTCTAACTCCCAACTATTCTCAACACTCTCATCTACCCAACCCTCATTCTCGGTATCCTTACCCGCCTATCACCCACACTCTGACATTTCCTCTATTTAATCAGCCTTTCTCCACTCTACGTAGCCCCCTGCGTAGTAGTGGCAGTGACATGCCTTGCTCGGGGTGAAACGCTTATAAAAAAAAAAAATATGAGAAAAAGTTAGAACTACGTAGAGACTTAGTGTGACTGTACTAATAATGGTAAGTTCGAATGTTATTGTTTTGGTGTAAGGATTTCTATGGAATCTTTGGGTCAGTAATTGTGTTCAACTAAGTTTAGGATGAGACAGATTGAAGACTAACTTTTTTCTGTCCACCCTTTGGCCTTGTGCTATAATTTTATATTATAACAAAATAAATATTGGTCTCTTCTATAGCACAAACAAATTGTACATATGGGAACTATTTAGGATTCCATAGAGAGTTTGCGGTATTATGGTTGCTGTAATAAAAATGGTAAGAATGTATTTTGCTATAATGAATACCTTGGTATGTTTGGTTCAATAACTGTGGCTAGCTAAGTTTAAGATAAGACAGATTAAAGAGAAACCTTCTCGTATCCAGCCTTGGACCACAATTTTGTATTAAAACAAAATATATAATACTTTCCTCTGTGGTAACTAGACATTATGAATTTAAGCGCAGTACTGGTTTTTGACAAGGTCTCATCATTTTACTGTTGAAATAGCTAGACTGAACCGTAAGTTCTATGCTAACAGTTTCTTCTCTTGCACTTCTCTGTTATGGAACTCTCTTTCGGCTTCTAACTCTTCACTCAACTTTGATCTGCAAATATTTGATGCAATGCCAATCATTATATTCTCTCTTCCTAATTCCTTTTCTTTTGTTGCACTCGGTCCTTAATAATAATTCGCTTTTTTCATTCTTTTACATTCAGTAACACGCTTATGGCTTTATTGCCTTTCATGAAAGGAAATGATTAACAAAAATTAGAATTAGATACACGAAAATAAAAAAAATCAATTATGTCTCCTGAAAATACCCTGAGTGTATTTTGTCGAAACTTTGTATCTATAACAGTGACTATAATTTACGAATTAATGCATAAGAAAAAGAATTGAACTTTTTCTGCAGTTTAAGGTCACAGATTTAATATCCCCCCTCCCGTCTCTGCGGATAGGGTGGGAACTACGGCAAGAAGGAGAAGATAATTTTGAGGAAAATACACACGCCACTCCTTCTCCAGATAAGAGTTGGCTGGCAAAGTGCAAAATTAATTGCATTAATCCCCTAATTATTTGAAGCTTAAGAGAAACGAAATGTTCTCAATCAGCATAAGGTCAATGTTTGAACCAGTGCCGAAAAATAAATTTCAAAAAATAAAGTAAAAGATATATTTCCATTGAGTTTTTCTGTCTGTTTGTCTGTCCGTCCGTCTGTCTGTCTGTCTGTCTATTTATCTATATATGTTTTTAATATCTATCTATCTATCTATCTATCTATCTCAGTATATTCATACATATCAATCTGTCTCAGTCTGTTCATATCTGTCTGTCTGTCTAGCTAGCTAGCTTCTCAAGGAATTCACATATCTGTCTATCTCAGCTTTTAATATATCTATCATATTTATATTCATATCTATCTATCTATCTATCTATCTATCTATCTATCTATCTATCTATCTATCTATCTATCTATCACAGTGTTTTCATATCTATCTATCTATCTATCTATCTATCTATCTATCACAGTGTTTTCATATCTATCTATCTATCTATCTATCTATCTATCTATCTATCTATCACAGTGTTTTCATATCTATCTATCTATCTATCTATCTATCTCAGTATATTCATACATATCAATCTGTCTCAGTCTGTTCATATCTGTCTGTCTGTCTAGCTAGCTAGCTTCTCAAGGAATTCACATATCTGTCTATCTCAGCTTTTAATATATCTATCATATTTATATTCATGTCTATCTATCTATCTATCTATCTATCTATCTATCTATCTATCTATCTATCACAGTGTTTTCATATCTATCTATCTATCTATCTATCACAGTGTTTTCATATCTATCTATCTATCTATCTATCTATCTATCTATCTATCTATCACAGTGTTTTCATATCTATCTATCTATCTATCTATCTATCTATCTATCTATCTATGTGTATTCATTATCTATCTATCTATCTATCTATCTATCTATCTATCTATCTATCTATCTATCTAATTCATATTGATTAATGCCAGGCTCTTCTTCATCTATCTTTTTTTCTTATTTTACTTGTTGTTGATTAGCGCTAAAGATATATTTTATTCTTGTGAAATGCATCCTCCCCGACCCAAATGAACACCTTTCTAGAAAAGTTTTACACTAGCATCTAATTAGGGAAAAAATAAACAAATTAACTTTCGTTGGTAAAATAATCGGTGTAGTTCAATTCTAGGAAATGACGGTAATGTAAAGGTCATTGGTGTAGAAAAGTGAGTTCAAACTGTTTTATCATAGAAATCATCAGTGTCTCGGACTGTTGTTCTTATTTTCGTTTCCATATTTACGATCTTTTGGTTGTTGTAAACTGCGGCTTTCCTCGGGATCGTTCTATACATCTGAGATGAAGTATTGCAATTATTTACACTATTTACATTGTTCGGATGGTTGTACTCATCATTGTTGCCATATTCACGACCTTTCGGCTGTTGTATGCCCGGCCTTTATCAGGATCTGTCTATAATTCTGAAATAAAGTATTGTAATTATTTAAACTATTTACATTGTTCGGACTGTTGCCCTCATCTTTATAGAGCCATGTTCGCGACGTTTTACAATTCGGCTTTATTCATAATCTGTCTATATTTCTGAGATGGGGTATTGCAGTTATTTACACTATTTACATTGTTCGGAATGTTGTACTCATCATTGATGTCGTATTCACCACCTTTCGGTCGCTGTACGCTTCAGGATCTGTAAATATTTCTGAGATGTGAAATTGTAATTATTTACATAACTCACATAGTTTGGACTGTTGTCAGCATCTTTGATGCCATATTTACGACGTTGCAGCCGCTGTACGCTCCGACCTTCTTCTAGTGATTGTAATTTCAAACTGAACTTTTTATTTCGTTCATTGGGATAGATTGTTCTCGTTCCATGAGTCATACATCTTCCAGATGTCTCAGTATTAGTTAACACCACTTAACTAAATTCTGTTCGAGTTTCTTTTTTACCTCTGCTTTGGTCATGTATGGATCCGACCAACACTTTTATCCTTTGGGCCATGTTACCAACCAATAAACACAAACATTCATACACTCTGACATCCAAAAGATTCATCACACATTTGATACGCGTATTAATACAAATGTATACATGTAAACTGATAAGCATTTCTATACATGTGCACACAAACAAAATATTCCGCATACACACATTTAAAAAAAATAATCTATCATTTTAATACACGTGATCATTGTCTGACCAATCTATAGACCAAAGGAAATACGGGTTTTGTTTCTTTTAAGTAAAAATGAAATCCAGTGGATATAGACGTTGGTTAGTTGTGAGTTCAATACCAGGATAGAGCAGTAGTGAACAAGTAACTTGTAGAGTTATAGGGAGATAACTCATGACTTCCAATCGAGGCTCTACGCAAGGAATGAGAATGATATACCCCAGTGATTTTATTAAAGGTTTCGGTTCGAAATTCTTATTACCTGAAAAAGGCTGGAGCGTACAACGGCCCAAACGTCGTATAAATGGCAATAAAGATGAGGACAATAGTCCGAATAATGTAAATCCTGTAAATACTACCTCATCTCAGAAATATAGACACGTTTAGAAAGATTAGAAGAGAGTGAAAAGGAAGACGAACCAGTTAGAAATGAGCAATAGAAAAATGAGAATGCAGGTGTGATGACAGTTTCAAAGGTGAAGAGAAAGGAAAGGATATACGGGGTGGGGAAAGAACTAGAGTCAAGTGGTTAATAGATGAGTATTGACATTGCATTTCAATTCCTGGAGGTTGTAGCCGTCAGGAAAGCAAGAATATGGGAGAGAGTTCCACAGGCGGGAAGTGCGAGAGAAGAAGCTGCAGAAGTAGAATTGTCGTCTGTATTTGGCTAACCTAACTGTGAATGGGTGGGACCCAGTTGCCAATCTGGTTGCACGAGTAAACACCTGTTGAGGTGGCACCATTTAAGTTCATCCGAGCTGAAGCCATGAAAGTATTTATAGAACAGACAAAGGGAGACCACATTTCGTCGGTGGGGAAGTAGCTGTAGTCGAGCCCCCATGTCATTACCTATCACATTACTGATTCTCCTTTGGAGGTTAATATCAATTCAATGCTCTCTCTATATATATATGGTTCGGTACTATTCATCCTTTGCAGAAAGCGTGAATGACTGTATATGTCAAATTTTCAGTCATACTTTCATCTTAAGTCTGGTTAAAAATAAATCTGAACTTAATTTCCTGGAAATCCTTATTATTAACAGTATCTCTCGATTCCACTAAGAATTCGTCAGCATGGGCACATATTGTTATTATTGGCAAATGTCGATGAAATTGTATATTTTCTGACACACAGTGTATGGGTTCCTACATCAAAAATGAACTTACATCAAATTTTACCACCGTAGGGTTGCAACAATTTATTCTTGATTATTTCTGTGAGAAAGGAAGGCGTCATCTTTATTTTCTTTTTTTTTTTTTTGTACATATTTTTTTCAATGATAGACGAGAATGTGGCCGATTTGAAAGGCTTCCTGCACATATCCAAAAAGAAATCTATATCAAAAGTTTATACATAAATTTACCCTCTCATACCCACATACAAATCAAATTTTGAAAGATTAAAATTTAATATTCTGAATATTTCTTTTCTGACATTTAAAGCAGACGTATACAATAAATGTGCGTTGTAGTGCAGTGACTGTCGGCTCAGAATCGAAGAGACGAGTTCGAATTCTAATCGAATTCGTTGCATTCACTTACGCGCAAATACCCTTAGAAAATATATTAATATTTCCTCAAGCTATGGATTAAATCTTTCCTCAAGCTATGGATTAAAGAGCAGAACAGATTCGATTCTATATCCTTGGTTAGGAATCAGTCTACCACAGAAAGTAATGGCAAACTAGTTCTGCCTAGTTAGTCATGTCTCTTTCGAGACATGATCGCACAAGCGTGTATCACATATGGCACATAACTGATACAGTAAATAATTATTTCTCAACAATAATATTAGTCTCTTCTCAAAATTTTATTTTTGAAATATGTTGACACTGTCTGGGAAGGTGAGGCGATATTACAACTTGAAACTATAACATATTTTAGTCTTAATAATGCATGCAAATAATTAGGGAATCGGCCGAAAATACGATTAAAAGAATATATTCTCATGTTTCATAAAATATACCGGTTAAATATATTTAAGCCTAAATTTCTCTTCTTTTGTTAGAACTTAATGGTAATTGATTCCAAGATCTTCAAATGAAATTTAGAATTTTCCTTGCTCGTTACTGAGAATAAAACACGAATGCAAAACTCAGCACATTGCTGGTTTTGTAACGAAGCTTCCGTTATCTCCAAAACAGTTTCTATTGACAGACCGATTTTGTTTTATTTCAACGTTATTTTTTTTCAGTGGATACATATATTTGAACAGAAGCTTCGTTTATTTATTAAACACTAGCAGTATAGACCGGCGTTGCTCGGGTGTAATGAAAGCTTTAAAACTAATCCATGGTCATGGAGCTCAGACTCTTTGGACGTTGGCATGAAAGACTAAAAAACAATAGTTGTTTCCAGTTAAAGCAAAACCGTAGATTAAAAGAAAAAATGAACGGATGTAAGTCAAATTTTGATTTCCTGATATCGATATGAAATAAGTTTTTCGTAGTAAACTAAATTTTGAAGGCTAAATAAGACCTCTGAGTAAATGGCATCATGGCTGAAACTAAGAACTACAATTATACCTACTTACAGCCAAACCCGAAGCAAAAAATAAAAGGGCTGAAAAAATAAAAGACATGCAGGAAGATAAACAGACACACACAGACACAAACATCTTGCCTTTTATATATATATTGCCGATTATCTGCACTACTGTATAAACTGCAACCTTGAAACTTCTGAATATCGTTTCTTATGTCTTTGCCTATGAATGTATCAAATTTGATTAAAATCGGACCAATCCGATTATTGATTTTCGATATTTATCGGGAGTAACTCGACTCAAAACCTAGCTAAGAACACTCGCAGACGCTTATAGTACAACTGTGTACATATTCAAGAAAATCGGTTCAGCCGTTTCGGAGTCTATAGGTAACGGACACACACACACACACACACAGACACACACACAGACAAAGTTCCATTCATAAATAATTTTAGATTTAGATTATATACATTTTCGTCTACCGGCTTGAATGTTCGAGAAAGACTTATTTTAAAAACGACTTACGCTCTCCACTTTTGATTTTTAAATTGCTAAGATTATATATGGCGACGAGATCTGGGAAAGACAGACGAGACTATAAACGCTATGAACGCCTTCCTGTTCAGCACCAAGCAAGAAATTTACATCAGATTTCTAGAAATCAATTTCCCTCCAAACACTCACAAACCAAATTTTGAAAGTTTAAATGTAATTTGATCTTCCCTCTATCTTTTTCTTGACACTTCGTGCAGGTTTACTTAATAAAATATTATCTATTATTAATAATAATATAAACACTGGATTTTAAATTGCTAAGATTAAATATGGCGACGAGATCTGGGGAAGCCAGAAGAAACTATAAAATGTTTTAATCATATTACGTGCAAATATGTATCGCATCTGTCATCAATACGACTAAAAGAATCATAAATATTTCCTTATGTTCCATCGACTCCATGAAAACAATCACAAGTGCCAAACAATCATTTTAAGGAGATTAACTTAATCCATTTTTAGCTTCTGTTATTGTCGCTTATTTCCTTGAAGGAGATGTATATTGAGAAAAGTCTTGAAATTTATTTTGATTAAATATTAATCGGTTTATCGGTTTTCTCACAAGAGCTCAATCGAGGACAAGCAATATGAATGGCGACTAAAATAAACACCAAAAAATGCAAATACTCTTGGGAAAGATATTAACCCACCACTTCTCTCTCTAGCTATGGATTAAATAGCATGACAGATTAGATTCTATAGCCTCGGTTAGCAACCAGTCTACTGAACAAAGTGGCAAGCTACTGCGGTAAAACCTTCTACCTCGTCAATCATGTCTCTTTCGAGACATAATCGCCAAAGCGTATATAATAGTAAGGAACATAATTAAAACATTTATTAAACATAAACTGGTCGATTTCTTTTCTATTGTCATAAAATAAAAAACTGATCCCCCTAGAATAAGTACAAATTAATATAATCGGAAATGAATACAATTAAAATTTCTCTTGGATCTATAGTGGGGGATCTGTTTTCTGTCGTTATGAAATTATAAACTGATCTCCTAGTAATAAGTACTTATTAATATAATAAAATAATCCGTCGCTTCTCCCTCTGCTACGGGTTGAATACAGGACGGATTAGGTTTTACAGCCTTGATTAGCAACCATCCTACAGCAGAAATAAATGCGGGAAAATTTTCTGTCCAATCAGTCAGGTCACTTTCGAGATATGTTCCTTCAAGTATATATCACGTAGGTCTCTTAACTGACTGACTGATAGTTAAAACAATCATTAGTTAATAGATTTAAAGCTTTTGGTATATATATATATATATATATATGTGTGTGTGTGTGTGTGTGTGTGTGTGTGTGTGTGTGTGTGTGTATATATATATATATATATATATTGGTATATATATATATATATATTGGTATATATGTGTGTGTGTGTGTGTGTGTAGGCGTGTGTGTGTGTGCGTGTGTGTGTGTGCGTGTGTGTGTGTGTGTATGTGTGTGATTCCTGAAACCAATACAAATTAACAGCTTAAAAATTACATATATGAAGAAATATTATTGCATAAATGCATTTCTTACATATTTCATTTACTAGCAGTATAGCCCGGCGTTGCTCGGGTGTAATGAAAGCTTTAAAACTAATACATGGTCCTGGAGCTCAGACTCTTTGGACATTGGCTCGAAAGACTAAAAAGCAATAGTTGTTTCCAGTTAAAGTGAAACCGTAGACTGAAAGAAAAATGAATGGATGTAAGTCAAATTTTGATTTCCTGGTATCGATATCAAATAAATTTTTGGTCGTAAACTGAATTTTGAAGGCTAAATAAGTCTTCTGAGTAAATGGTATCATAGCTGAGACTAAGAACTATAATTATACCTACTTACAGCCAAACCCGAAGCAAAAAATAAAAGGGCTGAAAAAAATACAGACATACAGGTAGATAAACAAACATCTTCCCTTTTATATGTATATATTATTTAATTTTCTGCACTAGTGTAAGAACTGCAACCTTGAAACTTCTGAATATCGTTTCTCATGTCTTTGTCGATGAGTGTATTAAACTTGATTAAAATCGGAGCAATCCTTCTATAACCTGATTTTTTCGATTATCGATTTTCGATATTTATCGGAGGTACCTCGACACAAAACCTAGCTAAGAACACTCGCAGACGCTTATAATACAACTGTGTAAATATTCAAGAAAATCGGTTCAGCCATTTCGGAGTCTATAAGTAACAGACACACAGACACAGACACACATACACACACACATACACACACAGAAACACATACACACGCACACATACACACAGAGACAAAGTTCCATTTATAAATAAGTTTAGATAGATATTAACATTTTGTAACGAAATGTATATGTAACAAAAACGTACGTATTGACTTTCTTCGTATATGGCTCTTACATTAAGCAATTTTGGGGGGAGGTGGGGGGTGGACGGTTGGCCTACAATCCTAAAATTGTTCCCAGTGTTGTAATTCATTTGCTGGATGTAGAAGAATTTGTTTTTTCCAACCATAAAATGATAATAGAGATCTGGGTCTGTCTTCAACAAAAAAATTCCTACGCATATAAATTTGTGAAATTTTTCACTGCAAATATAATTGCTAAAACCTCTTTTTCAAGCTGGCTCTAATTTTTTCTTTTGGTAGTCAGTCAGTCAGTTAAGTGTCATATGTGATACACTATTTGGGCGATAATGGCTTGAAAGAGACATGAATGACTGGACAAAAGATAATCCCGCAGTAGATTGCCATTACTTCATGCAGTAGACTGGTTGCCATCCAAGGCTATAGAATTCAATATGTCTTTTTATTTAACCCATAACTGGAGGAAAGAAACAGATTATTACCTTTCCCAAGGGTATTTTCACGTAAGTGAATGCAAGGAATTCAACTGGAATTCGAACTAAGCACCCCAATCTCTCGTTCCGAGCTGATATCCACCGCACCACAACGCGCGTCCTCTGTTGGTAGTAGAGAACGTGAAACATGTTCGATGACATTCATACTGCAGTCATCGTATTTGTGCAAAATTACTACTCCTTAACCGTAAACACTACCATCTGAATTCATTATGATTTATACTTTTGGATCGCTAATGATAAGTCTAACGTTGATATTTTTTTCATTGAACGCCTTCTGACACTTATCAATACAGTTCCACCTCACGTTTTTTGAAAGTAAGGTGTTCAGACGAGCACTCAAATTCTGCATATTAGGTACTTAAATTTGATATCAGTTTATTAGTTCCAGAAACGTTTGTAAACAAGTATCGTTTATTGGGACAGATCTGGTTGGCAACCCTTTTTGTCAATAGGCGCTTGATTCTAAGCAAAACTATTCACATTTTCCTCACTGAGTTTGAACCAGTACTTTTCTATGTTTTAAAGACTGTTTTCACATCCCCGATATGTTGTTTCTTAGAAGCACTTTTAATATATCATGCAGATAAGCCACTTCAAAATCGCAATCTGCAAGTATCCATATCCTGTTGAATTATATCTGTAACCACTTTTATCATCAAAAGAATCCGGTTTAACTTATACGTATCTACGTATTTGTGCGTATTTATAGTTGTTACCTCTGAACATTCTCCTTCAACCTTTATTTTTAAATACGCTTCCAAAAGATCCAGTTTTTAATTTTTTTATTTCTTTTAACTTTGAAAGAATTTTCTTCTGTACTTGATAATTTGTAGTTATGAAATTCTAAGCACTTGTTTAACCATGTCAAGAGATTTTCACAAAGGCGAATTTTATTATTTGTTTTAATTCCTTACACTGCTGGTGTTGCCCATTTAGAATGGTCAATCTTTTCAGTTACGTTGTAACAATATGTGCGTTGTGGTGCAGTAGATATCGACTCGGCACGGCAAATTGGGGGTGCCGAGTTCGAATTCCAGTTGAATTCCTTGCATTCACTTACGCACAGATACCCTTGGGAAAGGTATTAATTCGTCTCTTCCTTCCAATTATAGGTTAAATAATTGGACAGATTGGGTTCTATAGCCTTTGTTGGCAACCAGTCTACCGCAGAATGCAATGGTAACCTACTTCGGGATAATCTTCTGCCCAGTCAGTCATGTCCCTTTCGAGATGTGATCGCCCAAAGCGTATATGGCACTTAACTGACGGACCATTTTTCTGTCTAATTCTTCATTGACTTAATTCAAACTGTTTCAGTTTAAATAGTAGCGTCGAGCCTTTTTTCCTTTGAAATTTCGCTTTGTATTTGGAACACCGACCCAACTCATTCGATAGAACATCCGGAAATCCTTTTTTCTTTCATTTCTTCTTTTAAATTTTATTGGTTTTTTTTTTTGTTTTTTGGTTTGTTTGTTTTTTTTTTTTGTTTGTTTTTTTTTTGTCCACTTATGTTTTTTCAATTAACGTGTGTAGGTAAATCCCAAAGCTGAAGTAATTCCATCCACTTATCACCACAGGTTCGTAGTATTTGTTCTGCATAAACATTCACTTTTACGCACTTGTTACAGAAGAAGACATTACAAGTTATTCGCCAATAAAAAATGATTTCTTATTTCACGATTTTCGAAGTCCTTCCTAATATTGGATTTCCGGTTTCTTTTTATGTGGCTTCACTTGATTGTTTTCACGGTAAATGGGTGGGACCTTGTTGCCAGTCTAGTACCTCGATTAAATTTGCTTAGAGGGTGCACCAAAGCAGAATCCGTGAAAGTATTTGTAAAAGAGACAGAGGGAAGCCACATCTCGTTGGTGAGAGAGAGACTGGAGTAAAACCGCCAGGTCAGAAAGATTTGCTGAGGCACTTGCCGTGACGTCTGTAAGAAATATTCTGAAGACTGACTGACTCCATATACATATATATATATATATATGGAATCATATATATATGCATGTGTGTGTGTGCATCTAAATATAAGTATAAAAGTGGATATGGAAGTTAACAACCAACGACAACAGTTTGTTTCATACTAAACACAATCGTTAAGACACACACACACATAAATAATTTGATTAATCTATGTTCTTAGTATATATCTTACTCAGACACAATATAAAAGTTTTATGTTTTAACATAAGCAACTATGTTCTCTATGCAACCCAAATGTTTAACACCATAGTTCAACCCAATTCTCACATTTGATTCAGTAATACTGACACACCCACAATCATGTTGTTTAAATTCCTCTAACCACTCCTCCTTAATTTTCTAAATAAACATGAATTCGTCTTGTATTTTTAAACAAAATACTTTTCACTATTTATTTCTAAAATATTACCTTAAAAACAATATTGTTCTAAAACGGGAAAATTTTGCTGTATTGATATAATGCTTTTATAAACCATTGTAAAACAAAATTACACTATATATATATATATATATATATAGAGAGAGAGAGAGAGAGAAAGAGAGAGAGCGAGAGACGGACAGACAGACAGACAGAGAGTAATTGAGAGATAAAGATAGAATGAGATAAAGAAAAATAAATTTGATATTACTTAATTGTTATATTTCATAAAAGATACAACGTATTCTTTATTAGTACATTTATGTACTTTTAAAATCAGTTAAAACAAATAAGTATCTGTCAATCTAAATTTAATATCATTCAACCAATCTCAGTCTAGTCATAGATAGACAGCTAGATATTAAGAGGCGGAGATAGATAGATAGATAGATAGATAGATAGATAGATAGATAGATAGATAGATAGATTACATATTCTCTTTTAAAATGAATCCAGAACATCCAAAAAAATCAATGAACAGAAACTCAAAAAATGAAATCTTTGTGAACTTTATATCAGCCTAAATGTAATAAGTTCTTAATCTGTACCACCCCATACAAGGCAGTAAAGCCACTGATACACAAGTGTAAGGGAGTTAGAAACAAGAACATTGGTGTGAGTGAGTTAGAAACAAGAACATTAGCAAGGAATGACAACTGAAGAAGAACAATCATGAGGATAGTAAATAGCGACTGACATTTCAGTTAATTTTTTTGCAAATTAAAATTGGCAAGTTAGCTTGAAGCTTGAAAGGAGTTTTACAAACGAGAAGTGTGAGATGATAAACTGTTAGCATAGAACTTACGAGTACATCTACCCATATAAACTGTGAATTAATGAGATCTCCTCGCCAGTCTATAGTACCGAGCTTAAAATTAAAGATTCTAGGAACAATAGCGAAGGGCTCATTAGAACAATTACTATGAAAGTATTTATAGAAAAGACAAAATGATAGAGGTCCTGGGTATGACGGTAAACTGCATCCGGCATCAAGGCCTTTAATTGGGAGGTTGTGGGGAGCATCAAACCACCTCTTAATTGCTGTTGTTCTCAGGTCCACCCTGAATCAGAGTAGTAGAACCTGTTAGGGTCCCAGCTATGGGCAAAGAGTTAACACCCAAACTGGGGTCAAAACACTATGAAAATATAAAAATTCACCTTTATAGAAATATATACATAAAAATGCACTTTTATAGAAAAATATACATTTTTGTATGAAAAATATTACCAATAATACATTTCTGAAGAAAAAATTATTACCATAACACATTTTTGAAGGAAAAAAATGATTCTCAGCATAACATTTTTAATACAAAACTAGAAGACATTTTCAGTTTTCTAAAACAAAGAAGAAAACAAACAAAAAATTCATTAAAATCTGACTAAGTCAACCTTCTAACTATAACAAAACATTAAAAAATATCTTAAAACTCCACCTTTTTGGCAGTAAATAACCCACAGAGGTTGATATGCCGTTAAACAAAACTCAAACTCAAAAGGAGACAACCTTACGTTAATGGGAAAGTGGTTGAATCCGAGACTCTAGATCGGGGCCAATAACATTGTTGATTCATGTCTCAATTTGATAAAGGAGATCTTGATAGATAACAGGGGCACCAAAACATATGTGGCAGGGTTTATTCTAAGCTTTGACTTGTAGACATGTAATATAGTCTCTGGATAGAAAAACCGTCTCGCAGAACACAGTGAACCAACCTACCTGGCAGTTGACCTAACAATCGATTCAATATAGTCTTTCCGCTTCATGTCAGCCGAGAATGTTCTCCCAAGAAGACAGCTAGTTATTATCATGGAGGTTAGCATCAGCCATGCTAATAAAGGCCAAATAGAGACCTCTCATAGAGAGCAGTTTAGTTTTGAGGGCGTTAACATTAACAAGACATCCTTTAATTCAGTTAACTACAGACTCAAGAGCATTTTGGATATCAGCTGCCATTTTGATCTTATCAAACTGATCAGATTTTCTATCGAAAGGGGAGTAAAATGCTTTGTCTTCAGCTTACATAACAAATTGAAAGCTGGTGCTATTATGGAAGAATTAATGCGATCAGAGATTCGTAATAGCCCATGGAGAGAAAGGAAAGATTTCGACATGCCACATGAAGAGGATATTTGAGAGTGGGTTATGCGAAAGGATACTCCGAATACTATGGTCTGTGAGCAGGAAAAATTGGTCAATATAGAAACCCCAAATTGGAAACACTTGGAGAGACCAGGCTATATGTAAAAAAGAAACTAAAAGGTATATTCAAATTGAAAGCTGGTGCATATATATATATATAGATAGATAGACAGATAGGTTTTCTTCATTTGTAAACGAGTTATTACGCGACCTAGGTTTCTACCGTATGTCTTCAGGCGATTTGCAATAACTGATTTTACCTGTTTTTTTTTTTTTTTAGTATTTTTTTCAAGAACGCTCACGTAACGGGGAGTTTTTTGAATGCTCTCGTAACGGGGAATTTTTGAACGTGCAATTTTCAAAATTAGAAGAAATTATAAAGTTTTTATCCATGGTTGTATCAACCTTTATTCGTAAACAAATATGAATTAATGAATTACTGAATGAAAGAACAGGTATTATGACTAAGTGTAACCATACCATAAAATACCTGTTAAGTTCATACAACCATGAATCAAACGTTACAACTTTATCTAATTTTGAAAATTGCGCGTTCAAAAATTTCCCGTTACATGAGCGTTCAAAAACATCCCCGTTACGTGAGCGTTCTTAAGAAAAAGAAAATCGGTAAAAACTTAAAACTAGTTTTATTATGACCAAAAACTAAGTGATTAAATATATTATTATTATTATTATGTCATTTTTCATCATATTTCGATTTCTACTTTGGTCTCACTACCAACCAAGTGTGCGGGGAGACCTAAGGCAGGTAGTTGCGTGTTGTTATGGCTCCATTTCATGTTTTTCTATCTTCCCTATCATCCCCAGCATTACATAGATAAAGTTTTCCTTAGTGTGTGGGCTGTACTTAATAAGACAATTTTTTGTATATCTCTTAAGCTGGGGTTTCCAGGGATTCTTTCAATGTGTTGTTTTGTTCCATTTTTATCATTCCAAGTGCACCTACTATCACTGGCACAACTCTTGTTTTCAATTTCCACATTTTTTCTATTTCAATTTCCAGGTCTTTATATTTTGACAGTTTTTCAAATTCCTTGATTGCTATGTTACAATCCGCTGGACAAGCCATATCAATTAATAGACAAGTTTTCTCCTTCTGGTTTTTAACAATAATGTCTGGTCTGTTTGCTTCAATTTTTCTGTCTGTGTAGATGGTGTAATCCCATAGAATGGTTACATCTTCTATTTCTGTAACCGGTGCTGGGTGATGTTCATACCAGTGTTTGCCTACAGCTTTTCCATAATGTTTGCACATTGCCCAATGTAAATATTGCCCAACTCTATCGTGGCGATTTTTATATTCATTTGGGGCAAGCACAGAACAGCCTGAGATTAGGTGGTCTATTGTTTCTTGGTGTTTATCACAAAACCTGCATTTTGAATCCATATTATTATGCATAATATTTGCCTGAAAGTTTCTAGTGAAAAGACTTTGGTCTTGTGCTGCAAGAATAAAGCCTTCAGCTTCAGACTTTAATCCAGGTTTGTCTTGCCAGCGCTGTTTCATCTGTTCAAGAGCTTTACCTTTGGCTTTCATTTTCATATTTTTTGCCGCAATAGTTGGTTCTTGGCTTCTGTTTTGCTTTTCTACAGAATCTACTAACTGTAAATCTTGTTTGTATTTACTGCCTTCTTTTATTATTGAATATTTTTTCTTTCTTTCTTCATGTTGCCTTACTAATTGTATCATCCAATCCTTTGTTGTTTCTATGTATGTTAGTAAGCCAATAGCTGTTGTCTTGTATGACAATTCCAGCTCAATAAGACCTCTTCCACCTTCTTTATTATTATTATTATTATTATTATTATTATTATTATTACATTGAAAGATTCTAACCGATAACAACTTTTTTAAAAAACTATCTATTTATAAATGTGTGGTTAATACTTGTATATATTAATTCGCAACAATTTTAATCGAAAATGCATTTCGTTTTATCATTCATATACATACTAACTTTAGCAACTCATAAGCACAAGCATTCATACATGATTATCATATACACATATTCTATTTTAAGAAAGAAAATTGTCCATAGGTAACGGATACACACACACAGACACACACTCACACAGACAAAGTTTTATTTATAAATAAGTTTAGATTAGATTTAGATTAATGAGAACAAAGATTCGTAACAGCCGAGGTATGACGGAAAGAAAGAGAGAATTTCGACATTTTTAAATGTCTTCTCTTCTAGGACATTGAGTTTTGGCAGTTAATATCCCAAGAGGTCGTGTCGTCATGAAAAGGGATCAAAACAAAAAATCTACCTTATATTATATCCTATTGAAACTTTCAAATTCTAAAGCTAATATTAAAATAGTACTATTATTCTTTCCCTATAGAAGTGAATGCTGAACGACTTCCTCCCAGATGAAGAGGATATTTAATGGAGATTGGATTATACAGAAATGATATTCCGAATGTCATGGTCTGTGAGCAAGAAAAACCGGTCAATATGAGAACTACAAATTGGAATCACTTGGAAAGTTTTATATCACACAACGTCAAATGTAAAAGAGAAATCAAAAGACACATTCGAATGGCAAAATATGCCTTTCTAGAGCTAGACAAAGTATTAAGAAACAAGAAAATCTCGTTAGAAACAATGTAAAGAACACCGGATTGTTGTAGAGAGCCATAACCACCGGATTGTTATAATATCAGTCTTTCTATGAGAGTGAGTGCTGGAGATACCGTCTAAAATCTAAGCAAAGTATTAAGAAACATGAAATAACGTTAAAAACAAAGAAAAGGGTACTGAACAGATGTTATATAATAGAAGTTCTCCTAAATAGCAGTGAATGCCGGAGATGTCTTCCAAAAGCTAAGGAGAGTATTAAAAACTGAAAGATCTCACTTGAAACAAAGAAAAGAGTACTGAACTGTTATGTAATATCAGTCTTCCTATTTGGCATTTAATGCTAGAGATGCCTTCCAACATCTAAACAACGTATTAAAAAACAGTAAAATCTCGTTATAAACAAAGAATACTTTACTGAACTTCTATATAATATCAGTGTTTCTGTATGACCCGGAATGTTGGAGATGCCTTCCAAAGGCTAAGCAACGGATTGAGAAATATGAACATTTCATGAGAAACAAAGAAAACAGTAATGGATTGTTATCTAACATTAATTATCCCATGTGGTAATGAATGTTAGTGATGCCTTCTAAATCCTAAGCAGGGTATTAAGCAACAGAAAAATTTCGTTAGAATCAAACGAAAGGGTACTGACCTGTTACGTAATATCATCATTCCTTTTATATGGCAATGAATGCTGGAGATGTCTTCCAAAAATCAAGGCAAAGTATTAAGAAGCAGGAAAATCCTGTTAGAAACAAAGTCTACTGGACTGTTATGTAATGATAATTATCGTATATGGCAATAAATGTTGAAGATGTCTTTCAA
The DNA here is from genome assembly GCA_037127315.1 of Ascarosepion bandense. Lineage (NCBI taxonomy): Eukaryota > Metazoa > Mollusca > Cephalopoda > Sepiida > Sepiidae > Ascarosepion > Ascarosepion bandense. Next base: position 745,541 of record JBBBDQ010001954.1, read on the forward strand.
AAGCTAAGAAAATTATTAAGAAGCAGGAAATTTTATTTGAAACAAAGAAAAGTCTTCTGGACTGTTATGTAATATTAATTATCGTATGCAAAGTTTTAGGAAACATGAAATTTCTATTTGGAACGAATAAATGTCTACTGGTCTTTTATGTAATATTAATTTTTTATATGGTAATGAATTCTGAAAATGCCTTTCGAAAGCTAAGCAAATATTAATAAACATGAAAATCCCCTTAGAAACAAGGTAAAGAATGGTGAATACATAAATTCACCTGAAAATAAAACGATTTTCCAAAGTATTTGGCAAAGGTGGGGTTAAATGCACTTTTTTAATAAAACAATGAATTTCTCGAATGTTCGTCAGATTTAATAGCATTCTGAGAGTTGTTCTGGTGACACGGTCACAAATTACATTATGCAAATCAGTTGTCGCGATAAACTTGCTATTAGCCAACCAAATTTAGTCAAATTTCCAGAATCTGTCTTGGCATTTTCCACACCAACATCAGCGACTGGTGCACTCCAGGTGGTGTTAACAAGTTTGTATCTTTAGAATCAATACAAGTAATGAGTTTGATCGTCACTGGGTGCCCCATACATTTCACGACCAGAAGAGTATAAAAAGAATCAAGATCGACGTATAAACACTTCTGAAGCTGTTTTTGAACTTTATTTTTTTATTTTTTTTTTATCCGCCAGTCTCTGAAAATAACACTTTCATTCAAAACGTATATATATAGTGGGTTATCCATTCTTTTCCAGTTTATAGTGGAGAGTCCGTTCGAGTGAAGGGTAGTTGTATATTGTTGCAGATTAACGGAATTTGGTCTTGTTGTAGAAAGCCCACTATAAGTTATAAAATGATTATAAATTCAGAAAAGCAAATTGAGTTGAAAAATAACATTTTTATATATACACATATCAATTAAGGCTTTTATAATTAAAGTAATACTTGAAGTATAGGTCCAACGGACGTTAAAATGTTCATGGCAATAAAATGCTGAAAAGAGAATTAATACTTAGGTATGTGGGGGCGTTGTAAGTAAGGAATGTCTTTGATGTAGCCGCTTCTTTGGTCATTAAGTAGTTTTGAGACAGCGAAAGATAAGATGAGAGGGAAGGGAGGCTAGCATAGTAAGCCGCTTGACGTAGGTCAAGGGGGATACTGATTACACTCCCCTCTCCATACTCAGTCCGTGGGGGTCTGTCTGTCTGGTGATGCTTTCTGTATCGGCTTTTTATATCTTCTTTTTGGATCGCAGGAGATCATTTGGGAATTCATATCCATATTTGATTCTGGTCGATAAATAAAATTCGCGTAGGCTCGCGAACTGGAAATTTAATATTTGATTCATTTTTAGTTTTCAACCGGAACATCTGCACGAATCCAGCTGCGCACCGTCGAGTTTTGATCATTTGCTTTTTGGCTGTGAGGGTTCAAACATCTGGTCCATCGCTTTTGCTCGGTCGGTATCACCACATATACACTTACGCCATGGAACGGCTTAAGACAGACACAGATCTATACACTATATATAAATGTACATATATATTCATGTATAAGTGTGGCATCCGTCGTTCCCGAGTGACTACAGATCTGAATACCAAATGATATGCTTCACCCGCTGATAGAAGCGCGGCATCTGTCACGGCTGTACAGGCCTACATGGAAATGACAATCTCAGTTGCAACGAATCCATGGGAAAACTCTCTCCCCGATGTCGCCCTATGGTTTTCTTTTCGTCGAGCACGCTTCTCTCCTGTAGCAAATCTTTGTTCCTCCTCTCCTCTTCCCGTCTTTCGATGTCCATGTCCCTCGCTCTTATGTCACTTTTGAAGACGTCCTCGAAGCGAAGATGAGGTCGCTCTCATACCTTCTTGTAATATCTATTCTTATGTATGTTAGTTATCTTGAAAGATGTCATCGCAGGAGGCTTCAGACACACAGATATAGTTCTACAGATGCATGCTGAGACTTTAGTAGACAGAAAATGGTGTTTGTTCTTAGAATCAGAAACCGGCAGTTCTCATTTCTACAAAAAACAATACAGGAACAGGCTTCCAGAATTTGCCCCTCACAGAACATTGAACTCAAGTGGCACAGAGGGAAATATTAAGATAACCAAACAGATGCCAAAGCATCATCATTAGTCAGGCATTTAATTTCCACACGTGATACACGCTTGGGTGATAATGTCTCGAAAAGGGATCAGTTTATTACTTCATAACAATAGAAAACAGATCCCCAACTTTACGTCCAACCGACGCTTTTATTCTATTAGATTAATTTGTACTAACTCTAGAGGGACCAGTTTATTACTTCATAACAATAGAAAACAGATCCCCAACTTTACGTCCGACCGACGCTTTTATTCTATTAGATTAATTTGTACTAACTCTAGAGGGACCAGTTTATTACTTCATAACAATAGAAAACAGATCCCCAACTTTACGTCCGACCGACGCTTTTATTCTATTAGATTAATTTGTACTAACTCTAGAGGGACCAGTTTATTACTTCATAACAATAGAAAACAGATCCCCAACTTTACGTCCAACCGACGCTTTTATTCTATTAGATTAATTTGTACTAACTCTAGAGGGACCAGTTTATTACTTCATAACAATAGAAAACAGATCCCCAACTTTACGTCCGACCGACGCTTTTATTCTATTAGATTAATTTGTACTAACTCTAGAGGGACCAGTTTATTACTTCATAACAATAGAAAACAGATCCCCAACTTTACGTCCAACCGACGCTTTTATTCTATTAGATTAATTTGTACTAACTCTAGAGGGACCAGTTTATTACTTCATAACAATAGAAAACAGATCCCCAACTTTACGTCCAACCGACGCTTTTATTCTATTAGATTAATTTGTATTAACTCTAGAGGGACCAGTTTATTACTTCATAACAATAGAAAACAGATCCCCAACTTTACGTCCAACCGACGCTTTTATTCTATTAGATTAATTTGTACTAACTCTAGAGGGACCAGTTTATTACTTCATAACAATAGAAAACAGATCCCCAACTTTACGTCCAACCGACGCTTTTATTCTATTAGATTAATTTGTACTAACTCTAGAGGGACCAGTTTATTACTTCATAACAATAGAAAACAGATCCCCAACTTTACGTCCAACCGACGCTTTTATTCTATTAGATTAATTTGTACTAACTCTAGAGGGACCAGTTTATTACTTCATAACAATAGAAAACAGATCCCCAACTTTACGTCCAACCGACGCTTTTATTCTATTAGATTAATTTGTACTAACTCTAAAGGGAACAATTTATTACTTACTAACAATAGAAAACAGATCCCCAACTTTATGCGCAGTAGAAGCTTTAATTATATTTCCAACTATTATATTGAGTTGGTTAAGTGTCATACGTGATACACGCTTGGGCGATCATATCTCGAAAGAGTCATGACTGACTGCGCAGAAGATTTTCCCGCAGTAGGTTGCCATTACTTTGTGCGGTAGACTGGCTACCAACCAAGGCTATAGAACCCAATCTGTCAAGCTATTTAAACCATAGATGGAGAGAGCAAAGATGGATTCATATCTTACCCAAGGGTATTAGCGCATAATGCAACGACTTCAACTGGAATTCGAACTCGGCTCTTGGATTTCTAAATCGGAATCGATATCCACTGCGCCACAACACACATCCAACTGGGGATATAGTAAGAGAAAAGCACTGCTTAGAGCAACGAAAGATAGAATGTTGTGGAGGACCATAATCACCCACATTCGGAAGAGGAAGTAAATATTTAGTTTCCAGTTCTTTATCGACTTTAAGGAGGTAAGATCTTGGAATTGCAAAAGTTTAGAAATATTTTCCAATATCATATGATTTGAATACAGAAGTGTATATCTACAGTAGCAATGAATAAAGCAATCTATAAAGTCAAGATTTACATGTAAATTTCTAAATTTCACATTATTATTTTACTAGTTATGTTTTTTGATTTAAAAAATGCTACTCTCATCAAAAGTGAAAACAATTTACAAAGACAAAAATGTTCGCCCAAAATATATATATAAAAAAAAATTATATAAAATTTGCAACTGAAATTAAAAGAAAAAACTGTTTAATAAAACAAAAATGTTTAGAAAATGCTCTAATTGATAGATCATTCACAGTAAAGTTGCGTCCAGATTCTTGCAAGGTTTCAGTGTTAATGGCGGATCTTCTATTATCAAGAAAAGTGTTGGGACCAAAAAAGAAAAAGAATCAAATTAAATCGGATTCCCAAAATATATATTAAGGAAAAAAAGGTAACATTTTAAATTATCAGCGCCCGTCAATTTCATGAGCTTGTGTAGTCACATCAATGTAAAAAAAAAATTACTCTGATGAAGTCCTAAAGGACGAAACGTGTCAAACGAAAACTTTTTCTACTTTGTTATATTTTTTTATACTAACATTGATGCTATGTTGTCCTATCTATAGGAATAGACACTTCCACCGTCAATAAATACTAACCTGCTTGACTTCCAGAGACGCAAGCGTGACTCAGTCGTGAGGCAGTAACTATACCGTTCAGACGTACATGTCTATCTGCTGATCACTAACACTCTTGTATATATGTTCTGTTTTTCAAATACACTGTTTGAACCTACCTTCTTGTTTCCGTGTCTTTCGCCACAATATAAGGTCACTTGAAAAAACATACGAAAAATAATCACAGTACCCTGTCTGTCATTATAAAAGACACTAACATAAAATATGAATTGCTGCCTATATATATATATATATATATATATATATATATATATATATATATATATATATATAATATTTTTGTTATAAATGGTAATAATAAAAACATAGTTTACTGCAACACAAGAGCTATTGTGTTTTGGTGCCTCTTTATTAGCACCTCATCAGGCAGTGAAATATTTTTTATATTAGGAATCATTAAATATATAAAAACTTAAAACAAAACAATTGTCACCATATTCAAACGATTAAGGGGTGGAATTCGGAGAATTTGTTTCAACTAACCAATAGAAAGCCAGGTCTTGATGGATACGAGGAATTTGATTGTAAGGGCAGGAAGGTAGTGAATTGAAATGACATGAAAACCCAGACGCTTTCGGTTTCAGTAATGAAACATTTGGGTGTATACGCATGTATTTTAGCATGTTTGCAAATTGGTCGTGTGTATTCGTGAAACAGTTACAGGATTTCCTTGAAACTTTTTTTAATTAAATTGGTAAAAAGTAATAATAATATTCAATAATAATAGAAAGAGAAACGTTATTCGGTATACATCTCTATTTAACCAATTGAGAAACACTTCCGTAAAATAACCCAATTAGCAAAACATTTTAACAGAAATACTTTTAAATTGATCTATAGCTATATGGATAAGCTTAAAAAGATCATCAAAAAACATAGCAAGAGAATTTTAAACAGATATATCAATTAAAGCAATCGACAACACCCTAAAACCTTAAGGATCACAATTACAATACTTGCAATTGTCGAAAACCTATTGAATGTCCATTAAAAAATAAATGTCTGACTCTTTTGTCTACCTCTGATCTATTTCTACCATAGAAAATCCTGCATAAAAAACTTTTATATCAGTTGTACAAAGAACCCTTTTAAAATCTGACATTATTTGCACATCCCATTTCCAATAATAAGACTTACCGCAATAGCGCATAACTTTCTACTTATTATTAACAATTAAAAGAAGCCAAAAAACACCAACCTAAAATAGAAAATATACAAAAATAGAGATTGTAAATATTTACATGGGCCATGTTTTCTATGTTTAGAGGAAATGTTGTAAATTATTAAATTCCCAAAGTTAAACCTGTTATACAAACGTAGCAAAGAGTATACAGCCATTATCGTCCAAGAGTATACTTAATTTATTCTAATATAATATTAGATAATCTATAATCTACCCCTTAGCTTAAATTGATTAGTTCTCCCCTCTTCTGATAATTAATTTGTTTTCGGCTTAACGGATAGATCACTCACTAAGTCAACTCCATATGTTTGATGTGAATATTTTTTTACTTTACTGTCACTTTTTCACTACTTTAAGCAACTGTAACCGTTTCAAGAGGACCACCGATGACTCATCAGACATGTTAAATGATATATATATGTGCACTCAATTGTTTCATCACTGACGTTATTTCAGTTCTCTACCTCCGCCTACGCTTATCAAATTCCTCCTATAATGACCTGACTTTCTATTAGTTCACTGAGACAAATCCTCCGAAAATCCTCCCTTAATAGTCTAGATATGGTCAAAATTGTGTTGATTTTAAGTTTCTATATATAATAATCCCTAAGAAAATATATTTCACTGCCTGGCGAGATACTATATCTATATCTTTGTTATACAATAAAAATTAATAATACCGTGCGACATGGAAATCTCTATGTTTCGAGATTTCTATCTCGTCATCAGACAATTTTAGATGTTAGTAGTGAAAATGACATTTTCACAGCTAACATCTACCATTGCCTAATGACAAGATAGAAATCTCAAAACAGAAATTTCTGTGTAGCAATGTATTTTTATGTTTTATTGTGTAACAAATTTAATTTTATAATTATATTACAATATTTATTGTATAGAACACTTTCTAAAAAAAGTAAATGTCAGTGAACTCAAAATCCTCTTTGCCTGGATTTATATATATATATATATATATATATACTTGTGTGTGTGTGTGTGTGTGTGTGTGTGTGTGTGTGTGTGTGTGTGTGTGTGTGTGTGTGTGTGTTCACTAGGCTATTGTTCTATAAGACAATTTTTACTGTATTTATTTTATATTTCAAGCCTTTGTTTTTTGGATATCGGGAGTACAAACAATGTTTCTCTTCGGGTATATTTCCCGCGGGAAAAATCTCTCCTATTTCACTAAAAATCCTAATACCTGATGCTTAATAGCAGGTCTAGTACCGAAATTACTCGGAAAAGATTTTAATTATCTACGCATGAGATTATCATAATTTATTGAACATTATATCCCATACTTAGCACGTGGTTAAGTACTTTTTCCACGTCAATCAAAAACGCCACATTATGCTTTTTTCGGTTGCTTGATAAACTATTTTTGCGAATTATATCTAACATCGTTTTGTAAGATTCTGGACAGAAATTAAATACCTTATTCGGTGTACTCACTTCAAACCTATATGCATTTTTTTTTCTATAAATATCTGTTAATGATTGCTGTTGTACTGAGTAGATATTTTTCGCCAAGGTCGTCTTAATCTAAAAGTAGAGTAAGAAGGATCAAACAAAGAAAGCTAGAATTCAAATGCAAAAGTTCGGGTCGATGAGTGAGGGAAACAAACAGCGGGGGTGGGTGGGGGCGGTAAGTGAAAATAAATGTGAAAATGAAAATAAAAGTAAAACTGAAAATGAAAGTAAAAACGACAGTAAAAATGAAAGTGAGGGAGCCGTTACCACTATCTGGGTTTAATGCCTTTTATAATCAGCATATTGATATCATTGATTGGCGCCACTGTTTGCAGAGAAAACAAAAGAAAATAAGAATAGACATTGGCTTATTAATTACATTTTTTACGATGTTTGCTTTCAGGCGTAAACGTTCAAAGACAATATAGAGGCCTGTGTGCTGATAGACAAAAACACATTCACATATTTTAATATATATATCTATATATATATATATATATATATATATATATATATATATATAGTGTATCGAGGCAGCAAATAATTTTCTAAACATATACTGTTAAATATAAGAGACAATGAATGCCTATGATGTTTAATCATGAGCCGTTCTAAACGTCGTTTTTGGCTTTAATTTCAGTTGAAAATAAAAACAAAAATTCTCCAACATTTGGATAATTTTTTTATTAATTTGTTTCTAAGCTTTCGGCTCACTTGAGCCATCTTCAGAGAGGTTATTAAGACGGTAACATTATATTTAACAGTATATGTTTAGAAAATTATACATATATATATAAATTAAATTAAATTAAAGTAATTTTTCAAAATTCAAAAATGTTGAATGAACATTTCAACATGAAATCCCTAAGAGAGAATTCACATCTCCTCAGCAACACAGTTCCATATCAAAATGAAGAAAATCAGGATTAAGAAAAAATCTTAAGGAAGTGGGGGGGGGGAGAAAGAAAGAAAAGGAGGGAATATCAGATATCAAAAAGAAAACGCTCGATGCGTGTCAAATACGTTTAACTTTAAATGTTTAAAAGGGTTAGAGATTTGGAGACTTATTTGAAAGGGGAAAAATAATAAATAAAATAAGTTAAATAAAATTAAATTAAATTAAAATTAAGATTTTAAAAAATTAATTAAGTTTATCTAATTAAAGATATTTTAGGTATAGACGAGCTAGATAACAATTAAAGAAAATTATAAATTTAACAAATTATTAAAAATTTTCTATTTGATACCTGATATTTGATATCTGATATAGCCTCCTTTTCTTTCCTTTCTTTTTTTCGCCTTCCTTAAGATTTTTTTCTCTATGCCCTCTTTTTATATTCCGCCACTTCCCTTTCGATTCTGTTTTTGTTTAACCCAATTCCCAATTCAACGACCTCCCATTTCCTTAACTCTTTTCGTCTATTAAGCTAGACATTGGTATGTCTAGCTTCACTTACAAAGTACAAACCAAAAATAGACTGACCTTTAAAAGAATTTTTTGTGACGTATATTTCTCAAATCTTAACCGTTATTTATTTTTGTCCCCTTCTTAATCCAGATTTTCTTCATTTTGACATGGAACTGTGTTGCTGAGGAGACGTGAATTCTCTCTTAGGGATTTCATGCTGAAATTTTCAGTCAGCATTTTTGAATTTTGATAAATTACTTTAATTTATATTGGCTCTGTAAATTTAAGTACTTTGAGCTTTCCTCCTGTATCATTTTTTAATATTAAAAAAAATTCTAATATTAATTAGGATCAGGTTTTTGGGAATTTGCCTTCCTATTTTTTCCATTTCGGATTAAAGAAGAATATATATATATATATATATATATATATATATATATGTGTGTGTGTGTGTGTGTGTGTGTGTGTGTGTGTGTGTGTGTGTGTGTGTTTAATTCTGAACAATTTAAAAAGATACAAAGAAGTTTGGGTGAAAACCAAGTGAGTAGTGTAAAGAGGTAGGTGAATATTTGTCATAATAATAATTATAATTATATCAATAATGACAAAATATCATTCTGCAAACTTCTTTCATGCTGTGATCAAAGATTTATAAGAACGCCATTATGATGTCTTCACTCAACAGTGTTGGGTTTTTGTTGTTGTGCTCCAATTCATTTTATTTTTTAAATAGAGCTTGGTGTGGTTTGATATTTTGTGGGATATATATATATATATATATATATATATATATATATATATATAAACAAAGTTTTGTACCCGCAGAATAGATTAATAGCTTTAAACATGATAGACGTCATAATTATCCCAACCCGAGGAACCTTTCGCCCAACACTTGTCAAGGGCTACGTTGGCTTTATGACAAAGGGTCAAAATAGAGGACAAAAACAATGGATTACTTACAATACTGGGGGAAGGAAATAAACACTTTACTCAATAAATATTAAAATGTAAGGGGGGTGTAAACATACAATTCCACAAGAGTGAAATAAAAAGAAAAATTGTTACACTCACAAACCCTCCAGTAATTGTAATGAGCGAAGGAAACGCCTTTTCTGCCTGCACAGGCTCGGCTGCTGGAGTTTAAGGCAAATAGCCTCCAAAACACGAAGATATGCCGTTCGAGCACTGTGCAGAACAGTGAACCAATTGTCCTGATAGGAAGAGACACATGTCTGACTGTCTAGCAGGTGTTGGCCAATAGCTGAATCCAGAACAGCTTGGGTTGTTCTTATAGGTCTGAGGGGGCTACTCGAACGTATATTAGCGGGGACGTGTTGTGCAACCCGCATCTCTAAGCTCAGATTGGTTCGTTCTATATATACCGCATCGCAGCGGCATTTAAATCTATAAACAATAGAACTTCTTCGAAAATAGGACAACCTATCTTTACTAAAGGATGGAAATACAGGTCTTGTCTGAAAACAACACGTAACTGAACCGAATAATACCCGGTTTGAAACACATGCCGAAATTTTATCAGTTACAGTTTGACATTTTCTTTCAAGCCATGGCAGTTTCAAATAAAACGGACAGCGACTGGGTCCTTCAGTTGTTGGTTCCTTGAAACGTTTGATCTTAGGCTCGATCACACGCTTCACTACATTGGTAGGGTATCCGTTGCCCTCGAAAATATTTTGCAAGCGAAGTAATTAACTGCTTAAACACCCCGGAGAACAGATGTTCAGGCCACGGTGAACCACAGTTTCAATTGCACCTATTTTACGGGACTTGGGAACAAACGAGTTCCAACTGGTATTCAAACCAGTAAAGGTAGGTTTACGAAAGACAGAGGTAACGAAAACCCCGTCCCGGCACAGAACACAGACATCCAAAAATGGGAGACACCCGTCCTTCCCTACCTCCATAGTAAATTGAAGGGAAGGATGTAAAGAATTTAACTGAACAAGAAAACATTCAGCATCTGCAGTGTTATTGAATAAGGAGAAAGTATCGTCAACATAACGTAAATATATCAAGGGCTTATCTACCTTCTCGAACAATAAACGCTCATAGTATCACACAAAAATATTAGCAAGTACAGGACCCAAAGGACTGCCCATCGCAACTCCGTCGGTCTGAGCATACATCGTCCCATCAAAACTAAATTCGACCCCCTCAGTTGCTAATCCCATACATTCCAAGAATAAAATCTCGGGAATGACTGCAGAGCGTAAGTTTCCTCTGTACAACATATCGGCACAAATGTTTATAGTATCAATTAACGGTACATTTGTGTACAAACTAACAATGTCGTACGACATTAGTTTGGTCTCGTTATAAGTTATATTTTAAAACATGTACAAACTATAATCTACTACAAAATTGTACATTTTTATTCGACATTGCATGAACAATGTCTCATCATATAGTTATTACGATCATTACTAACTACCTGATGAAATATAGTTCTTTCAATGTCGAAACAAAATGTTCAAGATTTTAGTAGATTGTATTTTTACATGTTCTAAAGCATAATTTTTAATATATATATATGTGTGTGTGTATGTATTATGTCTTGAAGGCTACCACAATGCGTTGAATGAAATAAAGGAAGGTCGGGAGGTGTTTATATGACCTATTTATTATTACATTGATATTTCGAGACAATAATCTCATCATTAGAATGGCAGAGAAATCCTCAGAATGTCAGTGCTTTTTAGCTGCCCATCTTTGAATGGCTGGCTTTATCCACTGCTGCTGTACGTGTGTGCGTGTATGTATGTGTGCGTGTGTGTGTGTGCGAGTGTATATGTGTGTGTTCTAATTGTTTTTATGGTCTAATGGTGTGTGTGTTTGTGTGTGTGTGAGTGAGTGAGTGTATATGCGTGTGTATTCAAGTTGGGGTTTTATTGGTCTGATGGAATCAGTTCGTAGGATCTGGGAGTTGATGTGACTTTGACCGGGTCAAAGAGTATCAGTTTCATTGCTGTCGTCCTATCTATCTGATTTATCTGTTGGTGTTTGCTCGTTGTGTGTGCTGTAATTGAATCTACTTTATTTTGTATATATATATCTCTGTGTGTGTGTGTGTGTGTGTGTGTGTGTGTGTGTGTGTGTGTGTGTGTGTGTGTGTGTGTTCTGTCCTGGTAAGTGGTTTGTTATGAGCACCTCTGCTACTTCAACTCGTGGGTTGGGAATAAAATGTGTTTGCGTGGTTATTGTAACTATTTTTTCTGTGTGTATAGGCTATGTGTAGTATTGTAATTAAATCTACCTTATTTTATTTATCTGTGTGTGCGTGCGTGCGTGCGTGTGTGTGTGTGTGTGTGTGTGTGTGTGTGTGTGTGTGTGTGTGTGTGTGAGCGCGCTTTAGCCTTGTTAGCGGTTTGTTATAAGGGAGGAAGAAGTGTGTGTGTGGTTATTGTTACTGATTGCTGTTGTGTTAGGTACATGTTGTGTGCGTCTTGGTGTTGTCTATACTGTTATGTAATCTAGGTTTAATTCTTGGCGACTATTAATTGGTGGTTGTAATTTAGATATTATTAGGGACTCTTTAATGCGTAGGTTACCTATGTTGCGTTCCTTAGCCAAGATATTAACGGTTATGGTTTTGTCCTTATTTTTGCATTTTTTGAGTGTTTTTGGAATATATATACGTGTTCGTGCGTGTTTGTCTATGTGTGTGTGAGTGAGTGTAAATGTAAGTTTGTTAGAAATTAAAGACAAGAGCTTTCTTATGGTTTTTATATCATATTTTTTAATGTAATTTGTTTCCTTTTCAGTACTTAATTATATAAAAAATATCCAAATATTTTATTTATCCAAGCGTTTTCATCTATACTTTTAAACATTATCCAGAAGGAACTTATTTTGCTTTAAACAGAATATATACATTGTTCTATGTGTGTTTATAGAGTTATAGCAATGTTCTATTTTCCAAACACGGTCAGCACATTGTGACCGTATTCATAGTTGAAAGTGTTGAGTGATGAATTTTTCTTTTTTATTAATAATGCTTCCATTATTTTTATCCTTTTTTGACATGTAGATGATGCTATTATATTATATATCAACAAGTATTTTATGGAGAGAAATTGGTTGGTCTCCATATTCATCTGCAAGATCTAAATTCCTGAAAATAAATATTATTAACGAATTTAATTTATCGTTAAATTACATGATAATACACTTTTCTTAATCAATCCGAATGATTACATTGGATAGACCACTACATTATTAACGAACAGGCTCATATTGCATCTCTCTGACCTTAGATCTCTTAGGTCTCATTTAAATATATAGGCACTCACGCAAGTCCTGTATATATATATATCCCTCCTGTCAAACTCATTGAGAGAAAGAAAAAGACAATAGCTTATTCTTTTACTACCATTTATTAAAATTTACTACCATTTATCAATGCTCTTGTTGCGTGTTTTCTCTTTAACAGTGCCTTATTATTTTATCTTTTAAAATAATTATGATGCCATCGATTTGTGAAGCATATATATATATATATATATATATATATATATATATTAAAAATGTTCAATACAATTTTCTTGTATAACTTTTGAATATTTTTCATTTGTAAACGAGGTATTACGCAACCCAGGTTTCTACATTTCGGTGTCTTCAGTCAATTTATATTAAATCAAAAAATAATAAAATCCTCCTTGTTGGTCGTTTACGAAACATGTTTAAATGAAAGATTGGATATAACGTGGAGTATAGTGAAAACAGCCAAGCCTTACAACGGTGGCAAAATATATAGACTGTGCCAGGAAGAAAAGTTAGCGATTATGCTATTCCCAAACAAAAATGAAGTATTGAATGAAAGAACACGAATTATGACTAAGTGTAACCGTACTAAAAAATACCTATTAGGTTCATACAACCATGGATGAAAACGTTATAATTTCTTGTAATTTTAAAAATTGCTCGTTCAAAAATTCCCTGCCCCGTGAGCGTTCCCACAAAAAACCACTGTTACATGAACTGATTTTACCGTTTTTTGAAAGCGCTCACGTAACAAGATTTTTTTTATGAACGCGCATTTTTCAAAGTCAAAAGTTATGACGTTTTCATCCATGGTTGTATGAGTCTAATAGGTATTTGTTGGTATGTTTACACTTGGTCATAATTTTTATTCTTTTACTTAGTAATTCAAGTTTGTTTGCGAATAACATAGCTACCTTTTCTTCCTGGCACAGTCTACATATTTTGACACTGATGTAAGGTTTAACTGTTTTTATTATAATCCATGTTATGTCTGGGTCTTTTCCATATATTAATTTCAATTTCCACACTGGGCTAGCTAATTTTGTACATTTTTTAAAGTTTTTTAGTTTAAGTATAGACCAATTATTATTAAAATCATAGTCTGGTGAATGAATCTCCGACAAATCAGTCGGGTTTCAGTCCCGGCTTGAGGCAAACAGTTAATCTAGCAACACTGAAGAACTGTGATATATGACCATCATTTTTTAATCTTATGAAAACTGTTAAATCAACACCTTATATAATTTAAAATAGATGAATATATAATTAATTTTTCCAATTAAGATAAAATAATAATTGCCTTAATAAATAAAATTAAAGAAATATAAAGAAATAAAAAAATAAAAACTTCGACAACAACAACAATTACTCACTTTTTATTTATCAGATATTAAATTGCATCTCTTTGCATGAACCATAGTTTACTTTGACTTTCACATTTAACCATCTGAATACTGAATATTGATGAAGCTTCTTAAATTTATTTTTTTTTAAATCTCACGATACTTTTATTTGTGTTTATAAATATAAGTCACAAAATAAAACCTTTAAATTTGCTTTGATAACGCCAACAAAAGGACAAAACGCGTACGTATATTTACTAATTTGCCTTATCTTAGATTTCAGGTAAGGGTATGGTGAAACATTTTACTCAACACTGGAAAAAAGGAAAATAATTATAATTCCTTTTTAACTAAAATTTACCAAGCACCCATACTGAAAAAATGTTTTGATCCCAAATAAGGATTCTGACACAAATATCCAGACACAAATTATCATCTTTTATCAAGTTGCACTCTGGATATGAATATGGATTAGAGTTTTTGTCACTCTCGTTTGGGTAACACCTCCCTGGATGACTTTCACTGTTTTGTGTCCATCGTTTCAAGGGATGCGCTGTACTCGCCACGATTAGCAACGCTGGTTGGCGAGAACTATTTAAACTGGTTGTTTGTGTAGGTAGCCGTTGTCTCCTAGGAGCTCTTCCGCCATTTAATAGGTCTTGGTTTTGGTCCTGCAGGGTGCCTACGCCACCCTCCTTACCGAGCTTGCACCCAGCAGGAGCGCTGGTTTAGTCGCCGACCCGTTGCACCCACTGAATATTAAATTCGGCATTATAGAGTGAGCCAATATCTGCATTAGAAAATATACCACTTTTACGGAAAAGAAAATTGAACGAAACTGGTATGAAACGGGAGATAGGATTAGTAACAATTTTATGAGATTTTACAATACAGTCAAGTACCATATGTGATACAATCATGGGTGATCATGTCTCGAAAAAAACATCACTAATTGAGCAGAGAGTTTTTATGCAGTAGGTTACCATTTATTTGTACGGTAGAATCCAATGAGCACTGCTATTTGATCCATAGGTGGAGGGAGAAGCGACGGAATAATAACTTTTCCAAGGGTATTCATGCGCTAGTAAATACAACGAATTCAACTGGAATTTGAACTCGGCTCTCTGATTTCTTGTTCCGAGCCGAAATCCACCACACCACAGCACACACCCTGCACACAGAGAGAAAAACCAAAGCTAATCGCCCCGACATCGTGATCAGGAACAATAAAAACAGAATAAAAATAATAATAATAATAATAATAAGGATGATGATAATAATAATAATAATAATAATTGTGCCTTCTTGTTGACATGGCACTCTCTGCAGATTGTAACGTATTTCAAATATTATCAAAAAACTATTAAAATACAAGGATTTTGAAGTATAACTATCAAAAGTGTGGCACATGAGGACATCAATAATCCCAGTTGTAGTTGGAGCCCTAAGATTGATGTTTTGGAGTAGATAGACTAAACTATCGCCCGGTTCACACTCTACCCACGTCTATTGAACAGGTGAAGAAGTTCATCCCTTGTTCCCTGTTTAGGATGTGGTTTCCGGCTTTCTCTTTTCAAATCTTCTCACTCTTACGTAGCCCCTTGCACATCAGTGGCGTTACCGCCTTGCTCACGGTGATATGATTAAAAAAAAGTTTCCGATAGACGCATTGAAAGGATTCTTGGTAGCCCATGTCATAAAGAAATACAAAAATTTAAAGCTCTTTAAAAGATATCGAAATAGAAAGATCTGCAAGAGGAAATCTTAAAAAATGTGGCATATGAGGAGATCAATAATCCCAGTTGTAGTTGGAGCCCTCAGATTGATTGGAAAAGGGTCTGATAGACTCATTGGACGGATTTCTGGTAACCCATGTCTTAAAGAAATACAAAAAGCTCTTCAGAAACGATCAAAATACATATATATATATATATATATATATATATATATATTATCGATTTTCTGATACAGGCAGATAAATAGACACACGCACAAACATCTTGACTTTTATATATATATATATATATATATATTATTGATTTACTGCACTATTGTAAGAACTGCAACCTTGAAACTTCTGAATATCGTTTCTTATGTCTTTGTCTATGAGTGTATCAAATTTGATTAAAATCGGACCACTCCTTCTATAACCCGATTTTTTCGATTATCAATGTTCGATATTTATCGGGGGTACCTCGACACAAAACCTAGCTAAGAACACTCGTAGACGCTTATAGTACAACAGTGTAAATTTTCAAGAAAATCGGTTCAGCCGTTTCGGCGTCTATAGGTAACGGACACACACACACACACACACACACACACACACACAGTTCCATTTATAAATAAGTTTAGATTAGATTTAGATTTAGATTTAGATTGGTAATAATTGATTTTAATTAATTGTAATAATCCCAAGACTATTTTAAGTGATACGTATAAATATAATTAAAAAGAAAAAAGCTATTGTTTTCGTTAAGCGACAATCAGTACACAGTCTGACTATCGAATGACACACTTTGTTGAAAAAACTCTTCATAATCTCGAGAAGTCTCATGATTACTCTGGGAGCATCACGAACTTTTTGCATTCATTCTTTGTATCGATTTTGTTGTCAACACTTTCCGTTATGGAAAACATTTAAGCAAGAATTTTCCATTTCTGCGAATCGATTGAATCAAGACTGTTATGAATCCACCGTCGCAATATTATTACGCAAGCCAATGTTTTCGCAATGGAATTGCTATTAACCCTTCAATGTTGCGAAAGTTTTTAATATGTATTTGCGTTTCATATTAATATCAGGTGTTTACCCGTGCAACCAGACTGGCAACTGGGTCCCACCCATTCACAGTCAGGTTAGCCAAACGCAGACGACAATTCTACTCCTGCAGCTTCCTCTCTCGCACTTCCCGCCTGTGGAACACACTCCCGTATTCTTGCTTTCCTGACGGCTACGACCTCCAGAAATTTAAAAGCAATGTTAATACTCACCTACTAACCACTGGCCTCTAGCTCTCTCCCCTCCCCTGTATAATCTTCACGTTCTCTCCGCCCATGTATCTGTCATTGCACCTGCTTTCTCAGCTTTCTATTGTTCCTTTCTAACTAGCTTGTACTCCTCACTCTTTTCTAATTAATCTTTCTACATTTGTGTAACCCCCTGCACATCAGTGGCGTTTCTGCCTTGCTCGGGGTGAAATGATTAAAAAAAAAAATAACGACAAGGTTTCCTACAGAAGAAAGCCGAAGAAAGTGAAAAGAAAAGACTACAAATAAAGTACAAGAATACTGAATGTATAGTCATCAGTAAAAAGAGGAGCCCAAAATGCTAACTACAGGTGGGGGATACTAAAATCAATCAGGTACAGAAATTTAAATATCTGGGAAGTGTTCTGAAAGTTGATGGGAAGTGTGACACTGAGATTCGAAGGCGAATTGACATGACCAAGGATACATTCCAGAAGTTGAGTACAGTATTTATTATGTCCTCATTTGGTGATTGTATTCTACAAAGTTACAGAGGTGATGGTATCACACGGTTGTACATGTTGGTCGTAGTATAGTCAGTTCAAACAGTCAGTTAAGTGCCATTCGTAAAACACGCTTTGGGCGATCATGTCTCTTTCAAGATATGAGCGACTGGGCAGAAGATTATCTCGCACTAGATTGTCATTGCTTTCTGCAGTAAACTGGTTGCTAACAAAGGCTATAGAACCCACTCTGTCCAATTATTTAACCCATAACTGGAAGGAAGAGACGGATTAATATCTTTCCCAAGGGTATTTGTGTGTAAGTGAATGCAATGAATTCAACTGGAATTAGAACTCGGCTCACCGACTTCTCGTTCAGAGTCGATATCCACTGCACCACAATGATTCACGGTAGATTCTCAGTTGGGTCACTCGATAGATTCGTTATTTGCTAAACTCCGAATACTTGCTATCTGCTCAACACTCAACGCCCCAGAATTCGAAGGTTACTAATGTGTTGGTATAAGACTTTTATATATGTTGGTCTTGGTATATTCAATTAGTTCCTCGTAATATGATTGATCCACGGTAGATTCTCAGTTGGGTCACTCGATAGATTCGTTATTTGCTAAACTCCGAATACTTGCTATCTGCTCAACACTCAACGCCCCAGAATTCGAAGGTTACTAATGTGTTGGTATAAGACTTTTATATATGTTGGTCTTGGTATATTCAATTAGTTCCTCGTAATATGATTGATCCACGGTAGATTCTCAGTTGGGTCACTCGATAGATTCGTTATTTGCTAAACTCCGAATACTTGCTATCTGCTCAACACTCAACGCCCCAGAATTCGAAGGTTACTAATGTGTTGGTATAAGACTTTTATATATGTTGGTCTTGGTATATTCAATTAGTTCCTCGTAATATGATTGATCCACGGTAGATTCTCAGTTGGGTCACTCGATAGATTCGTTATTTGCTAAACTCCGAATACTTGCTATCTGCTCAACACTCAACGCCCCAGAATTCGAAGGTTACTAATGTGTTGGTATAAGACTTTTATATATGTTGGTCTTGGTATATTCAATTAGTTCCTCGTAATATGATTGATCCACGGTAGATTCTCAGTTGGGTCACTCGATAGATTCGTTATTTGCTAAACTCCGAATACTTGCTATCTGCTCAACACTCAACGCCCCAGAATTCGAAGGTTACTAATGTGTTGGTATAAGACTTTTATATATGTTGGTCTTGGTATATTCAATTAGTTCCTCGTAATATGATTGATCCACGGTAGATTCTCAGTTGGGTCACTCGATAGATTCGTTATTTGCTAAACTCCGAATACTTGCTATCTGCTCAACACTCAACGCCCCAGAATTCGAAGGTTACTAATGTGTTGGTATAAGACTTTTATATATGTTGGTCTTGGTATATTCAATTAGTTCCTCGTAATATGATTGATCCACGGTAGATTCTCAGTTGGGTCACTCGATAGATTCGTTATTTGCTAAACTCCGAATACTTGCTATCTGCTCAACACTCAACGCCCCAGAATTCGAAGGTTACTAATGTGTTGGTATAAGACTTTTATATATGTTGGTCTTGGTATATTCAATTAGTTCCTCGTAATATGATTGATGCACGGTAGATTCTCAGTTGGGTCACTCGATAGATTCGTTATTTGCTAAACTCCGAATACTTGCTATCTGCTCAACACTCAACGCCCCAGAATTCGAAGGTTACTAATGTGTTGGTATAAGACTTTTATATATGTTGGTCTTGGTATATTCAATTAGTTCCTCGTAATATGATTGATCCACGGTTGATTCACAGTTGGGTCACTCGATAGATTCGTTATTTGCTAAACTCCGAATACTTGCTATCTGCTCAACACTCAACGCCCCAGAATTCGAAGGTTACTAATGTGTTGGTATAAGACTTTTTATATGTTGGTCTTGGTATATTCAATTAGTTCCTCGTAATATGATTGATCCACGGTAGATTCTCAGTTGGGTCACTCGATAGATTCGTTATTTGCTAAACTCCGAATACTTGCTATCTGCTCAACACTCAACGCCCCAGAATTCGAAGGTTACTAATGTGTTGGTATAAGACTTTTATATATGTTGGTCTTGGTATATTCAATTAGTTCCTCGTAATATGATTGATCCACGGTAGATTCTCAGTTGGGTCACTCGATAGATTCGTTATTTGCTAAACTCCGAATATTTGCTATCTGCTCAACACTCAACGCCCCAGAATTCGAAGGTTACTAATGTGTTGGTATAAGACTTTTATATATGTTGGTCTTGGTATATTCAATTAGTTCCTCGTAATATGATTGATCCACGGTTGATTCACAGTTGGGTCACTCGATAGATTCGTTATTTGCTAAACTCCGAATACTTGCTATCTGCTCAACACTCAACGCCCCAGACTTCGAAGGTTACTGATGTGTTGGTATCAGACGTTTATATATTTTGGTCTTGGTATATTCAATTAGTTCCTTGTAATATGATTGATCCACGGTAGATTATCAGTTGGGTCACTCGATAGATTCGTTATTTGCTAAACTCCGAATACTTGCTATTTGCTCAACACTCAACGCCCCAGAATTTGAAGGTTACTAATGTGTTGGTATAAGACTTTTATATGTTGGTCTTTGGTATATTCAATTGCCCTCGCACATGATTGATCCACGGCTGATTCACAGTTAGGTCACCGGATAGATTCGTTATTTGCTAAACTCCGAATATTTGCTATCTTGCTCAACACTCAACGCCCCAGAATTTGAAGGTTACTAATGTGTTGGTATAAGACTTTTATATATGTTGGTCTTGGTATATTCAATTAGTTCCTCGTAATATGATTGATCCACGTAGATTCTCAGTTGGGTCACTCGATAGATTCGTTATTTACAACCTGAATACTTGCTATCTGCTCAACACTCAACGCCCCAGAATTCGAAGGTTACTAATGTGTTACATAAGACTTTATATATGTTGGTCTTGGTATATTCAATTAGTTCCTCGTAATATGATTGATCCACGGTTGATTCACAGTTGGGTCACTCGATAGATTCGTTATTTACAACCTGAACAATATCATGGTCTGCTCAACACCACCAGAATTCTGAAGGTTACTGATGTGTTGGTATCAGACGTTTATATATTTTGGTCTTGCATATTCAATTAGTTCCTTGTAATATGATTGATCCACGGTAGATTCTCAGTTGGGTCACTCACAGATTAGTTATTTGCTAAACTCCGAATACTTGCTATCTGCTCAACACTCAACGCCCCAGAATCTTGTATTACCAATGTGTTGGTATAAGACTTTTATATAGGTTGGTCTTGCATATTCAATTAGTTCCTCGTAATATGATTGATCCACGGTTGATTCACAGTTGGGTCACTCGATAGATTCGTTATTTGCTAAACTCGAATACTTGTTATCTGCTCAACACTCAACGCCTCCAGACCGAAGGTTACTGATGTTGGTATCAGACGTTTATATTTTGGTCTTGGTATATTCAATTAGTTTCTTGTAATATGATTGATCCACGGTATCTCTCAGCGGTAACTCGATAGATTCGTTATTTGCTAAACTCCGAATACTTGCTATTCGCTCAACACTCAACGCCCCAGAATTCGAAGGTTACTAATGTGTTGGTATAAGACTTTTATATATGTTGGTCTTGGTATATTCAATTAGTTCCTCGTAATATGATTGATCCACGGTTGATTCACAGTTGGGTCACTCGATAGATTCGCTATTTCCAAACTCCGAATACTTGCTATCTGCTCAACACTCAACGCCCCAGAATTCGAAGGTTACTGATGTGTTGGTATCAGACGTTTATATATTTTGGTCTTGGTATATTCAATTAGTTCCTTGTAATATGATTGATCCGCGGTAGATTTCAGTTGGGTCACTCGATAGATTCGTTATTTGCTAAACTCCTGAATACTTGCCATCTGCTCAACACTCAACGCTCCAGAATTCGAAGGTTACTAATGTGTTGGTATAAGAATTTATATATGTTGGTCTTGGTATATTCAATTAGTTCCTTGTAATATGATTGATCCACGGTTGATTCACAGTTGGGTCACTCGATAGATTCGTTATTTGCTAAACTCCGAATACTTGCTATCTGCTCAACACTCAACGCCCCAGAATTCGAAGGTTACTAATGTGTTGGTATAAGATTTTATATACATGTTGGTCTTGGTGTTATTCAATTAGTTCCTCGTAATATGATTGATCCAATGGTTGATCTACACTTTGGTCACTCTGATAGATTCTTTATTTGCTAAACTCCGAATACTTGCTATCTGCTCAACACTCAACGCCCCAGAATCTGAAGGTTACTAATGTGTTGGTATAAGACTTTTATATATGTTGGTCTTGGTATATTCAATTAGTTCCTTGCAATAAGGATTGATCCACGGCAGATTCTCAGTTTGGTCACTCGATAGATTCGTTATTTGCTAAACTCCGAATACTTGCTATCTGCTCAACACTCAACGCCCCAGAATTCGAAGGTTACTAATGTGTTGGTATAAGACTTTTATATATGTTGGTCTTGGTATATTCAATTAGTTCCTCGTAATATGATTGATCCACGGTTGATTCACAGTTGGGTCACCTTGATAGATTCGTTATTTGCTAAACTCCGAATACTTGATATCTGCTCAACACTCAACGCCCCAGACTTCGAAGGTTACTGATGTTGGTATCAGACGTTTATATATTTTGGTCTTGGTATATTCAATTAGTTCCTTGTAATATGATTGATCCACGGTAGATTATCAGTTGGGTCACTCGATAGATTCGTTATTTACAAACTCCGAATACTTGCTATTTGCTCAACACTCAACGCCCTGAGAATTCGAAGGTTACTAATGTGTTGGTATAAGACTTTTATATATGTTGGTCTTGGTATATTCAATTAGTTCCTCGCACATGACGGATCCACGGTTGATTCACAAGTTAGGTCATCGATAGATTCAGTTATTTGTTAAACTCATTACTGCTTATCTGCTCAACACTCAACGCCCCAGAATTCGAAGGTTACTAATGTGTTGGTATAAGACTTTTTTATATATGTTGGTCTTGGTATATTCAATTAGTCTCTTGTAATATGATTGATCCACGTAGATTCTCAGTTGGGTCACTCGATAGATTCGTTATTTGCTAAACTCCGAATACTTGCTATCTGCTCAACACTAACGCCCCAGAATTCGAAGGTTACTAATGTGTTGGTATAAGACTTTTATATGTTGTCTTGGTATATTCAATTAGTTCCTCGTAATATGATTGATCCGGTTGATTCACAGTTGTCACTGATAGATTCGTTATTTGCTAAACTCCGAATACTTGCTATCTGCTCAACACTCAACGCCCAGAATTCGAAGGTTACTGATGTGTTGGTGGTCAGACGTTTATATATTTTGGTCTTGGTATATTCAATTAGTTCCTTGTAATATGACGATCCACGGTAGATTCTCAGTTGGGTCACTCGATAGATTAGTTATCGCTAAACTCCGAATACTCGTTAGTCTGCTCAACACTCAACGCCCAGAATCGAAGGTTACCGCCAATGTGGTTGGTATAAGACTTTTATACAGGTTGGTCTTGGCAATATTCAATTAGTTCTCGTAATATGATTGATCCACGGTTGATTCACAAGTTGGCTCACTGATAGATTCGTTATTTACAACCTTTAATACTTGTTATCTGCTCAACACTCAACGCCCCAGAATTCGAAGGTTACTGATGTGTTGGTATCAGATTGTGTTTAGTATATTTTGGTCTTTGGTATATTCAATTAGTTCCTTGTACGCGATTTGATCCATTGCAGATTCTCAGTTGGCAATCCGAGGTAGATTCGTTATTTGCTAAACCCGAACATTTTGTTACCTGCTCAACACTCAACGCCCCAGAATCTGAATAATAATGTGGTTAGTATAAGACTTTCATATGTTGGTCTTGGTATATGACCAATTAGTCTCTCGTAATATGATTGATCCACGGTTGATTCACAGTTGGGTCACCTTGATAGATTCGTTATTTGCTAAACTCCGAATACTTGCTATCTGCTCAACACTCAACGCCCTGAATTCGAAGGTCATTTGATGTGTTGGTATCAGACGTTTGTATATATTTTGTCTTTGGTATATTCAATTAGTTCCTTGTAATATGATTGATCCGCGTAGATCTCTTTGCCAGTCACTCGATAGATCGTTATTTGCTAAACTCCGAATAGCCAATGCTATCTGCTCAACATCAACGCCCCAGAATCTAGCTGTTACTAATGTGTTGGTATAAAAGACTTTCATATGTTGGTCTGGTATATTCAATTAGTTCCCGGTAATATGATTGACCCACGGTTGATTCACAGTTAAGCCACTTGATAGATTCGTTATTTGCTAAAACTGAATACTGCTATCTGCTCAACACTCAACGCCCCAGAATCTGGGGAAGTTGTTGCCAATGGTGTTGGCATATGATTTTATATATGTTGGTCTTGGTATATTCAATTGTCTCTCGTAATATGGATGATCCACGGTATAAGCTGATTCAATAATTTGGTCACTCTGGATAGATTCTTTATTTGCTAACCCATCACTTCTATACTGCTCAACACCTCCAACGCCCCCAGAATTCCAATGTTCATTAATGTTACAAGACTTTTATATATGTTGGTCTTGGTATATTCAATTAGTTCCTCGTACATGATTGATCCACGGTTATCCACAGTTGGTCACCAGATAGACTTCCTTGATTGCTAAACTCCGAATACTTTTGCTATCTGCTCAACACCAACGCCCCAGAATTCGAAGGCTAATGTGTTGGTATAAGACTTTTCTTTTTTATATATGTTGTCTGTATATTCAATTAGTTCCCTCTTGTAATATGATTGATCCACGGTAGACTTCAGTTTGGTCAATTTCGATAGATTCGTTATTTGCTAAACTCCGAATACTTACACGGTCAACACTAAACGCCCCCAGAATTCGAAGGTTACTAATGTTGGTATAAGACTTCTCATATATGTTATCTTGGTATAATCTAATTAGTTCCTCGTAATATGATTGATCCACGTTGATTCACAGTTGGGTCACTGATAGATTCGTTATTTGCTAAACTCCGAATACTTGCTATCTGCTCAACACTCAACGCTCCCAGAATTCGAAGGTTATTGAATGTGTTGGTATAAGACTTTTATATATGTTGGTCTGCATATTCAATTAGTTCTTGTAATATGATTAATCACAATATTCACAGTTGGTCACTCGATAGATTCGTTATTTGCTAAACTCCGAATACTTGCTATCTGCTCAACACTCAAGGCCCCAGAATTCGAAGGTTACTAATGTGTTGGTATAAGACTTATATATATGTTGGTCTTGGTATATTCAATTAGTTCCTCGTAATATGATTGATCCACGGTTGATTCACAGTTGGGTCACTCGATAGATTCGTTATTTGCTAAACTCCGAATACTTGCTATCTGCTCAACACTCAACGCCCCAGAATTCGAAGGTTACTAATGTGTTGGTATAAGACTTTTATATATGTTGGTCTTGGTATATTCAATTAGTTCCTTGTAATATGATTGATCCACAGTAGATTCTCAGTTGGGTCACTCGATAGATTCGTTATTTGCTAAACTCCGAATACTTGCTATCTGCTCAACACTCAACGCCCCAGAATTCGAAGGTTACTAATGTGTTGGTATAAGACTTTTATATATGTTGGTCTTGGTATATTCAATTAGTTCCTTGTAATATGATTAATCCACGGTTGATTCACAGTTGGGTCACTCGATAGATTCGTTATTTGCTAAACTCCGAATACTTGCTATCTGCTCAACACTCAACGCCCCAGAATTCGAAGGTTACTAATGTGTTGGTATAAGACTTATATATATGTTGGTCTTGGTATATTCAATTAGTTCCTCGTAATATGATTGATCCACGGTTGATTCACAGTTGGGTCACTCGATAGATTCGTTATTTGCTAAACTCCGAATACTTGCTATCTGCTCAACACTCAACACCCCAGAATTCGAAGGTTACTAATGTGTTGGTATAAGACTTTTATATATGTTGGTCTTGGTATATTCAATTAGTTCCTTGAAATATGATTGATCCACGGTTGATTCACAGTTGGGTCACTCGATAGATTCGTTATTTGCTAAACTCCGAATACTTGCTATCTGCTCAACACTCAACGCCCCAGAATTCGAAGGTTACTAATGTGTTGGTATAAGACTTTTATATATGTTGGTCTTGGTATATTCAATTAGTTCCTCGTAATATGATTGATCCACGGTTGATTCACAGTTGGGTCACTCGATAGATTCGTTATTTGCTAAACTCCGAATACTTGCTATCTGCTCAACACTCAACGCCCCAGAATTCGAAGGTTACTAATGTGTTGGTATAAGACTTTTATATATGTTGGTCTTGGTATATTCAATTAGTTCCTCGTAATATGATTGATCCACGGTTGATTCACAGTTGGGTCACTCGATAGATTCGTTATTTGCTAAACTCCGAATACTTGCTATCTGCTCAACACTCAACGCCCCAGAATTCGAAGGTTACTAATGTGTTGGTATAAGACTTTTATATATGTTGGTCTTGGTATATTCAATTAGTTCCTTGTAATATGATTGATCCACGGTTGATTCACAGTTGGGTCACTCGATAGATTCGTTATTTGCTAAACTCCGAATACTTGCTATCTGCTCAACACTCAACGCCCCAGAATTCGAAGGTTACTAATGTGTTGGTATAAGACTTATATATATGTTGGTCTTGGTATATTCAATTAGTTCCTCGTAATATGATTGATCCACGGTTGATTCACAGTTGGTTCACTCGATAGATTCGTTATTTGCTAAACTCTGAATACTTGCTATCTGCTCAACACTCAACGCCCCAGAATTCGAAGGTTACTAATGTGTTGGTATAAGACTTTTATATATGTTGGTCTTGGTATATTCAATTAGTTCCTTGTAATATGATTGATCCACGGTAGATTCTCAGTTGGGTCACTCGATAGATTCGTTATTTGCTAAACTCCGAATACTTGCTATCTGCTCAACACTCAACGCCCCAGAATTCGAAGGTTACTAATGTGTTGGTATAAGACTTTTATATATGTTGGTCTTGGTATATTCAATTAGTTCCTCGTAATATGATTGATCCACGGTTGATTCACAGTTGGGTCACTCGATAGATTCGTTATTTGCTAAACTCCGAATACTTGCTATCTGCTCAACACTCAACGCCCCAGAATTCGAAGGTTACTAATGTGTTGGTATAAGACTTTTATATATGTTGGTCTTGGTATATTCAATTAGTTCCTCGTAATATGATTGATCCACGGTTGATTCACAGTTGGGTCACTCGATAGATTCGTTATTTGCTAAACTCCGAATACTTGCTATCTGCTCAACACTCAACGCCCCAGAATTCGAAGGTTACTAATGTGTTGGTATAAGACTTTTATATATGTTGGTCTTGGTATATTCAATTAGTTCCTCGTAATATGATTGATCCACGGTTGATTCACAGTTGGGTCACTCGATAGATTCGTTATTTGCTAAACTCCGAATACTTGCTATCTGCTCAACACTCAACGCCCCAGAATTCGAAGGTTACTAATGTGTTGGTATAAGACTTTTATATATGTTGGTCTTGGTATATTCAATTAGTTCCTCGTAATATGATTGATCCACGCTTGATTCACAGTTGGGTCACTCGATAGATTCGTTATTTGCTAAACTCCGAATACTTGCTATCTGCTCAACACTCAACGCCCCAGAATTCGAAGGTTACTAATGTGTTGGTATAAGACTTTTATATATGTTGGTCTTGGTATATTCAATTAGTTCCTTGTAATATGATTAATCCACGGTTGATTCACAGTTGGGTCACTCGATAGATTCGTTATTTGCTAAACTCCGAATACTTGCTATCTGCTCAACACTCAACGCCCCAGAATTCGAAGGTTACTAATGTGTTGGTATAAGACTTATATATATGTTGGTCTTGGTATATTCAATTAGTTCCTCGTAATATGATTGATCCACGGTTGATTCACAGTTGGGTCACTCGATAGATTCGTTATTTGCTAAACTCCGAATACTTGCTATCTGCTCAACACTCAACGCCCCAGAATTCGAAGGTTACTAATGTGTTGGTATAAGACTTTTATATATGTTGGTCTTGGTATATTCAATTAGTTCCTCGTAATATGTTTGATCCACGGTTGATTCACAGTTGGGTCACTCGATAGATTCGTTATTTGCTAAACTCCGAATACTTGCTATCTGCTCAACACTCAACGCCCCAGAATTCGAAGGTTACTAATGTGTTGGTATAAGACTTTTATATATGTTGGTCTTGGTATATTCAATTAGTTCCTCGTAATATGATTGATCCACGGTTGATTCACAGTTGGGTCACTCGATAGATTCGTTATTTGCTAAACTCCGAATACTTGCTATCTGCTCAACACTCAACGCCCCAGAATTCGAAGGTTACTAATGTGTTGGTATAAGACTTTTATATATGTTGGTCTTGGTATATTCAATTAGTTCCTTGTAATATGATTGATCCACGGTTGATTCACAGTTGTGTCACTCGATAGATTCGTTATTTGCTAAACTCCGAATACTTGCTATCTGCTCAACACTCAACGCCCCAGAATTCGAAGGTTACTAATGTGTTGGTATAAGACTTTTATATATGTTGGTCTTGGTATATTCAATTAGTTCCTCGTAATATGATTGATCCACGGTTGATTCACAGTTGGGTCACTCGATAGATTCGTTATTTGCTAAACTCCGAATACTTGCTATCTGCTCAACACTCAACGCCCCAGACTTCGAAGGTTACTGATGTGTTGGTATCAGATGTTTATATATTTTGGTCTTGGTATATTCAATTAGTTCATTGTAATATGATTGATCCACGGTAGATTCTCAGTTGGGTCACTCGATAGATTCGTTATTTGCTAAACTCCGAATACTTGCTATCTGCTCAACACTCAACGCCCCAGAATTCGAAGGTTACTGATGTGTTGGTATCAGACGTTTATATATTTTGGTCTTGGTATATTCAATTAGTTCCTTGTAATATGATTGTTCCACGGTAGATTCTCAGTTGGGTCACTCGATAGATTAGTTATTTGCTAAACTCCGAATACTTGCTATCTGCTCAACACTCAACGCCCCAGAATTCGAAGGTTACTAATGTGTTGGTATAAGACTTTTATATAGGTTGGTCTTGGTATATTCAATTAGTTCCTCGTAATATGATTGATCCACGGTTGATTCACAGTTGGGTCACTCGATAGATTCGTTATTTGCTAAACTCCGAATACTTGCTATCTGCTCAACACTCAACGCCCCAGAATTCGAAGG
Organism: Ascarosepion bandense; assembly: GCA_037127315.1. Lineage (NCBI taxonomy): Eukaryota > Metazoa > Mollusca > Cephalopoda > Sepiida > Sepiidae > Ascarosepion > Ascarosepion bandense. The sequence continues at coordinate 774,693 of JBBBDQ010001954.1, forward strand.
TTACTGATGTGTTGGTATCAGACGTTTATATATTTTGGTCTTGGTATATTCAATTAGTTCCTTGTAATATGATTGATCCACGGTAGATTCTCAGTTGGGTCACTCGATAGATTCGTTATTTGCTAAACTCCGAATACTTGCTATCTGCTCAACACTCAACGCCCCAGAATTCGAAGGTTACTAATGTGTTGGTATAAGACTTTTATATATGTTGGTCTTGGTATATTCAATTAGTTCCTCGTAATATGATTGATCCACGGTTGATTCACAGTTGGTTCACTCGATAGATTCGTTATTTGCTAAACTCCGAATACTTGCTATCTGCTCAACACTCAACGCCCCAGAATTCGAAGGTTACTGATGTGTTGGTATCAGACGTTTATATATTTTGGTCTTGGTATATTCAATTAGTTCCTTGTAATATGATTGATCCACGGTAGATTCTCAGTTGGGTCACTCGATAGATTCGTTATTTGCTAAACTCCGAATACTTGCTATCTGCTCAACACTCAACGCCCCAGAATTCGAAGGTTACTAATGTGTTGGTATAAGACTTTTATATATGTTGGTCTTGGTATATTCAATTAGTTCCTTGTAATATGATTGATCCACGGTTGATTCACAGTTGTGTCACTCAATAGATTCGTTATTTGCTAAACTCCGAATACTTGCTATCTGCTCAACACTCAACGCCCCAGAATTCGAAGGTTACTAATGTGTTGGTATAAGACTTTTATATATGTTGGTCTTGGTATATTCAATTAGTTCCTCGTAATATGATTGATCCACGGTTGATTCACAGTTGGGTCACTCGATAGATTCGTTATTTGCTAAACTCCGAATACTTGCTATCTGCTCAACACTCAACGCCCCAGACTTCGAAGGTTGGACTGATGTGTTGGTATCAGATGTTTATATATTTTGGTCTTGGTATATTCAATTAGTTCATTGTAATATGATTGATCCACGGTAGATTCTCAGTTGGGTCACTCGATAGATTCGTTATTTGCTAAACTCCGAATACTTGCTATCTGCTCAACACTCAACGCCCCAGAATTCGAAGGTTACTGATGTGTTGGTATCAGACGTTTATATATTTTGGTCTTGGTATATTCAATTAGTTCCTTGTAATATGATTGATCCACGGTAGATTCTCAGTTGGGTCACTCGATAGATTAGTTATTTGCTAAACTCCGAATACTTGCTATCTGCTCAACACTCAACGCCCCAGAATTCGAAGGTTACTAATGTGTTGGTATAAGACTTTTATATAGGTTGGTCTTGGTATATTCAATTAGTTCCTCGTAATATGATTGATCCACGGTTGATTCACAGTTGGGTCACTCGATAGATTCGTTATTTGCTAAACTCCGAATACTTGCTATCTGCTCAACACTCAACGCCCCAGAATTCGAAGGTTACTGATGTGTTGGTATCAGACGTTTATATATTTTGGTCTTGGTATATTCAATTAGTTCCTTGTAATATGATTGATCCACGGTAGATTCTCAGTTGGGTCACTCGATAGATTCGTTATTTGCTAAACTCCGAATACTTGCTATCTGCTCAACACTCAACGCCCCAGAATTCGAAGGTTACTAATGTGTTGGTATAAGACTTTTATATATGTTGGTCTTGGTATATTCAATTAGTTCCTCGTAATATGATTGATCCACGGTTGATTCACAGTTGGTTCACTCGATAGATTCGTTATTTGCTAAACTCCGAATACTTGCTATCTGCTCAACACTCAACGCCCCAGAATTCGAAGGGTACTGATGTGTTGGTATCAGACGTTTATATATTTTGGTCTTGGTATATTCAATTAGTTCCTTGTAATATGATTGATCCACGGTAGATTCTCAGTTGGGTCACTCGATAGATTCGTTATTTGCTAAACTCCGAATACTTGCTATCTGCTCAACACTCAACGCCCCAGAATTCGAAGGTTACTAATGTGTTGGTATAAGACTTTTATATATGTTGGTCTTGGTATATTCAATTAGTTCATTGTAATATGATTGATCCACGGTAGATTCTCAGTTGGGTCACTCGATAGATTCGTTATTTGCTAAACTCCGAATACTTGCTATCTGCTCAACACTCAACGCCCCAGAATTCGAAGGTTACTGATGTGTTGGTATCAGACGTTTATATATTTTGGTCTTGGTATATTCAATTAGTTCCTTGTAATATGATTGATCCACGGTAGATTCTCAGTTGGGTCACTCGATAGATTAGTTATTTGCTAAACTCCGAATACTTGCTATCTGCTCAACACTCAACGCCCCAGAATTCGAAGGTTACTAATGTGTTGGTATAAGACTTTTATATAGGTTGGTCTTGGTATATTCAATTAGTTCCTCGTAATATGATTGATCCACGGTTGATTCACAGTTGGGTCACTCGATAGATTCGTTATTTGCTAAACTCCGAATACTTGCTATCTGCTCAACACTCAACGCCCCAGAATTCGAAGGTTACTGATGTGTTGGTATCAGACGTTTATATATTTTGGTCTTGGTATATTCAATTAGTTCCTTGTAATATGATTGATCCACGGTAGATTCTCAGTTGGGTCACTCGATAGATTCGTTATTTGCTAAACTCCGAATACTTGCTATCTGCTCAACACTCAACGCCCCAGAATTCGAAGGTTACTAATGTGTTGGTATAAGACTTTTATATATGTTGGTCTTGGTATATTCAATTAGTTCCTCGTAATATGATTGATCCACGGTTGATTCACAGTTGGTTCACTCGATAGATTCGTTATTTGCTAAACTCCGAATACTTGCTATCTGCTCAACACTCAACGCCCCAGAATTCGAAGGTTACTGATGTGTTGGTATCAGACGTTTATATATTTTGGTCTTGGTATATTCAATTAGTTCCTTGTAATATGATTGATCCACGGTAGATTCTCAGTTGGGTCACTCGATAGATTCGTTATTTGCTAAACTCCGAATACTTGCTATCTGCTCAACACTCAACGCCCCAGAATTCGAAGGTTACTAATGTGTTGGTATAAGACTTTTATATATGTTGGTCTTGGTATATTCAATTAGTTCCTTGTAATATGATTGATCCACGGTTGATTCACAGTTGGGTCACTCGATAGATTCGTTATTTGCTAAACTCCGAATACTTGCTATCTGCTCAACACTCAACGCCCCAGAATTCGAAGGTTACTAATGTGTTGGTATAAGAATTTTATATATGTTGGTCTTGGTATATTCAATTAGTTCCTCGTAATATGATTGATCCACGGTTGATTCACAGTTGGGTCACTCGATAGATTCGTTATTTGCTAAACTCCGAATACTTGCTATCTGCTCAACACTCAACGCCCCAGAATTCGAAGGTTACTAATGTGTTGGTATAAGACTTTTATATATGTTGGTCTTGGTATATTCAATTAGTTCCTCGTAATATGATTGATCCACGATTGATTCACAGTTGGGTCACTCGATAGATTCGTTATTTGCTAAACTCCGAATACTTGCTATCTGCTCAACACTCAACGCCCCAGAATTCGAAGGTTACTAATGTGTTGGTATAAGACTTTTATATATGTTGGTCTTGGTATATTCAATTAGTTCCTCGTAATATGATTGATCCACGGTTGTTTCACAGTTGGGTCACTCGATAGATTCGTTATTTGCTAAACTCCGAATACTTGCTATCTGCTCCAACACTCAACGACCCAGAATTCGAAGGTTACTAATGTGTTGGTATAAGACTTTTATATATGTTGGTCTTGGTATATTCAATTAGTTCCTCGTAATATGATTGATCCACGGTTGATTCACAGTTGGGTCATTCGATAGATTCGTTATTTGCTAAATTCCGAATACTTGCTATCTGCTCAACACTCAACGCCCCAGAATTCGAAGGTTACTAATGTGTTGGTATAAGACTTTTATATATGTTGGTCTTGGTATATTCAATTAGTTCCTCGTAATATGATTGATCCACGGTTGATTCACAGTTGGGTCACTCGATAGATTCGTTATTTGCTAAACTCCGAATACTTGCTATCTGCTCAACACTCAACGCCCCAGAATTCGAAGGTTACTAATGTGTTGGTATAAGACTTATATATATGTTGGTCTTGGTATATTCAATTAGTTCCTCGTAATATGATTGATCCACGGTTGATTCACAGTTGGGTCACTCGATAGATTCGTTATTTGCTAAATTCCGAATACTTGCTATCTGCTCAACACTCAACGCCCCAGAATTCGAAGGTTACTAATGTGTTGGTATAAGACTTTTATATATGTTGGTCTTGGTATATTCAATTAGTTCCTCGTAATATGATTGATCCACGGTTGATTCACAGTTGGGTCACTCGATAGATTCGTTATTTGCTAAACTCCGCATACTTGCTATCTGCTCAACACTCAACGCCCCAGAATTCGGAGGTTCCTATGTGTTGGTATAAGACTTTTATATATGTTGGTCTTGGTATATTCAATTAGTTTTCTTGTAATATGATTGATCCACGGTTGATTCACAGTTGGGTCACTCGATAGATTCGTTATTTGCTAAACTCCGAATACTTGCTATCTGCTCAACACTCAACGCCCCAGAATTCGAAGGTTACTAATGTGTTGGTATAAGACTTTTATATATGTTGGTCTTGATATATTCAATTAGTTCCTCGTAATATGATTGATCCACGGTTGATTCACAGTTGGGTCACTCGATAGATTCGTTATTTGCTAAACTCCGAATACTTGCTATCTGCTCAACACTCAACGCCCCAGAATTCGAAGGTTACTAATGTGTTGGTATAAGACTTTTATATATGTTGGTCTTGGTATATTCAATTAGTTCCTCGTAATATGATTGATCCACGGTTGATTCACAGTTGGGTCACTCGATAGATTCGTTATTTGCTAAACTCCGAATACTTGCTATCTGCTCAACACTCAACGCCCCAGAATTCGAAGGTTACTAATGTGTTGGTATAAGACTTTTATATATGTTGGTCTTGGTATATTCAATTAGTTCCTCGTAATATGATTGATCCACGGTTGATTCACAGTCGGGTCACTCGATAGATTCGTTATTTGCTAAACTCCGAATACTTGCTATCTGCTCAACACTCAAGGCCCCAGAATTCGAAGGTTACTAATGTGTTGGTATAAGACTTTTATATATGTTGGTCTTGGTATATTCAATTAGTTCCTCGTAATATGATTGATCCACGGTTGATTCACAGTTGGGTCACTCGATAGATTCGTTATTTGCTAAACTCCGAATACTTGCTATCTGCTCAACACTCAACGCCCCAGAATTCGAAGGTTACTAATGTGTTGGTATAAGACTTTTATATATGTTGGTCTTGGTATATTCAATTAGTTCCTCGTAATATGATTGATCCACGGTTGATTCACAGTTGGGTCACTCGATAGATTCGTTATTTGCTAAACTCCGAATACTTGCTATCTGCTCAACACTCAACGCCCCAGAATTCGAAGCTTACTAATGTGTTGGTATAAGACTTTTATATATGTTGGTCTTGGTATATTCAATTAGTTCCTTGTAATATGATTGATCCACGGTTGATTCACAGTTGGGTCACTCGATAGACTCGTTATTTGCTAAACTCCGAATACTTGCTATCTGCTCAACACTCAACGCCCCAGAATTCGAAGGTTACTAATGTGTTGGTATAAGACTTTTATATATGTTGGTCTTGGTATATTCAATTAGTTCCTCGTAATATGATTGATCCACGGTTGATTCACAGTTGGGTCACTCGATAGATTCGTTATTTGCTAAACTCCGAATACTTGCTATCTGCTCAACACTCAACGCCCCAGACTTCGAAGTTTACTGATGTGTTGGTATAAGACTTTTATATATGTTGGTCTTGGTATATTCAATTAGTTCCTTGTAATATGATTGATCCACGGTTGATTCACAGTTGGGTCACTCGATAGTTTCGTTATTTGCTAAACTCCGAATACTTGCTATCTGCTCAACACTCAACGCCCCAGAATTCGAAGGTTACTAATGTGTTGGTATAAGACTTTTATATATGTTGGTCTTGGTATATTCAATTAGTTCCTCGTAATATGATTGATCCACGGTTGATTCACAGTTGGGTCACTCAATAGATTCGTTATTTGCTAAACTCCGAATACTTGCTATCTGCTCAACACTCAACGCCCCAGAATTCGAAGGTTACTAATGTGTTAGTATAAGACTTTTATATATGTTGGTCTTGGTATATTCAATTAGTTCCTCGTAATATGATTGATCCACGGTAGATTCTCAGTTGGGTCACTCGATAGATTCGTTATTTGCTAAACTCCGAATACTTGCTATCTGCTCAACACTCAACGCCCCAGAATTCGAAGGTTACTAATGTGTTGGTATAAGACTTTTATATATGTTGGTCTTGGTATATTCAATTAGTTCTTTGTAATATGATTGATCCACGGTTGATTCACAGTTGGGTCACTCGATAGATTCGTTATTTGCTAAACTCCGAATACTTGCTATCTGCTCAACACTCAACGCCCCAGACTTCGAAGTTTACTGATGTGTTGGTATCAGACGTTTATATATTTTGGTCTTGGTATATTCAATTAGTTCCTTGTAATATGATTGATCCACGGTTGATTCACAGTTGGGTCACTCGATAGATTCATTATTTGCTAAACTCCGAATACTTGCTATCTGCTCAACACTCAACGCCTCAGACTTCTGTTTGGTGCTTGTGTAGTCATTTTGGTGGTCACCTGATCGCCTGTAGAATAATCTATTTTTCTTGTATTATTCATTCATTGGCGATTAGCGTTCAAACGCGTGTCGTCGTCGTTTATACTTTCTACATGGCATATTGTGAGACACAAAAATTTCACTAAAAACAAAGAAAAAAGTACTGGGTTGTTATGAGATGTCTGTTCTTCATTATGGCAGTAAATGCTGGACAATCTCATCAAAGATAAAGGAAAAACGTGAAGCAACCGAAATGTGTTTCTACAGAATGATGCTGAGGATGCCATTGACATGACGTGTAAGTAACGATGAGGTCCTGGAGAGGATGGAAACGAAAAGAAAACTAATATTTAACATCAGTAAAAAAAAAAGCTGAAGTTCTTGGGACATGTAATGAGGAAATAGGGTTTGTAAAATCTGATACTCACAGGTCAGCGAGAAGGAAAGAGAGGCACAGGAAAGCAATGCATAATATACTTGATGGGCGTGAGCAAGTGGATGGCAAAGTGGAGTTTCTTTGGGGTAAAGCGTGATAGGAGCCACGACGGATAGGGAGATGTTGAAGGTCATGATCGCTTACGGCCTGAAGGGGCATGGCACATAGAAGAAGAATGGGAATAAAGAGAGGGAATCTGGTTTCTTGAGACAAGTAATGACCTGAATTTTTTAAAGAATTATTAGATAATCCAAAATGTTTTTCCTGGAAATCAATAATGTCTTCCAAAATAAAGCTATTTAACAAATTGAGCTATGTCACTCATCTCTGATGTGCGTTGTGGTGCAGTGGCTATCGACTCGGAACGAGAGATTGAAGTGCCGAGTTCGAATTCAAGTAGAATTCCTTGCATTTACTTACACACAAATGGCATTGGAAAAGGAATTATTCCGTCTCTTCCCTCCCGTTATGGGTTAAATAATAGAACAGATTGGGTTCTATAGCCTTAGTCGGCAACCGGTCTACTGCAGAAAATAATGACAATCTGCTGCGAGATAATCTTCTGCTCAGTCAGTCATATTTCCAAAGAGACATGATCGCCCAAAGTGTTATCATGTATGGCACTTAACTGTCTGAACTCATTCCTTTCGGAAGTTTCTTTCTCGTGTGGCTCTCAGTAGATTACCTCGTTTGTTAAGTTTTCCACGTCTGCTATCATTTCACAGAAGTTCGCTGCCTTCCACTATTTCTCTTGCCCTCAATATGCCCCGTGAGTGTAGTGTTCTCTGAACCTCTGTTCATCATTATGTGTCCAAGGAATTTCAGCTATCCATTCCTGATTTTCAGTATATGTTCTTTATTTTGCAATTTTCTTTCAGTCTTCCCTGTTGCTTATGGAATTCTCGGTATCTTTCGGCTGTTTTTAATTGTTTTCTTATCCACAGGAAGATTGTACAACATCCACTGCCATATATGAGAATGGATAACACATAGCAATCAAGCATTCTTTTATTTGTTTATAACGAATTTTTTCTGTTTCCCAGAACCTTGCATAACTTTTAGAATGCTTGTTTTGCTAGTTCAATGTGTACTTCGGATCTAGGTGTTACATTTTGTATCCGTTGTTAAAACGCTTCCCAGGTATTTGAACTTCAGTACCTGCTTGATGTTTCTATCTCCAATTTATACTTCACATCTCGGGCTGATGACCATACGTCCTGTTTTCTTGGCTTTGATAGTCATTTTTTTTCGCTTTCTTTTACCATCACTACAGTCTTTTCCGTTTCTTAGCACCTTTCTTCCCAGATATTTAAACATCTGCACCTGTTTGATGTTTATATCTCCAATTCACTACTCATGTCTCGGGCTTTTTCTCCTGCTGATGTCCATGCATTCTGTTTTCTTGTAGTTATTAGTATTTTTTTCTCGCTTTCTTCAACTGACCTGTCCAGGACGTCTTACAGTCTCAGCCGGACATTAACACAGTGTAGTCTGGGTATTTTATATTGCTATAAAATCTGACAAAGTGTAGGAGTTCTAAGGGGTCAATTTATTACTTGATAACCGATCCAACTTATGTTCATTAGAAACTTGGTCCTGGGCATGACGGTAAACTGCATCCGGCGGTAAAGCCTCTGATTGGGAGATTGTGAGGAGCATGGAACCACCTCATAATTGATGCTGTTCTCAGGTCCATCCTGACTCGGAGTGGTATCACCTGTTAGGGTCCCAGCTATGGGCAAATAGTTAACCCCCAAACTGGGGTCAAAACACCATGAAAGTATAAAAATTCACTTTTATAGAAATATATACATAAAAATAGACGTTTATAGAAAAAATATACATTTTTGAAGGAAAAATATTACCAACAATATATTTTTGAAAGAAAAAAAAATATTTTCAGCAAAACATTTTTGAATACAAAACTAGTAAACATTTTCAGTTTTCTAAAAAAAAATAAAAACAAAACAATTTCATTAAAATCTGACTAAATCAACCTTCTCACTATAAATGAACCTTTAAAAAATACCTTAAAACACTACCTTTTTAACATTAAGTAACCAACAGCGGTTGATATGCCTTAAAAGTCAAACTCAAACTTATTAGAAACTTATATTAATATCTAACGCAAACATGTGTACCAACACATACATTTGTACATTACAAGGTTTTTTTTTATGATCACTACGCTACGGTGAGCGCCTATCAGTGATAGAGTGCTTACAATGTTACAAGTCTGTAATATTTCTTGGACAACAAAGAGAACATAGGGCAGGGTTTATTTTCTTTTTAATGGTGATTGCGTTTTTTTATGTTCAAAAATAACCTCTAAAATGTTAATGATTATCTCAAAAGATATTTTTACCTCTATAACATCAGATTACTTTGCCTGTAATACACGAGTATAGATAATACATGACATTTACATTGGCTACAGAAATAACACCGTCCGTAAAAATAAATGAAAAGATGGGCAAAGTTCTTTTGAAATACGAAAATATCTCGGATGAAACATATTTGATTTTAAGCCGCCTTAGTTCAAATATTATTTCTGTCTGGAATGCAGTCAATATAAAACAAAAAAAAAGCCTACCTATGGCAATGGCGCTTAAATCAATCCCAATGTGTGCTCCTTAAAATCTCTCATATACTTTCCAAATTTCAAAACCATCTGTAATATCCTCGTTCGGGAGAGGCATCAGAAGTCTTATCGCAGACTTCTTAATCTTATCTATTGTCAAATACATAGTTTTAAAAGTGATTTTAATGGAATATTATAATGGTTGAGCACTCATATCCGATAATTCAGATATTTGAGGTTGTTCAACACCCAACTATGCTGAGCGAACCTTTGTTTTTGGGAGAGAGCGCATTATCTGGCGGGATCAACAGCCTGAACAAGGGAAGCACGCTAACAACTTCGGTCACGATGACTTGCGACTTTGTGCTAGCACAAACACCGGCAGCCTCATAATTGGTTCGTCTATTCAATTTTACTCTCAAGTCTAGGGTCAACCCGTTTTATGGTTTTCAGTAACCTTCCAAAGATGCCACTAATCGACCCTGGTAAGATTCGAAATTTCTAAACACTCAGCCGCGTTCCCATAAAGAAGGGAAACGAAATAGTGTCGGTATTAACAAAAATTTGTTGAAAAGAAATGGTTTTTTAAAAACACATTGGCAGTGCATGAACTTTACTAATTACAAAGATGAAGTTTTTGTCACAGACGTCGGTAAAATAAACTGTGAGTGTGAGAAATTTAAACTGAATGAACTAAAAGACTAACATCAAGCAACGATATGGAAATACAATCTCGAATTCTTACAAAGCTTAAATAGGCTTCAGAGAATGTTGTTGAAGAGTGCTAAAAATTGTTAATTTAAGGCATGAGATAGCGAAAAACGAACAAAAAACTTAAGAGATACCACATTTAAAAAACAAAACAAAACAATAGTACAAAAGTAAAACTTCTGCAAATTAAAATAAATGAAATACTGTTGTTAATTTTTTATATCATTTTTCATGTGATCTGATGATTTTTTCTATTCAGTACATAAATTCTATAAAATATATAAACTATTATCAATTATTAATTTTCTTCTATTTTTAACTTAATGTATATTGGTTTATGTATGTACAAATAAAAGTTAAAATATTGTTCCGAAATCTACATAAACATTATTTAACAACATGCTATTGATATAATCAAAGGTTTTGGTGAAAAAATTCAATTTTTCATACATATTGGCAGTGTATGAACCTTACAAAGGTTGATCCTGAAGATTTTGTCACATATGTCGGTAAAATCAACAGGGACTGTGAGAAATTTAAACTGGATGATTATTCCCAGAGATATATAAATGTCTAATCTTTGTTAAAGGTCTAACGTCAAAGAACAATGCAGAGATACATGATTACGGGTTTAAAATCAGTAAACAAATGCCAGCTCCTTACGAATAAAATTAGAGAATGTGCGTTGTGGTGCATTGGCTATCGGCTCGGAACGAGAAACCGGGGAGCTAAGTTCGAATTCCAGTTGAATCCATCGTATTCACTTACGTGTAAGTGCCATAAAAGAAATTCATTTTTCCACAAATTTTGTTACAATCATTTCTCGGGAAAGAAAATTATCATCATATTTATGAGTCAGATGTATACAAATTTTGAGCACCTTTGAAGGGCAAGAAATGGAACTAGTCGGCGGAATATCAAAAAACCTTGTGGTAAAGAATAGCTGGTCTCGATAGAAGATATCAGATATCATTCTAGAAGGGATCAGTCAGTTGAGTGCCATACGTAATACACGCTTGGGCATGAGATTATCCCGCAGTAGATTGCCATTGATTTCTGCGGTAGACTGGTTGCCAGCCAATCTGTCCTGTTATCTAACCCATTCTTCTTCTTCTATGTTCCCTGTCCCTTCAGGACGTAGGCGATCATGGATCTCCACGTCTCCCTATCCCTTGTGGCTCTTAGTATGTTTGCTCCTGTTGCTCCTGGCAACCCCCGTTCCGTCATCCACCTGATCAGACTCTGCAGATATGTTATCCGCTGCCTTCCTCTGTCTCTCCTTCCTTCTATCTGACCAGTCAGTATCAGGTTCTCCAGGCTCTCCTTCCTCATTGCATGTCCCAGGAACTTCAGTTGTCTCTTCCTGATGCTCAGCATCAATTTCCTTTTTGTTGCCATTCTTTCTAACACTTCGTCGTTGCTTGTATGCTCAATCCACGATATCCGTAGCATCCTTCTGTAGAACCACATTTCGGCCGCTTCCAGTTTTTTCCTCATTTTTGATGATATTGTCCAGCATTCACAGCCGTACTGAAGAACTGACATCACGTAGCAGTCTAGCACTCTTTTCTTCGTTTCTATTGAGATCTTCCTGTGTGTTAGTATTTTGCTCATCTTCTGGAACGCGTCATTTGCCATGCCAATTCGCCTTCGGATGTCCGTGTCGCACTTTCCATCTCCTGTTAGAACACTTCCTAGGTACTTAAATTCTTGGACTTGTTTGATTCTGTTATCCCCCACCTGTATTTGGCATTTTGGGTTGTATCTTTTGCTGATGACCATGCACTCAGTTTTCTTAAAGTTTATTTGTAGTCCCTTCTTGTCACTCTCCACTGCTACTTTCTGTATGAGATCTTGCAGTTTCCTTTCCGTGTCCGCAATCAGTACTGTATCGTCCGCGTATCTTATGTTGTTCAGGTTGTGGCCTCCAATAATAAATCCTGGTGTGTCATCTAGGGTCCTCAAAATATTCTCGCTGTATAGGTTGAACAAATCCGGTGAAAAGACACATCCTTGTCTTACGCCTTTTTCTATCTTTGTGTATCTACTGAGGTCGTTACCTGTCCGTATGCAGGCTGTTTGCTGCCAGTAGAGATTCTTGATTATTCTTATGTCTTTGCTGAAAATGTCGAGGTTGCCTATCATTTCCATCAATTCTTTGTGTCGTATTTTGTCGAACGCCTTCGCGTAATCAATGAAGCATAGGTACAAGTCCTTCTTCATTTGTAATGCCCTTTCAGAGAGCATCCTAATCATGACTATGGCGTTCCTCGTTCCAGTGTCTTTGACGAACCCGCACTGTTCCTGCCCTATCTCTGGCCTGATTCTGCTTCTCGCTCTATTCATCAGGATTCTGACAATCAGTTTTGTAATGTGACTCATTAAGCTGATAGTTCTGTGTAGTTCACACTCGTTTGCACCTGGTTTCTTCGGCAGTGCTATAAATATCGACTTGCATAGGTCGTCTGGTATTATTCCGCTGCTATAAATTTCGTTTATTATGTCGGTAATCTTTTCTATGCCATATTCTTCTAAGGCTGTCAGCAGCTCTATCACTATGCCATCTGGGCCAGGTGCTTTATTTCTGTTCATTTTGGCCATTGCATCTTCCACTTCGGATTTTAGTATTTCCGGTCCATCCATCTCCTTGTGTATTCTCGGTTGTTCTCTCTTGTCGCCAAAGAGATCCTTTATGTATTCTTCCCATCGCTGGAGGATTTCCTCTTTCTCTACTATGATCGTCCCTTCCTTGGATTTTATGCATCCTGTTGAGGAACAGGTTTTTTGTCCTGTCAGTTCTCTTATCTCTTTATGCATTTCTGCTTTGTTGTTCCTGCTCAGTCTCTCTACTTCTGCACATTTGTTGTTGAGCCATTCCTCTTTGGCTTATCTGCATTTGTTCCTTATCTCCCTGTGAAGTTTTTTGTACTCTGCTCCGTGTCTTGGCGTTATTTTTTGTCTCCTTTGCATCATGTGGAGGATCTCTTCGGTCATCCACTTGTTTTTCTTCTGCGTCTGATTTCCTTTGGGGCTATGTTGTTCGCTGAGATCACCATTGCTTCTTTTAGTGACTCCCATTTGTGCATAAATACAAGGAATTCAACTGGTATTCGAGTCGATATCCACTACACCACAACGCACATCCCCTAGAAGGGATCAGTCAGTTGAGTGCCATACGTAATATACGCTTGGGCGATCATGTCTCGAACGAGACATGATTGACTGGGCAGAAGACTATTCCGCAGTAGGTTGACATTGCTTTCTGTGGTAGACTGCTTGCTGACCAAGGCTATAGAACCCAATCTGTCGGTTGCCATTGCTTTCTGCGGTAGACTGGTTGCCGACCAAGGCTATAGAACCCAATCTGTCCTGTTATTTAACCCATAACTGGAAGGAATAGACGGATTAACACCTTTCTCAAGGGTATTTGCGCGTATGTGAAGGCAATGAATTCAACTGGAATTGGAACTCGGCTCCCTGATTTCTCGTTCCGAGCCGATTATGTTTATTAAAAAAGTCGAAATAAAGTAACACTAAAATTTACGCTGGTAACAATAAAAGAGCATTTACTATTCGTGACGGAATACTTCTATGCATGGAAAGAGTAGTAATTCCGTTATCAATACACAAACGGATTTTGACACAATTCAGATTAAGACATCCAGGAATAATGAGGATGGAATCCGTGGTGAGAAGCTACGTTTATTGGCAAAGAAAAAAAGCTATGCGGGTGAAAACTTGACAACATCAATTAATCATCCAAGATCGAGCGTTCAAGCTGAGCGATTTGTTTACACCTTCATAAGAGCATTATGAAAAGCTAAACGATTGGAAGCTGAAAGAACGGGACTATAAGAATGTTTCAGCGTATATCGAATGACGTCAAATGCAAACGTCAGTGCAAAAATGTCACCTGTAGAGATCAATTTTGTAAGGAAAGTGAAATTCATTTTTGACAAATTACTTCTTGTAAATAAAAAGATAATTTGAAACTACCCGATGATTTCAGATCGGCAATAAAATTTTCTTTAAAAACATTATGGCCAGAAAGGAAAATTGGCAGATTATACAAATCCTTGGTCTTATGACTTACGTTGTCGAAGGTGGACAATTTCTACATGGGAAACATAAATCAATTGAGGTCTAGATATGCACAGAATAAGCAGCCAGTACAATTTAATTCAGCGATGGACAAACTTTACGATACTTTTAAAGTGTCTATTCCAAAAATGAAATGTCCAATACAAATCTACGGTAAGCGGAAGCAAAATCCGACAGAAACGTTGGAAGTGGACATATGTCGGATAAAATATCGACTAAAGAAAGTGCATATCTACAAAGAGAGGTTTTGTGGAGATACACACCTCTTAAGAATATGACTTGGATTCATCTAAGTAAGATAAATACTGACGCCAAGAATTAGAGAAGAAAGTAGAAAAAGAGTAAGAGCGAGCCAGAAGCGAGCTATATATCCTAATTCCAGAGTTCAACAAGAGTACGTCGAACGAAGATATATTATATTTCTTGATTGTGTTATCTTTATTCAATGCAAAGAAGACATAAGAGATGTACACGAATATATATATTACATAAATATAACAATAATTATAAGCAAGACGAATACACTATACGAAAAATGATTAAACACCATATTTAAATAAATAAATAAATATATATATATATACATATATATATATATATATATATAGTGTATCGAGGCAGCCGATAATTTTCTAAACATATGCTGTTAAATATAAGAGACAATGAATGTCTATTATGTTTAATCATGAGCCGTTCTAAACGTCGTATTTTGGCTTTAATTTCAGTTGAAAATAAAAACAAAAATTCTTCAACATTTGGATAATTTTTAATTGATTTGCTTCTAAGCTTTCGGCTCACATGAGCCATCTTCAGAGAGATTATTTCGACTGTAATACAATAACATCCACCATCACCGACGATTTTATTTTGTGTTGACATAAAACTCCGCTTGGCAACGGCAAATGTTGGAGAATTTTTGTCTTTATTTGAAACTGAAACTAAAGCCAAAATACGACGTTTAGAACGGCTCATGATTAAACATAATAGATATTCATTGTATCTTATATTTAACAGCATATGTTTAGAAATATATATATATATATATATATATATATATATATATATATATATAATTTATATATTACAGAAAAAGTAAGATCACAAAATTTATAGTCACTAATCAAGATAGCTGCGTCAAGTCTAACCAAAGAGCAATATAGTATATGAATTCCAATGCCCAGTACAAGATTTTGTTTCCTGTCACAAATCAATTACCTATATTGGACACACTACCACCTCCTTGATTAGAAGCCTTACATATCACTTATCAAACAAGTTGTGTGTGTGTGTGTGTGTGTGTGTGTGTGTGTGTGTGTGTGTGTGTGTGTGTGTGTGAGAGAGAGAGAGAGAGAGAGAGAGAGAGAGAACTGGGATCATTTACAAATCAAATATGGATCCGATTCGGATCAAGTGATCAGATAGACGTTACTTATTTGTTCTTTATCCTGTATATATATATATATATATATATATATATATGTATATATAGGTGAAGTCAACTAATAGTTTTACAATTCCGAGTTCTCCGGCATTTACGTTTTTTTTTATAAAAGTGCTCAATACAATAAATATTGTAGAGTATAATATAATTATGTTTCTAGATTTCTATCTCGACATCAGGCAATGTTATATCATTGTTGTGAAAATCATTTTCATTTAAATATAAGAAACAATATGTTTGTTATTTATAGAGAAGGGAAGACATAAAAATTTATGTTTGTTTTCAATTTATCTAACCAGAATAGAGATTCACTTTAAATTAGAAGAAAAAGTTTATATTATAGGAAAATACATGATTTCTTCTTTTAATCTTAACTGCCAAAATGTCAACTTATTGTAAAACCCTTGTCTAGACACACAAAAAGAGTTGATGAAATAAAAAAGAAAGAAAGAAAACATTTTATATTTTTGATCTAACTTAAAGGAACTTTTGGGCATAATTCTACTATTTTTTATTTCGATTAAGAATGCATTTTATTCTAATTTTTAAAACTTTTAATTTATAAAAACATTTTTAATATCTAACATTGCCTGAAGACGAGGTAGAAATCTCGAAACAGAAATTTTCGTGTCGTAATTTAATTTTAATTTTTAAAATTTTAATATTTTTAAAAATTCATTTTATTTTTTTATATAAAATCTATTATAGTATTATTATATTCTAATACGATTCTTAATATCATAATACAATCTTTTAAATATTTATTTAATTATTAAAACATTTAAATATCAATTTAATTATTTTAATATCTATTTAATTAATATTCTTATAAAACAAATTAATAGATATATGCAACTTAAACATTTTTATTTTTATTCTTTTTTAGAAATAATTTTCATAATCATATTCTAAGTGAACATTTTCCAATGTTTACTTATGACATTTATTTCATTATGTTTATTTAATAGATATTTATTCTTCAAAAATTTAATAATATATAGTTTTTCGTACAGACACACATGACATAGGTTGTTTAAAAACTCACATATTTTAGCTTTTTTTTAAAATCTCATTTTAATGTGGGTGTTTATTTCCTTTAGATACCAATAATAGGGATGTTCTATTTCTGTACTTATTATAAAATGAAGACGTGTGTTGATAAAATCAGTTTCACAACAATGAGCTAGCATTGCCTGATGACGAGGTAGAAATCTCGAAACATAGACATTTTCGGGTCGTAATTTAATTTTAATTAAAAAACAAATTTAGTTATATGATTATAAGTATATATATATATTGTACATTGTGCAAACTATAATCTATTACAAAATTGTGCATTTTGTTTCGACATTGAAAGAACAATATCTCGTCAGGTAATTAATAATGATTTTCTAAAGTATAATTTATAATAAATATTAATGGCTCTATTTTTATATTGGCCACTGTTTAAAATTAATGTTTTGAACGTTGCAAATGTCTTCTTCGCTCTTTATTCCTTTGTATTTTTTGGTCATAATAAATTAGACCAGTACACACTTGTATTAACAAGTTTTCAATACAATTATATTGTAGAACTTCTGAATATTTTTCATTTGTAAACGAGTTATTACGTGACCTAGGGTTTTACTATGTGGTGTTTTCAGGCAGTTTATAATAATAATAGTTATTGTAAGTCCCTGTAGACACCGGATGGTTGCGTAATATAACTCATTTACAAATTATATATATATATATATATATATATATATATATATATATTATCTAAAGGTACTTCCGAAATTTGCTGTAACCTCAAGGCGTCTTCCCGTGTTTATATTACCAAGAAGACGTGTCCTTGACAAAGGGATATGGTTGAATGGGCAGAAGATTTTCACGCAGTAGGTTACCATTATTTTCTAAACTGGTTGCCAATCAAGGCTATAGAACCCGATCGGTCCTGCTATTTAATCTGTAGCTGGAGGGATAAGAGACAGTTTGATACCATTCCCAAGAGTATTTGAGCGTAAGAGTAATGCAACGAATTTAACTAGAATTCGAACATGGCTCCCCTATTTCTCGTTTGGATTGGATATCCACTGTACCGTAACGCACATACAACGCTAGAGTATACAGCTCTTAAGTGACTGCTGCAGTTCGTTGCAATGCTATACACAACTGATATCAGCTTGTCTTGTTTTGTTTTTTATAAATTATTTACAGTTGGAGGTTGAAGGGTGGTGATGTTAAGTAGAAAAATCAAGTAGATTTCTGAAAAACAATACTTAATAAATGTTCGGTGAGGCTCATTAAAAAATTGTTCGGAATAAAGCGCTGAATCATCTTGTGAGACAGTCAGTCGGTTAAGTGCCATGCGCGATACACGCTTTGGGCGATCATGTCTCAAAAGAGACATGACTGACCGGGCAGAAGATTATCCCGCAGTAGGTTGCCATTGCTTTCTGCGGTAGACTAGTTGCCGACCAAGGCTATAGAACCCAATCCGTCCTGTTATTTAACCCATAACTGGAAGGAAGAGACGGATTAATACCTTTCCCAAGTGTATTTGCGCGTAAGTGAATGCAAGGAATTCAACTGGAATTCGAACTCGGTTCCCCGTTTTCTCGTTCCGAGCCGATATCCATTGCGCCACAACTTTTTTGCCAAGTATTTGGTAAGTTATTTCTTATAAAAAGCGACCCACACAAAGAAAGAAAGAAAGAAAGAAAGTAAGACGGAAAGAAAGAAAGAAAGAAAGTAAGACGGAAAGAAAGAAAGAAAGAAAGAAAGAAAGAAAGAAAGTAAGTAAGACGGGAAGAAAGAAAGAAAGAAAGTAAGACGGAAAGAAAGAAAGAAAGTAAGACGGAAAGAAAGAGAGAAAGACGGAAAGAAAGAAAGAAAGAAAGTAAGACGGAAAGAAAGAAAGAAAGAAAGAAAGAAAGAAAGTAAGACGGAAAGAAAGAAGGAAAGAAAGAAAGAAAGTAAGACAAAGAAAGAAAGAAAGAAAGAAAGAAAGAAAGAAAGAAAGAAAGAAAATAAGACGGAAAGAAAGAAAGAAAGAAAGAAAGAAAGAAAGAAAGTAAGACGGAAAGAAAGAAAGAAAGAAAGAAAGAAAGAAAGAAAGAAAGTAAGACGGAAAGAAAGAAAGAAAGAAAGAAAGAAAGAAAGTAAGACGGAAAGAAAGAAAGAAAGTAAGACGGAAAGCAATGCCATATACTGCAGTAGAACAAGCAACGAAGAGCAAGTATATCTAAAAATATAAACTTCGACATGTGTGGAGCAGGATAGAGTCGCGCAAACGAGGGTCCGTTAGGAGTCGGAAGCCAGCGGAAGTCTCTCTTTCATCAACCAAAATTTTAAACTCTGTATAGTCTTAAAACCCCCACTTAACCCACATGGCCACGTCTATTCACCCACTCAATGCTTGTTCCTCATTGGTCAAGATTTACACTCATGCTTTTTAGGGTTGTCAATTGTTGACTTTATCTACGGCATCTGCCAATCATACCCGGCCGGGGTCCATTGCTTTTAAGCTGGTTGACACTTTTGTTGACCTTATATACGGCAGCATGTGTCTGTCAATCACACCCGCATAGCCCATCGCTGTTCAAGGTAATATATTGCAATTTTTTCATTTCCAGTTGTCACTTTGTTGATTTCATCTACGGCCGGATGTATACACCGGCCGAGTCCATGACCGCCCAAGGTAATATATTGCAATTTTTTCATTTCCAGTTGTCACTTTGTTGGTTTCATCTAGGGCCGGATGTATACACCGGCCGAGTCCATGACCGCCCAAGGTAATATATTGCAATTTTTTCATTTCCAGTTGTCACTTTGTTGGTTTCATCTACGGCCGGATGTATACACCGGCCGAGTCCATGACCGCCCAAGGTAATATATTGCAATTTTTTCATTTCCAGTTGTCACTTTGTTGATTTCATCTACGGCCGGATGTATACACCGGCCGAGTCCATGACCGCCCAAGGTAATATATTGCAATTTTTTCATTTCCAGTTGTCACTTTGTTGATTTCATCTACGGCCGGATGTATACACCGGCCGAGTCCATGACCGCCCAAGGTAATATATTGCAAGATTTTCATTTCCAGTTGTCACTTTGTTGATTTCATCTACGGCCGGATGTATACACCGGCCGAGTCCATGACCGCCCAAGGTAATATATTGCAATTTTTTCATTTCCAGTTGTCACTTTGTTGATTTCATCTACGGCCGGATGTATACACCGGCCGAGTCCATGACCGCCCAAGGAAATATATTGCAATTTTTTCATTTCCAGTTGTCACTTTGTTGCTTTCATCTACGGCCGGATGTATACACCGGCCGAGTCCATGTCCGCCCAAGGTAATATATTGCAAGTTTTTCATTTCCAGTTGTCACTTTGTTGATTTCATCTACGGCCGGATGTATACACCGGCCGAGTCCATGACCGCCCAAGGTAATATATTGCAATTTTTTCATTTCCAGTTGTAACTTTGTTGATTTCATCTACGGCCGGATGTATACACCGGCCGAGTCCATGACCGCCCTAGGTAATATATTGCAATTTTTTCATTTCCAGATGTCACTTTGTTGATTTCATCTACGGCCGGATGAATACACCGGCCGAGTCCATGACCGCCCAAGGTAATATATTGCAATTTTTTCATTTCCAGTTGTTACTTTGTTGATTTCATCTACGGCCGGATGTATACACCGGCCGAGTCCATGACCGCCCAAGGTAATATATTGCAATTTTTTCATTTCCAGTTGTCGCTTTGTTGATTTCATCTACGGCCGGATGTATACACCGGCCGAATCCATGACCGCCCAAGGTAATATATTGCAATTTTTTCATTTCCAATTGTCACTTTGTTGATTTCATCTACGGCCGGATGTATACACCGGCCGAGTCCATGTCCGCCCAAGGTAATATATTGCAAGTTTTTCATTTCCAGTTGTCACTTTGTTGATTTCATCTACGGCCGGATGTATACACCGGCCGAGTCCATGACCGCCCAAGGTAATATATTGCAATTTTTTCATTTCCAGTTGTCACTTTGTTGATTTCATCTACGGCCGGATGTATACACCGGCCGAGTCCATGACCGCCCAAGGTAATATATTGCAAGTTTTTCATTTCCAGTTGTCACTTTGTTGATTTCATCTACGGCCGGATGTATACACCGGCCGAATCCATGACCGCCCAAGGTAATATATTGCAATTTTTTCATTTCCAATTGTCACTTTGTTGATTTCATCTACGGCCGGATGTATACACCGGCCGAGTCCATGACCGCCCAAGGTAATATAATGCAAGTTTTTCATTTCCAATTGTCACTTTGTTGATTTCATCTACGGCCGGATGTATACACCGGCCGAGTCCATGACCGCCCAAGGTAATATATTGCAATTTTTTCATTTCCAGTTGTCACTTTGTTGATTTCATCTACGGCCGGATGTATACACCGGCCGAGTCCATGACCGCCCAAGGTAATATATTGCAATTTTTTCATTTCCAGTTGTCACTTTGTTGATTTCATCTACGGCCGGATGTATACACCGGCCGAATCCATGACCGCCCAAGGTAATATATTGCAATTTTTTCATTTCCAATTGTCACTTTGTTGATTTCATCTACGGCCGGATGTATACACCGGCCGAGTCCATGACCGCCCAAGGTAATATATTGCAATTTTTTCATTTCCAGTTGTCACTTTGTTGATTTCATCTACGGCCGGATGTATACACCGGCCGAGTCCATGACCGCCCAAGGTAATATATTGCAATTTTTTCATTTCCAGTTGTCACTTTGTTGATTTCATCTACGGCCGGATGTATACACCGGCCGAATCCATGACCGCCCAAGGTAATATATTGCAATTTTTTCATTTCCAATTGTCACTTTGTTGATTTCATCTACGGCCGGATGTATACACCGGCCGAGTCCATGACCGCCCAAGGTAATATAATGCAAGTTTTTCATTTCCAATTGTCACTTTGTTGATTTCATCTACGGCCGGATGTATACACCGGCCGAGTCCATGACCGCCCAAGGTAATATATTGCAATTTTTTCATTTCCAGTTGTCACTTTGTTGATTTCATCTACGGCCGGATGTATACACCGGCCGAGTCCATGACCGCCCAAGGTAATATATTGCAATTTTTTCATTTCCAGTTGTCACTTTGTTGATTTCATCTACGGCCGGATGTATACACCGGCCGAATCCATGACCGCCCAAGGTAATATATTGCAATTTTTTCATTTCCAATTGTCACTTTGTTGATTTCATCTACGGCCGGATGTATACACCGGCCGAGTCCATGACCGCCCAAGGTAATATATTACAGAATGAGGGATGAAATGGAAAAGAAAAAATTAAAGAGAATAAAAGAAAAAGAAGAAAGAATAAAAAAGTGATACCAGAGATGAAAAAATACATTAAAAGGAAGGATAATATTTGAATATAGATTTGATAACGCAGAACTTAAATAATATTTTGAATAGGTAAGTAATCATTTTTTCCCTTAACCTTAGAATACTTTGGGCCAATACTTAGTCAGAGGATGCCTTTGACAAGGTTAACTGACACAAGAAAAAAGACTAACCATGAAGACAAACTGGAAGAGGAGGGCAGGGTTGGGTAACGATTAAAAAAGGATTTATTGTAAAAATAATTTACAAATAAAAAGAATGCTTCTGGACAATATTTATATGCCCATTTGTTTAAATAACAGGGAGTACAAATTTTACTAAACCTTTAAAAACAGGCATTGTAAAGGTATATACAAATATATGTGTCCATTCATTTTTTCATTTTTGCCCCTCTGTAGACACCACTCCCCTTCACCTCACAATTGTGGTTAATGGTGACATTCAAGTTCACTCACCTCCATCTCACAATTTTGGTTCATGGTGACATTCAAGGCAGAAGAGAATAGTGCAATGGCTTGATGGTTTCTTTTGCACCAGGAATGTTGAGATTACTTTGTCTCTCTAATCGGAATTTAAATAGGCAAGACCTACAAAGCAGAAGATTTTTTTACATTAGGATACGAAAACAGAACAGATATTAATTTTTCGAAAATATCACGAAAATGTGTTTAACCCTCTAGGGCCATTTGTATCATATTTGATACAGTATGAAAACAAACCTTGAAAGAAATATTTTCCAGAAAAATTTTTTAAGAGAAATATTTTATAAATTTCAAATGAAAGCAGTACTGACTGCTCAGTCAATGAATACCAAATGTTTCCTTATAGGGAAATACCAAATTTTTCCTTATAGGGAAATACTGTATCAAATATGATACGAATGGCCCTAGAGGGTTAATAGATAGATAGATAGATAGATAGATAGATAGATAGATAGATAGATAGATAGATAGATAAACAGACTGAGATTAACCCTCTAGGGCCATTCGTATCATATTTGATACAGTATGAAAACAAGCCTTGAAAGAAATATTTTCCAGAAAAATTTTTTAAGAGAAATATTTTATAAATTTCAAATGAAAGCAGTACTGACTGCTCAGTCAATGAATACCAAATGTTTCCTTATAGGGAAATACCAAATGTTTCCTTATAGGGAAATACTGTATCAAATATGATACGAATGGCCCTAGAGGGTTAATAGATAGATAGATAGATAGATAGATAGATAGATAGATAGATAGATAGATAGATAGATAGATAGATAGATAGATAGATAAATAAACAAACAGACTGAGATTAACCCTCTAGGGCCATTCGTATCATATTTGATACAGTATGAAAACAAGCCTTGAAAGAAATATTTTCCAGAAAAATTTTTTAAGAGAAATATTTTATAAATTTCAAATGAAAGCAGTACTGACTGCTCAGTCAATGAATACCAAATGTTTCCTTATAGGGAAATACCAAATGTTTCCTTATAGGGAAATACTGTATCAAATATGATACGAATGGCCCTAGAGGTTTAAAGGCATTATTTCGGATTTGTTAGGATTTGTAAGAATTTCTTCGTCGAGCGGTCTAGACACATGCGATCAATTGACGGCTTCCCCTATAGGACCCAAGTTCGAATCCTGCCAGAGGAAGCATATTTTTCTAACAATATTTCTCGATTATTCAGGCCAGTAGAAGTTTACATTAAAAAGAACAAGAAAGTAAATAAGAAAAAATAAAGAAAGGGAAAGTTAGGAAAAAATTAAAACTTTGTCGTCTAGATATTGTTACGGAGGATAAGGAAGAAAAGGAAAAAGAGACAGAGAAAGGTGTTCAAAAGTCGATTATAGAAGACTTTTAGATTATCAAAATCAAAATTTAACCGTGTCACATGAATGGAAGTGGTTGAAGGAAAGGAAAAAGAAAAATGGGATAAACAGGGGAAGAGTTAAAGGAGAAAAACAGAAGGAGAAAAAGAGGAAAAATCTTCAGTAGCCATGTTAACGAATGCTGGCTTCAGAGAGTGAAAAGAAGGGATAAATACATAAAAAGGGAAAAGAAAAAGGAAAAGGAAAAATAGGGAAAAGAGATAACATTATGTAATATATATATATATATATATATATATATATATATATATATATATATATATCCTATGTCCCACATACACCTAAACAGACAAGCTTTTGTAGACAAACATATTATACACTTTGCTATCGAAAATATTCCACGCACACACATTTAAAAATAATTATCTATTGCTTTAATATACAAGACAGATATTTGACCAATAAGAATTAAACCCAAATCACAACCTACCGGTATACTGTCTCTTTAGATTTTTTAGTTCTTTCTCTTGATCGCTGATCACGCTTTAATAAAAGTAAAATATGTTAGATTGAAATACATCTCCTATTTGTTCTTTTATCTTTTTCTGTCATCTTGTTGGATTTCGATCCATATATATATATATATATATCATCCACATACTGACTTGTTTTGCTGTATCACAGCTCATCAGTGAGGATAGATCAATTGTTCACTGCAAGTCGGTACTTGTCACAAGTCAGATATCCACCCACCAGGCTATGACAAAAAATAATTAAAACAACATTTTTGGTTTCATCAACAGGAATCTTTACTGGTCTAAATTTAATAATGTTTTAAAATGTGGTTAAATATGAATCTTTTTTATCATAAAACCACCCTCCAGCGAAGTTTGCTTTACCATTGTGTCAGAGTGGGCCACACCACAAAAACAAGATTAATTATCTGTTTAAGACATGCACATCTCTCGTTGAGACCTTTCGAAGTCTATATATGTTAAATCTGTTTTCGTACTCGAAAAGAAACAAACCAATTTTAAAGCAGCCAATGCATTATTTTTAATCCGACATTGTTTTTAGTCCGGTATTATTTTTTTATCCGACATTATTTTTCATCCGACATTATTTTTAATCCGACATTGTTTTTAGTCCGGTATTATTTTTAATCAGACATTATTTTTAATCCGACATTGTTTTTAGTCCGGTATTATTTTTAATACGGCATTATTTTTAATCCGACATTGTTTTTAGTCCGGTATTATTTTTAATACGGCATTATTTTTAAGCCAATACTATTTTTATCCAGCATTATTTTTAATCCGACTTTATTTTTTTAATCCGACATTCTTTTTTTAATCCGGCATCATTTTAAAACTAACATTATTATTATTATTAGAAACGTAGTATTTAATCCACACACGCATTTGACTACAACTCTTTATTTTTCAAATAGTGAAAGAAATATCTACCGGCCAAGAGCTTGGAAGTATTATTCAAGAAAATGTACTTCTTAACATTAAACGAAAGTATTTATATCATTTAAATTGTTTGTACTGCTGTCCTCATTTTTATTGCCATATTCACGACGTTTCAGCCGTTGTACCCTCTAATCTTCTTCAGGTGATTGGAATTTTGAACTGTAAGTTTTACAGTCCTCAATGATACATGATCAAGTTGATAAGACATTCGTAAGTGGCAGGACAAGAACAATCTATTTCAGTAAACGAAATAAAGTGTTCAGTTCAAATTTCCGATCACCTGAAGAAGATTGGAGCATACAACGGCCGAAACGGCGTGAATTTGGTAAAACAGAAGAGGACCACACTCCAAGCAATGTAAATAATGTAAATAGTTACAAAACCTCATCTCAGATATATATAGACGGAAGACCGGAGTGTACAAAACTAAAACGTCGGAAATATGGTACGATGAGGTCAACAGTCTAAACAAGGTTTAAATTATCACAATATCTCATTTAAGAAATATAGACAAATCCTGCTAAAGGTCGAAGCGTACAACGGCCGAAACATCGTGAATACTGCAACAAAGATGAGAACAGCAATCTGAACAATGTAAATAATTAGAATACCTCATCTCAGAAATGTAAACAGATCCTGATGAAATTCGAAGCATACAACGGCCGAAACATCGTGAACATGACAACAAAAACGAGGACAACAGTCCGAACAATGGAAATAACGTAAATAATTACAATAACTCATCTAAAAAAATATAGACAGATCCTAAAGAAAGCCGAAGTGTACAGTGGCCGAAACGTCGTGAATAGGGCAACAAAGATGAGGACCACAGTCCGAACAGTGTACATAATAATTACAATATAAATTTGACAAATTTTATAAAGGTATTCCCTTTAAACTTTGGTGATACTGTAGTCGAAAATAATGAGAACACCTCGCACTATCTTCAGCAAGTGACGTCCCTACTAATTAATTAACACAATGGATTATCCATTTTGCTAACAACCATGCCAATAATTATATTTCCATTTCACATTGCATCAGTATGCGTATTAGCCTCGTTTCCACCTCTAGGCAATTTAACCCTATCTATCACATAGTTGGCAGGAGATAGATCCAAGGGTATTTGTGCATATGTGAACGCACAAGACGTCAGCAACGACGAAGTTTTGAAGAGAAATGAAACAAAATGAAAACTTATACTTAACATCAGGAAAAGACATTTGACGCTTCTGGAACACGTAAAGAGGACGGAGTCCTCAGAGAATTAGATACTCAAAGGGTGGATAGAGATAAAGGGGAACAGGAGAAAAGAGCGCGTGATATGCCCGATAGGCTTGAGCGAATAGATGGCAGATCACGGTTTGGAAGACAAAATATATTAAAAGCTACAAAGAACAAGAAGATGTGGAGAGTAACAACGCCTACGTCCTGAAAGGACACGGAGTTATAGGAACGTTTTATTTTCTAAACACGGTCAGCATATTATAGGCTTATTCGTACATATATATAGAGGGGGAATAACTATTTTCAGCATGTCAGTTTAAGACATGCATAGTCAACCTCGTTTAATCAAAGATTGAGGAAAAAATTCTAATGCCGGAGGAAGGGGCTATTAAAGTAAGGGGTGGGGACGTTGGCTATTATAGGATTAAGCTAAAAACATCTTAGTAATAATTCCCTTGTGGTAGTGGGAGGCATGTGGCTTGATATATATATATATATATATATATATATATATAGTCATCTACAGACAGATCTGTTTCGCTATATCACAGTTTATCAGTACGGTTAGACTCCGATTGCTTTTAATCCAGGATTGAAACCCGAACGAAGTGGCGTCAGTCGGCGATTCTACCTCTGGGCTATGGGCGCTCGGTAGAAGAAGGCAGACTTTTTAGCATGTATATTATAATTATACACACCCAATAGCCAGAGTGCTCTAATTCATTAGTGAATGAGCGATGCGTACATGCCAGGGTAGCTACTGTTTTTCAAAGTCTAGCACTTTTCCAGAGTGCTCAATCAGGGTATGAGAGCGTAATATATATATATATATATATATATATATATATATATATATATATACGAAATGCAATGTAATATGAATATATAATATAGTTAGTGTCGAAAACGAATAGAAATTGGAAATATAAAATTAGAAATAGGTAATGAATGAGTTAAATATCGCGGAAGATAAAAGAGCAAAGGAAAAGTAGAAAAATTCACTCAATGACTCAAACCCGTTAATCATTCATTTGTAGAAAGGAGGGCTTCGAAAACCTGATGCTCACAGGGTGGATAGAAATAAATACAGGGGCAACAGCGCATGACATATGGCTTTAAGCAAATAGATGACAGAGCCAGGTTTGAGAGAAACAAAAAAAATTTTAAGAGCTACAAAGGAGAGAAAGATGTGGAGAGCCATCATCGCCAACGTCCTGAACGGACACGGTACATACAAGAAAATAAACCGTTACACGACCCACAGATCCATCGAACTGTAAATAAATCGCACCTAGTATATATATATATATATATATATATATATATATATATATATATATATATATAATTACTGCGCAAAAGTATTAGAACAAGAATTATTTTATCTTTTATGAGGCATATTGACAGAAAATAAACAATTTAAAGTCATTTTATTTGATTTACTCAACAAATGCTTTAACAAGAAAAAAATACTTGTTACAAAATAAATACTGCGAGAAAACACGTCCTTGTTGTATATGTCGTTTTTATCCACATAATGCGTTCTCCATCCTCATACAAGCTGGGTGTCCCCAGTTGATGTTAGAGTTTATTTGAATATCTTTTCCGTATAGATTACGCTGCCGTTATACGTCGAGGTAATCTTCGTGTCGAACATGCGCTTTAAACAATTTTTGCCCTGTCATTACCGTTGAAACCTTATTTAAGGTTCATGTTGCATGGAAATTGAATCAGTGGCCATAAAGCAATATCCGAAAAATGGCAGCCATTTCCTTACTGCTGCGCAAAACCGCCTATAATTGGATACGATCGCGCATGTCAGAATTGTCAAACGTTCGGCTGAATTAACTTATTTGAAAATATGTGCTTTACGTAAAATGTTCAAACGCTCTGCAGGTAACAAATTGCCGACTTTATTTAATATGTTCGAGTTCGAATACTAATTTAAATATGTGAAGAGTGGTAATTAAATATATCAAAAGACAAGAACATAAGCGTGATTTAGATATTCAGAATCACCTGCAATACAGTACCATGCAAATGTCTTCCGAAATTTTAAACTTTTGGAAATTTCTAATACTAGCCATCATCCACACGGATATTTTTCATTGTGCTGGTGTTGCTGGTTTCTATGACGTTCCGGTAAAGATAAGTAACCACAGTGTAGTGAAAATCAACACTTTTGATATCAGTGATGTGTTCGTTATATAATAAATATTTATGAGCCTCCGGAACAATTGTCCCGCAAACACTATTGATGAGTCCGGATAAAAATAAGTAACACAACATAATGAATTGTGTTGTTGATGCGTGTGTGTGTGTGTGTGTGTGTGTGTGTGTGTGTGTGTGTGTGTGTGTGTGTGTGTGCGAGAGTTCAATAAAAGACGACCACGAATATGACCTCCTACCCCAGCGAGAGAACAACTTACCCCTGTGTGACTATATCTGGAAGCAAGAGAAACAAAAAAGAAAGACGAAGAAAATGTTCAACTTTTATAGGCCTAAAGAGAGCCGACCTAAAGGGCGTACTTTTTTCAAAACTAACCATACTTGTAGAAAGTTTAAATGAAGTTAGAAAATGCCACATGATGCTGGATTCATCAGTCACCCACCCATTTTGAAACATTTGTCCCGCAAACAATATTGGCGGACTTATATTCAAATTTAAACGGTTGGTTTGTAAAATTGGACGAAAGGGTTTTCTCTTCAGAGCAGAAAAAATAAATGGCCTAGAAAAGTGAAAAAGGATAACAATAATGCCTTTACGAACCTTCAAAGTCAGCATGACTGGAACAACGTTGTTCATCTCAGTGACAAACCTCTCCATATTAATTATTTTAACGCTCTATCCTTATCTTGATATCGAGAACTTCATAACAAAATATCTGCTTGCCTAAAATGCCTTTCTACCAGTAAACTACTGAAAAAAACATATTTTGATACTAAGCATCACTACAATTTAACACTATATGTGTGTGTTAGAAATTAACTCGCTAACCGCCGCTTGGTAGTTTCCGGTACAATTTAGTTCCGGCGATCCGTGCTCCTATGACGTAAACGTAAGTACGATATATTAAACATGCTGAAGTGTTGGTGTCAGCATGTCCAAATTTCTGAAAATGATCAACTATTTGCTGGTTATTTAAAGCCAGAAAATGTTAGATAAAAATAATTTGTTTGAAATCATTATGAATATTTACTGATACAGGTTCTAATGATTCATTCATAGCCGGGGGAAGAAGTGGATTCATCTCTTTCCCAAGTTTATTTCCGCATTAGTGAATATAATGAACACGACTGATATTGGAACTCGGTTTCTCCAAAACTACGCAGGTGAAAAAAATAATTAACTGAATATTGGATATCACATAACATCTGCCCCAACATTTATTCATAAAAGAAAGCTCTAAATACAGTATTCAAAATATTGTAAATATTTCGATGTACATTAAAAAATATTTTACATCTCATGTTGCATAAAAATTGAAACAGTGGCAACGAAACAATATGATCAAAATGCATTTTTTACATTTAGGCCGTTGCACACTCCAGCCTTCTTCAGTTGCTAGGAATTTCGAACCAAAACATTTACTTCAATCTCTGGGGTATATCATTCTCATTCTATGTGCGATGCCACTTCCAGATATCATGTAGTTATCTTCCTTTAACTCAACTCTCCAAGTTATTTCTTTACCACATTGTAATCACATTGAACTTATAATTCTTTGGGTCAAGTCCACAGGACTATATGTCTTTGGGATATCAGTGTATGAATTTCTGAGATTTATAAACCTAATGTCTCAGGAACTATTTTTTACCAGAGCTCATATTGCTATCTTTGGAGATGTTCTCTAGCACTCTGAATTACTGGTTCTCATATTGTATTCATTTCTGTTCTTAAGAGATTTCATATGCTCTGATTCCTTAGTTTTTTCAACGGTGTTCGCCATCAATTATTTCAACATTATCCAATACGGGGCATTTATAACTTTTCTCCCGCCATATTTGGTTAACTACGCCCTGTTATTTCTATCTTCCCTCCTGTTACGGCCTTGCGATGTTCCTGTAAGTCTATGAGAAAATTGCTTTATTATCGTTTCACCCCAAAAAGACAATAAAGCCACTAAGACACAAAAGGCATCAGAGAATAAGACAAATAGAGAAAGGTTATTAAGGAATTAAAACAATAAAAGAAGGAGCATTGAGAAAACAGTAGATAACGATTGACACTTAAATTTTCGAAGATAAAAGTTCACTGAAAAGCATGAAGCCGGAAAAGAGTTTCACAAGCGTGGGTTGCAAAAAAAAAAAAAACTACGAAAAACTGTTTGCATAGAACTTACGGTTTCATTCAGATAATTCAAATATAAATTACCGAGAAATTGTTGCCAATCTAGTACTGCCCTTAAATTCATAAAATTTCGCAAAAGTCTAAAAGGGGAGATAGGGAAAGACTGGTCTTCAATCTAAATTATCTTAATCTTAGTCAGCCATGATTACTAACCCAAACATACAGCAGTCCTCCTTACATCAAAACAATCATATTCTTACTTAGTATTCATACTACAACCACCATAATATCGCAAGTCTATGAATTCATAACTAGCTCCATATATAAAATTTGTCCATAGAAGAACGTAATATTTATTTTTGATATGATATAAAGATGTGGCACAACGCCAAAAGGGAAATAGTGTTAGGCTGGTCTACAATCTGTGTTCTTTTAAACTTAGATAGCCACGATTACTAACACAAACATCCTCAGTATTCCTGAAACCAAAACAATTCCCTTTTTTTCTTATTCTTACTACTGCCACCATGATACCTCAAAAATTCTATGAAGTCCTAATTAGTCCTTATATATATAAGATGTGTCTAGCCACACTGATGAGCTGTGATACAGCGAAACAGGATTGTGTGTGGATGACTAATATATATATATATATATATATGGATATGTGGATGACAGATATATTATGCTCTCATCACAATTGAGCTCTCTAGAGAAGAAAACTTTAAAAACAGTTTCCATTTCTGCAATATAAGCATTACTCTTCAGAAATTAATTGAGTTCTTTTGGTGACTGGCGTGTGTCTACACTGCTTATATACAGCGCATTAAAATTTCCCTTCTCTGATTCCATGCGTCTATGGTTTGGGGGTAGCGACTCCGACTGACACCAAATCGGTCGAGTTTCGATCCCGGCCAGAAGCAAGTGGATGTGTCTAGCTACACTGATGAGCTGTGATATAGCGAAACAGGCTTGTATGTGGATGACTAATATATATATATACTATAGCGGAAAGTGGATCCGAACAATTACTACAAAAGTATTTATAGAAAAGGCACAAGGAAATTGACTAAAGCCGAGATGTTAGTCCAGGACAAATAAAATTGCTGATTTTTCTTTGGATTTTATAAAAAATCTCTAGATATATAGCAAAAGCACCAGACCAGATGTGACAACAATATTCAAATCATGTATGGAAGACTTATAAATATGTAAGATATATTTTGGAGAGAAACATTGCAATTTCCTCTTTGGATTTTATCAGGAATCTCTAAATATATAATACGAGCTCCAGATCATATGCGACATCAGTATTCAAAGCATGGATGAATGGTAGACTTATAAATATGTAAGATAGGTTCTGAAGAGAATCATTGCAGATTCCTCCTTGGATTTTATCAAGAATCTTTAAATATATAGCAGGAGCACCAGACCATATTTGGCAGCAATATTCAAAGCATGGATGAATGGTAGATTTATAAATATGTAAGATAGATTTTGAAAAGAAACATTGCATATTCTTCTTTGGATTATATCAAATAAGAAGATGAGAAACCACGTCAGTACCAATAACTTTGCACGTTGTACGTTGTATTTTATCAAAAGTTCCTAAATACATAGCAGAAACACTAAACCAGGTGTGATAGCAATATTCTAAGCATGGGTGAATGGTAGACTTATAGATATGTAAGACTGATATAATGAGAGAAATTGTCTAGCATGACACAGTGAACCAACTTTCTTAGCAGCAGACCTAGCAATTATTTCATTATAATTTTCTACTTCTTTCTGTCATCAGTGAATGTTAGGCAAAAAAAGTGAAATTTGTCACTCTCCCAAAGGTTAGCATCAGCCATGTTGATAGAAGACAGAACGGGATCTTGATGGTAAATAATAAGGAACAGTTTCAGTTCAGTTTGAGTTTGTTTAACGGTATGTCAACCGCTGTGGGTTGTTTAATGCGAGAAATGTGAGGTTTTAAGGTATTTTTTTTTAATGTTCAGTTACAATGAGGAGGTTGATTTTGTCAGATTTTAATGAATTTTTTTTTATTCTTTTTTATTTTAGAAAACTGAAGATGTCTTCTAGTTTTGTATTCAAAAATGTTTTGCTGAGAATTTTTTTCCTTCAAAATGTGTTATGGTAATAATTTTTTCTTCAAAACTGTATTGTTGGTAATATTTTTCCTTCAAAAATGTATATTTTTCTATAAAAGTATTTTTATGTATATATTTCTATAAAAGTGTATTTTTATACATTCATAGTGTTTTGACCACAGTTTGGGGGTTAACTATTTGCCCATAGCTGGAACCACTCCGAGTCAGGGTGGACCTGAAAACAACAGCAATTAAGAGGTGGTTCCATGCTCCTCACAACCTCCCAATCAGTGGCCTAGCTGCCGGATGCAGTTTATCGTCATGCCCAGGACCGTATTAACGAGCAATTAATTTTTAAGCTGTTAAAATTAACAAACCATGTAGGAAAAAGTATTGATACCGATAAATGTGATCGAACGTAGATCTCCAGGCAACAAATGCATCTGTTGAATAGATTGTACTACTGGGATGACATGACCATAAATATTATTATATAAAGCACTCAGAGAGAATTCTGAGTATGTTCCGGTTTTCTGTGTATTCAGTCTACTCTATTTATTCTGTGTATTCTGAATATTCAATATTCTGTGTGTTTCGGTGTTTCCGTGTTCTACACCATTCCGAGAGCATTATTGTGTATTATTCGAAGGATTCGTTTGTGCGTTGATTTTATACAACGATACTGAAATATAATAGCGCCTTATTAAAAGTTCCTTTCACAATAAACGTTACGAAATGAATGTTGGCGAGAAAAATAACGTTCACGCTCACGTTAAAAAAACATTCCTTGTCCCAGTTACCAGCAGAGTGTATGTCATCTCTTAGATCAGTTACCAATTTGACCTTATCGAACCGATCGATATTTTTAAAATGTGACTTGCAAAAAAATTTTGTTACTCACAGTATTTCTTATGTAACTTGTTCCCAGCAGAGATTACAGATCGATTTTTTCGGTGTAAATTGCATTTCGATAAGTTTTTTCTCCTGTATTTTACCGAATGGCTTTCTGATATCTTGGATTTTAACTAATGTTATAAATTTTATAAATTTATCATTCTAGCCTCCCAGAGAGTAAAATACTACGCCTCCTTGGCCTTACACTCTCGGCGGACCTCAAATGAAATGACTATATTGAATCCATTGCCAAATCTGCTGCTATGAAAGTGGGCTCCCTGTGCAGGGCCCGGAAATTTTTCCCACCTGAATCTATTCTGCACATATACAAATCTACCATCCGCCCGTGTATTGAATATTGCTGCCATATCTGGTCGGGTGCCCCTGCTGCTCTCCTTGGGCTTCTTGACAAAATACAAAGGAGGATCTGTAACGTGGTTGATACTGACTTGGCAGACCGGCTGCAGCCGCTCTCTCACCGGCGTGATGTGGTTTCCCTGTGCCTCTTCTACAAGTACTTTCATGGCTTCTGCTCCGATGAGCTTAGATCACTGGTGCCGCCTAAGCACGAATTTCTTTTCTCGCGCTTCCCGCCTGTGGAACTCCCTTCCACAAGTCTGCTTTCCCGACAGTTACAATCTCCAGGTGTTTAAATGTAGGGTCAATAGACACCTCCTATCACACTAACTCCCAACTATTCTCACAACAGTCTCATCTACCCAACCCTCATTCTCGGTATCCTTACCCGCCTATCACCCACCCTCTGTCATTTCCTATATTTAATCAGCCTTTCCCCACTCTACGTAGCCCCCTGCACAGTAGTGGCAGTGACATGCCTTGCTCAGGGTAAAACGCTTATAAAAAAAAAATTCGTCCGGGCATGGAATACTGTTGCCAGATACGAGCTTCTGTTGTTCATTTGGCGATTCTCGACAATATCTAAAGGAGGATCTGCAATATTATTGGTCCCGATTTGGCCTCTCGCCTTCAGCCACTTTCTCGCCGACGATGTGTGTCTTCCCTCTGCCTTTTATACAAATATTTTCACGGTATCCGCTGTGACAAGGTCCCACCGTTTTACCGTCAAAAACGAACAATTTTACTCTAGCAGTTTCTTTCCTCACACTTCTTTCCTGTGGAACTCTCTTCCCCATGCTTGCTTCCTGATAATTCAGTCAGTTAAGTGCTATACGTGATACACGCATCGGCAATCATGTCTCGAAAGAGACATGACCGACTGGACAGAAGATTGACATTTTTCCTGCAGTAGGCTGGTTGCCAGCCAAGGCTATAGAACCCAATATCTTCTGTAATTTAACCCATAACTGGAGGGAAGAGATGGATTAATAACTTTCCCTGATAACTACAATCTCCAAAAGTTTAAATGCAAAGTCAATTGCCATCTTTTATCTCAGTGACTCCTTCCTCTCCCTTACTCTTTCTACAACCTATACTGTCATCAGTCTCCCCTCATTTTAACCCCTTGCGCACCAGTAGCAGTATTGCCTTGCTTCGGATGAAATGATTATAAAAATGTGTCTCCAGCAGGCATCCCGGAACATTTTAAACAATGGACACTTTCATAGAACCCTAGATATATAGATAACTCAACTAATTCGATAAAAAAAGAGCATATCATAATGAAAAATTCCCCAAACTTAATAAAAATAAGTTTTTATTGTCAAAATCCCCGTGTTACTATTAAGAGTAAAGATCAAAGTATTTTTATTATTTAACTAAAATCATGAATCTTTATAGCAGTGGTCGCCAAACGTTGGTCCACGGACTACTGGTGGTCCGTGCAAAATTTTTGATGGTCAGCAGAAAAATTGGGTCATTATTTCAATTTTTATGAAAGAACAATCTATTTGTGCGAAAAGAGATTTTCATCTGTCACACCAATTAAAACTCGGTACCGCTCTCGACTTGAAATAAACACGGCTCTTTGTCTTGCGGTGACGTTATTGGAGTCAAAAATCTACAAACTGATTTCAAATAAGCAGGAACAAATATCCCACTAAAAAATGTGAACTACTTAAATAAACTTCAAATATTCAATAAGTTTTATTTAAATAATTACACTATAGCAGTGTTACTTTTAACGGGTGCATTTCATATTAATGAAAGTTTCCTATTTTTATTACATAAATGTATTTACCTTTTTTTTAATTCATTTCAGTGGCACGCCATATTTAAAATTATACGTTTAGTGGTCCTTGAAGTTCAAAAGGTTGATGACCCTTGCTTTATAGCACATTCGAAATGTTGGTTAAAACCTTATTTTTCTTTTGTTAGCAAAGTATATGAAATTTTAGACTCTTTTGGGCGGTAAAAACATTGATTAAGAAGTTCTTGCAAAAATCAAATAATTGTCTAATTTTTAAACTTTCAGGATTTATTCACAAATTAAATTGTTTCCGAATGTATTTGTTAGAAAATCTTATTAAAAATATTTTATAAATAAAATATATTAAAGACACTATTGTTTTAAGTAAAAAGTTTTCGATGAATAATGAATATTGACAAAAATTGTTTTTATTTTCTTAAATTCTAATTAGAATAATTTAAGGTTTAAAAATATTTTAAAATTCTGTATTAATTTCAGCCTTTCAGATGACATTTTTATTAATCATAAAACTTATTAATAATCATCAAGCAACAATATTTTTCAAGAGATTTGATTTTTTTTTTATATGTGTACATATATTACAGATGTGCGTTGTGGTGCATTGGATATCGGCTTTGGAAAGAGAAATCGGGGAACCGAGTTCGAATTCCAGCTGAATTCATTGCATTCACTTACGCGCAAATACCCTTGGGAAAGGTATTAATCCGTCTATTCCTTCCAGTTATGAGTTAAATAGCAGGACAGATTGGGTTCTATAGCTTTGGTCGGCAACCAGTCTGCCGCAGCAAGCAATGGCAACCTACTGCGGGATAATCTTCTGCCCAGTCAGTCATGTCTTTTTCGAGACATGATCGTCCAAGCGTGTATCACGTATGGCACTTAACTGACTGACTGAATATAATAGTTGGAATCATGATTGACTGCTGGTCATATAGTGGGGGATCTGTTTTCTATTGTTATTAAGTAATAAACTGATCCCCCACTAATTATTACATAATAATAGAATACATCTCTTCTCCCTCTTGTTATGAATCAAATAACAGGACAGATTGGGTTCTATAGCCTTGGTCGGCAACCAGTCTACCGCAGAAAGCAATGGCATCCTACTGCGGGATAATCTTCTGCCCAGTCAGTCATGTCTTTTTCGAGACATGATCGCCCAAGCGTGTATCACGTATGGCACTTGACTGACAAACGTACCAATTTTTGTAGATCCGGATGTTCACAGATGACATTAGAAACTAAGAACGATGAATATAGTGAATTTAAACTCAAAGTATATTCTTCTTTCTGTGCCGTGTACCTTCAGGGCGTAGGCTATCATGGACTTGAACTTGGCTCTGACTCTGGTCGCTCTCAACATTCTTCCTCTTGGTATCTCTCCCAAACCCCGTACTGTCATCCATTCACTCAGGCCTATCAAGTAGGTCTCTCGCTGCTTTCACCTATCGCTCTTTCCTTTTATCCGTCCTATGAGTTTTAAATTCTTCAGGCCCTCCTTCCTCATTACAGGTCCCAGAAACCTCATCTGTCTGTTTCCCTATGTTAAGTATGAGTTTTCTCCTCGTTTCCATCCTCTTCAACACCTCGTCGTTAGTCACGTGTTTAGTCCATGTTATCCTCAGCATCCTTCTGTAAAATTACATTCCTACTGTTTCAAGCCTTTCCTTCAAAAACATTAGATTACAGAAAATATCGACCTAAATCTTTAAAACTACTGAGTACTTAAATTATTTTCTTCAATTATGCTTTACAGGTAAAATCCCCACAGAACAATACTAAGCAGGTTAATCAACAACTTAAACAAACAGTCACTTTTGGGTTAACAAATATACTTCTGTGGTATTTTAAATTGAAAGTAAATAATATTTGTTTCAAATCTAATTAATTTTACTTTAAGCTAATATTCCTTAAATAATGTTTCAGAAAAGCATATTTTATTTATGGAAGATTTTTTCTGTAAAGAGAATGGCATTGCAATTAACACGGGATAAAATTTACGCTAAGTTTAAAAAAAAACTCCTTCCATCAATTTAAATTAGTTTTTGAAATGCAGCAAAGGAATTGTACTTACTGAAAATATATAGGTAATCTACCAGCTTGAAATTAAAACAAAAATAAAGCTTTAATGAATATTTTTCATTTTTAAAAATTTATTTT
Source organism: Ascarosepion bandense (assembly GCA_037127315.1). Classification (NCBI taxonomy): domain Eukaryota; kingdom Metazoa; phylum Mollusca; class Cephalopoda; order Sepiida; family Sepiidae; genus Ascarosepion; species Ascarosepion bandense. Next base: position 813,205 of record JBBBDQ010001954.1, read on the forward strand.
AAGCGTTCGGTGTCACGAATCTGTGGAGGTTTCTACTTCAATTATTTGTGAACACCAATCATGTACGCAGATATCATTATTATTATTTATTTATATTTCGTTACACTTTTCCTTCCTCATTGCTCCTTGATTCTACTTTTGGTTATTTTTGCAATCATTTCACCCTAAAGCAAGGCGGGTCCGCCACTAGTATGAGGGTGGTTACCGTGAAAGAAAAGACTGAAAACGGGGTGTGTTGAGAAAACAGTGATGAAAAAATAGAAGATTGCAATTGACGTTGCAGTTCAATTTTTGGAAATTGTAGTTATTAGAGATGGTCATCAGCAAAAGATACAACCCAAAATGCCAAATACAGGTGGGGGATAACAGAATCAAACAAGTCCAAGAATTTAAGTACCTAGGAAGTGTTCTAACAAAGATGGATAGTGCGACACGGAGATCCGAAGGCGAATTGGCATGGCAAAGGACGCGTTCCAGAAGATGAGCAAAATACTAACAAACAGGAAGATCTCAATAGAAACGAAGAAAAGAGTGCTAGACTGCTACGTGATGTCAGTTCTTCAGTACGGCTGTGAATGCTGGACAATATCATCGAAAATGAGGAAAAAGCTGGAAGCGGCCGAAATCTGGTTCTACAGAAGAATGCTACGGATATCGTGGACTGAGCATACAAGCAACGACGAAGTGTTAGAAAGAATGGCAACAAAAAGGAAATTGATGCTGAGCATCAGGAAGAGACAACTGAAGTTCCTGGGACATGCAATGAGGAAGGAGAGCCTGGAGAACCTGATGCTGACTGGTCAGATAGAAGGAAGGAGAGACAGAGGAAGGCAGCGGATAACATATCTGCAGAGTCTGATCAGGTGGATGACGGAACGGGGGTTGCCAGGGGCAACAGGAGCAAACATACTAAGAGCCACAAGGGATAGGGAGATGTGGAGAGCCATGATCGCCTACGTCCTGAAGGGACAGGGCACATAGAAGAAGAAGAAGTTATTAGAGAAGCAAGTAAATGAGAGGGATTTCCACAGGTAGGAAGTACGAGGAAAGAAACTCTTAGAGTAGAAGTGTCGGTTACACATTACTATTTCAACGGTAAAGATTGGACCTAGGTGCCAATCAATTAGCACATCCAGGTAGTTGAGGAACCAGAGAAATTCGTCAGAGAAATTGCCATGAAAATATTTGTAGAAGAGACAGATATGAAGAGTAGTAGACATGACCAGATATGGCAACAGTATCCAATGCACGAGCGGATGGTAGATTTATAAATATGCAAGATCGACAATGACGAGAAAAAAATTCTAGTCGGGGACTGTGACTCAACTTCCGAGCCGGTAGATGCAGTCTTTTATCTGTCCCATGCAATTATTCTAACTCTATAACGTTATAGTATAGATAAGGGATACTAAAATCAAGCAGGTACAGGAATTTAAATACCTGAGAAGTATTCTAATAAAGGATGGAAAGTGATATCCGAAGGCGTATTGGGATGACCAAGGACGCATTCCAAAAGCTAAACAGAATATTGAATGACAGAAAATATTATTAGAAAAAAGGGTATTGGACTGCTATGTGATATTTGTCCTCCTGTGTATGGCAGTGAATGCTGGACAATTTCCTCAAAACAGAAATGTAGTTCTACAGAAGGATTCTGAGGATGCCATAGATTGAACATTATTAGATTGAACATGAGCAACGATAAGATTTTGGAGAGAATGGAAATGAAAAGGTAAATTACAGTTAACATCAAGAAGAGACAGTTGAAGTTTCTGGGTCATGTAATGAGGAATGTGGGTTCGGAGAATCTGAAACTCACAGGGCGAAAAGACAGGAAAAGAAACGGGGAAAAATAGTGAGTAACATACTTAATGATTATATAGTGCATGAAACTCCGAGTCATGCCACCGATGTCAGATGATGTGTGAGTATATATATATATATATATATATATATATATATATATATATATATATATCCAGGTAAAGAGAACCAACAGTTTTAGAATTCCGAGTTCTCTGGCATTTTTTAAAGTGCTCAATGCACTTTTAATTATTTTAAATTAATTTAATTTGCATATCGACACGGAAATTTCTATTTCGCAATAACGCAATGTTGACATATTGTTGTGAAAATGATTCACATTATATATATATATATATATGAAGTAAGTCTTTTATCTGTCACATGCAAATTTTTTAAATAAATCATTTAAAAATAAGGGTTTATAAGTTTGTTTGTTTTTGTTTTTTTAATTAGATTTTGTACTACCTCATTAGTAAAGGGGCTGGGGTATTTAGGGGTTAAAATTAGAATTAGATATAATTATGGAATAAGGTTTAAGTTTCTCTAAAATTAAAGAACTCTTGAATCAGAGAGATGAATTGACCGTTTTATGTAAACATTGAAAATATTTTTCTTTAAAATCAAATTAATTACAATGTTTCATTAAAACCTTATACTCCAATATAACTTACTAAAATAAATTACCAACACAATAATTATTTGGTTTTCGTAACTACAATATATCTCGGAATATCATAATTATTTAATTCTAATACTAACCTAAACATTCCAGGCTCCTTACTCATGGTGTATAAAGATGGGCTAAAGTAAATATCCCATTAAATACCACACATTTGCATGTCACTTGATGAACCTTGAACAGCGCTGAGCATGTACCCTAGGGGCTACTGCAACTTGTGTCTCTATTAATGTGCGAGTGTAGTGCTTCATGACTGGGGGTCCAGGGTGGGTTTGTTTTGTTGTTATTGTTTTTGATTATCCTGGTTTAAATTCTCAGCTAAGGCTGAGGAATTAAATATATTTAAATATATGGCAGAAGCACCAAACCAAATTTAGCAGTAATGTTCAAGTTATGGACAAAAAGTTACATAATAAACATATTGATTTGACGCTACAAAGTACGCCACCGCGACATTTCCGGGAAAAAACATTACGATAATCAAGAATCTATATTGGAAGCAAACTGCTTGCGTACAGACAGGAAATGATTTCAGCAGGTATACAAAAATAAGAAAGGCTGTAAGACAAGGATGTGTTTTCTCACCGGATCTACTTAACTTATACAGCGAAACAACTCTGAAAGAGAAAGTCCTTGATAGGATTCGTCATTGGTGGCCACAATCTCAACAATAAAAGATATGAACGCGGGTGTCCCTCAAGGCTCTATCCTATGTCCTACGCTCTTTCTGATCTATATTAATGATCTCCCTGATACCATAACATCCCAAGTACGTATGTACGCCGATGACACCACAGTTTACTCTAGCCTTGATCAAAAATCTGGTGTGGGCGACAAAGCGAACCTTGCAGCCGAGCTTGAAAAGGACTTCCAATCCGTAGTGGACTGGGGTAAGAAATGGCGCGTAAGTTTTAATGCTTCTCAAACGAAGCTGCTATCAATTAAACATCATAGACAATCGCACCTACCTCCCATTAGCATGGACCAGGCTTGCGTCCCAGAGAGTAAAACACTACGCCTCCTTGGTCTCACACTTTCAGCGGACCTCAAGTGGAATGACTATATCTAATCCATTGCTAAATCCGCTGCTATGAAAGTCGGTTCTCTGTGCATGGCCCGGAAGCTTTTTCCGTCTGAATCTATCCTGCACATATATAAATCTACCATTCGCCCGTGCATTGAATACTGCTACCACATCTGGTCGGGTGCCCTTGCTATTCTCCTCGGGGTTCTTGACAAAATACAACGGAGAGTCTGTAATGTGATCGATACCGACGTGGCAGACCGGCTGCAGTCTCTCTCTCACCGGCGTGACGTGGTTTCTATGTGTCTCTTCTATGAATACTTTCACGGCTTCTACTCCGATGAACTATAATCACTGGTGCCCCCTAGGTACAACTTTAAACGAGATACTAGATTAGCAACTAGGTCCCACCCTTTTCCAGTGAAACCGATAAAATGTAACCGCAATTTCTACTCCAATAACTTCTTTTCCCACGCTTCCCGACTGTGGAATTCCCTTCCACATGATTGCTTCCCCGACAGCTACAATCTCCAGGAGTTTAAATGTAAGGTCAATAGACACCTCCTAACACACTAACTAGCATCCATTCTCTCAAACACTCTTCCCATCTACCCAACCCTCTGCCTCGGTATCCTTACCATCTATCACCCTCCTTCTGACATTTCCTATATCTAACCACTCTTTCTCTTTACCTTCCCCTATGTAACCCTTTGCACAATAGTGGCAGTGGAATGCCTTGCTTGGGGTGAAAAAATACGCGGCTGACATAGTGCTGATAGCAGACACGGAAAGGAAAATGCAGGCTCTGATACAGAAGGTTGCAAGAGAAAGCGAGAAGAAATGACTAAGCATGACTTTCAAGAAAACTGAATATATGGTCATCAGCAAAAAGGTGACCCCCAAAATGCCAACTACAGGTCGGAGAAACTAAAATAAAACAAGTAAAGAAATTTAAAAACCTGGGATGCGTTCTGACAGAGGATGGAAAGTGCTATGTTGAGATATAAAGACGCATTGGGATGGACATATTTCAAAAGCTACCCAGTTTACTAAGAGACAGGACAATCTCATTGGAAACAAATAAAAGAGTGCCGGATTGCTACGTGGCTTGAATCAACAGAAATGTGATTATACAGAAGGATGCCGAGGATACCATGGACCGAACACGTGGCAACGATGAGGTGTTGTAACGGGAGCAAACGAGTAGAAAACTCTCAGGAAGGTGAGGTTCCTGAATACGTAATGAGAAAATAGCGCTTGAAGAGTCTGATACTCACAGGACGGATAGAAAGAAAAATAGACAAAGGAAGGCAGCGCAAGACATATTTGTTGGGCTTGAGCAAATGGATGGCGGAGCGGGGCTTGGGAGAGATGCCAAGAGGAAAATATTACGAGCGACAAGGGACAAGCAAGTGGAAGTCCACGATCACCTACGTCTAAAGGATCACGGCACATGAAGAAAAATATATAGAGATTATGCCCAAAGAGAGTTCCACAAGTGAGAAGTGTGAGAGAAGAAACTGTTTGCATAGAACTTACGGTTACATTTCTGCAATGTTCGTAGTAACCATTATTGCCATTTCACATTACGACAGATTAGTTGAGTTCAAAATGATCTGTTAAATTTTATTTTCTGAAAAGAATACCAAATTATTTAAACTAGTCAAAAAATATTGTTAGCTCAGTTTTTTTTTATCATTATTAATACTAACATTGGGAAATTATACGTGCGTTTCTCTTGTGATCAGTTATATATCTAGAGTAGGATATTTAAGTGGACTTAGATTAATGATAGCAGGAACTTTTTAAAAGAACACCTTTGCGATAAATTAATTGAAACAAAACGAATAATAAAACTTTCCCTGATCACGTATACGTCGTCTCTTGGCGTTGTTTTTCTCTTTCGACATTTTCCATTTTCAGCTTTAACTGATGGATCCAGTTTGTTTCTTCGCCTTGATGACACGACTGACAGTTGAAAGTTTGACACCAACAATATCCGTGATCTCTTTGTTAGGTTTGCCAGTGTGTTCGTACAGCGTTACAATTTTCGTACGCTTTCTTGGAGTAACGTCTAACACAGATAATGGCCATAGGACAACTAATCGACAGTCGAGACAATAATGTCAGGGCGTGATAGAAATTTGGTGCAATTATGAATGAACACAATATTTTTAAAAGCCAGACAAATTTCATCTTACACCCCAAAAATAGATTCATATTACTGTACACCACTGCAAATGACCTAATCTGAGAAAAAAAAAACAGAAACCGATTACACTCTATCAATGGCTATAGGGCAACTAACCGACAGTCGAAACACTGTCTGGGCGTGATAAAACTTATGTAATTACAGATGATACAATATTTTTCAAGGCTAGACAAATTTCATCTTACACCCAAAAAATAGATTCATATTACTGTACACCACTGCAAATGACCTAATCTGAGAAAAAAAAAACAGAAATCAATTGCACTCTGTCACTCCAGTGGGTCTAAAACTGACCGTATGTTAAAAGAAAGGAAACTAAAGCAGATGTTTCAATTAATTTACGCAAGTTAGTAGGGGTGAGTCTAATCACTAACGGGCGGGAAAGATATGGTGAGTTAAAATAAGTTGGTAACACGTAAGTTGAAGAAGCAAAGGGGTCAGGATAAAGTATAAAATATCAAGTTGTATGATTTATAATGAATGAATAAATAACTAAAAAGAAGGTGACCATAACCTTCCAGAAATCAACTCACCTTTTCTATGTAGTTAAGAATTTGTATTTAGGAATTATGTTTTCTTTGATAATTGTCAAGGTCAAAGTTCTCTTTTTTTAATACAGTGACGTTTATACCTTCTAACTTTAGTGGGTCTAAAATAACCGTATGGTGAAAGAAATCAAATTAAAGCAGTTGTTTCAATGAACAAGGGTGTAGATGTATTACTAAAAATGTTGTTTATACCGAAATTTCAGAGCCGTATATGAACTTCTATGACACCTTACTTAGACAGGTATTCAACTAGTAGGAAAACATGTATATGGGGGAAAGAAATAGAGAACCGGTTCATAAAATTTTTGAATTGAGGATATTAGTTGGAGTTAATCAAAGCTCTCCGTCTCGCATTGGTAGACGGCATCTATTTTCAGGTTCAAGCAAATAATGACTGGTTTTACACTTCCGGACAAATGATAGTTATCAACTTTCTCGGAAGCATAGCGTATAAAAAAAAAGGTAAAAACAGAAAGAAAGATATGCTTTATCAATCCAAATCTACTCCATGTTTTACAAACAGCGACTATCGGAAGTCAAGTCCATTAATGAACCTACTCAGTCCTAGCGACACTGTCTGTACTCGGACCAAAAAAAAAAACGAATATATATATATATATATATATATATGCCCAATGGTAAGAAGCTTTTAATATTGGATGATGCCCAAAACGGAAGTCCTTTAGGAATGAAGTAACAATACATCTTTTCCTTTTAAATGGACAGAAAATACACGATATATTCTCTCTAGTTTATTTCCATTTAACTGAAAGCCCTTTATTTTGGTTTGTGTCAAGAGAAACGGGGCTCTTAGCTTAGAAGAGCGCTGAAAATTTACCAGAAAGAAAAACTATCGAATGATTTTTACATTTAGGAAAATTGCAGTTGTAGAATTTTGCCGCGTTAGAAATGTTCAGCTGACAAAGAACTGGAAAAATGATTGTTTCTTCTGTTAAAAATGAAAACAACTTAGACGAAAAAGTTATGGTGATTATAATAACCGAATCTTTCCAAAATGTTAACTAACGCCCTTGATTTTTTCTAATATCTCCTTTCTTAAAGGAAATATCTTTTTTCCCAAGACAACCCACATGGCTATAATGTATTTGTCTATATTTTTTAGAAGAGGTAGTATTTACAGTATTTACATTATTCGGACTATTGTCCTCATCTTTCTTGCCATTTGTACGACGTTTCGGTCGTTGTACGCTCTAGCCTTCTTCAGGTACTAGGAATTTCGAACCGAGCCGTTTATTACAATCACTGGGGTATATGAACTCCATTCCTTGCCTAGAGCCTCTTCTGAAAGTGACGAGTTATCTTCCTCTAACATTGGAAGTTACTTGTTCACCACTGCCGTAGCCTGGTATTGAACTCACAACTCTTTTGGGTCAAGTCACATGAAAGGTGCTTCTCGTTGTTCCAATGTGTCTTATGATTTCGCTTTTGCATTCACTCCTTTAAATCACTTCCTAGGTATTTACATTTTCACCTTCCATGATTCTAATGACTTCAATGTTTAGTTGACATTTTGGACTGTCTCGTTTTGCTGACGACCATACGTACTATCTTCTTTCAAAATATGCTTAGTCCTTTCTTCTCGCTTTCTTTCTTTTACTGCCTTCGTAATATATATATTCCCTCCTGTCACGCTCAGGGGAGATGAGCTGTGAGGAAAGAGCTAATAATCCTCTTAAATATGTTGCTTTGCCGTCACTTTTATAGTAACGGTACACACGGATATATATATTTCCCTCCTACCACGCCAATGGAGAGCGAGACAATAGCAAGGCAGCGTCGGCTCAGTTAATTCTCTTTACTTCTTCTTCTTCTTCTTCTTCTTCTTCTTCTTCTTCTTCTTCTATGTGCCGTGTCCCTTCAGGACGTAGGCGATCATGACCTTCCACATTTTCCTGTCCCTTGTAGCTCTTAACACTCTTTCTGCTATTATCTCTCAATCCCCGATCTACCATCCATCTGCTCAAGTCCATCAAGTATATCATGCGTTGCTTTTCGTTGTCTCTCTTGCTCTTTATCCGTTCCGTGAGCATTAAGTTCTCAAAGCCCTCCTTCCTCTTTACATATCCGAGATACATCAGCTGTTTTTTACTAACGGTAAGTATAATTTTTCTTCTTGTAACCACCCCCTTCAAAATGTCGTTGTTGTTCACGTGTTCCGTCTATTGTATCCTCAGCATCCTTCTGTAGAACCACATTTCTGTTTCTTCAAATCTTTCCTTTATCTTCACTGGTATATTGAAGGACATACGTCACATAATAATCCAGTAGTCCTTTTGTTTCCAGTGAGATTTTCCGACTTTTTAATACTCTGCTTAGCTTCTGGAATTTATCCTTAGCCATGACAATACGCCTTCAAGTCTCCGTATCGCACATTCCGTCTTCTGTTAGAACACTTCCCGTGTATTTAAATTTCTGCACCTGTTTGATTTTAACCTCCCCAACTTGTAACTGGCATTTTGGGCTCCCTTTTTTTTTACTGATTACTATGTATTCAGTTTTCTTGTAGTTTATACGTAGTCTTTTCTTTCCGCTTTCTTTCAGTACTTCCTGTAGAAGGTCTTGCAGTTTCTTTTCTCTATCTGCTATAGGCACTGTATCATCTGCGTATCTAATATTGTTCAGAGATGCGGGCGACAAAGACGAACCCTGGATTGACTCCTAGAGATCTCATAAATGTCCCGTTGTATAGTTTGAATAGATCTGGTGAGAAGACACATCCTTGTCCTATGTTTGTGTATTTGCTAAACTCGTTTCCTGTTTGTATGCAGATAATTTGCTGCCAATGCAGGTTCTTGATTACTCTTTGATTAGTTCTTTCCCAAATAATGTCAAGATTGCTGAACGTCTGTATTAGTCTTTGTCGAATGCCTTTGCGTTGTCTATGAAACACTGATACGCGCTTTTCTGCATTTCTGTTGAGGTTTCTGATAACATTCTAAGCCTAAATATTGCGTTCCTGGTAACAGTGTCCTTGACGAAACCGCACTGCTCTCCTGCTATTTCCGGTCTGATTCTACTGCGCGCTTTATTCAGAATTCGGATGATTGTGCCAGTTATTGAACTTTATTACCAGTTATAAAAGCTTTTGCCGCGTGTTTGCATTTTAACAGCGGTTTATTTTACATTTTTTGTAGTAAAGATGGCGCCTAGTAGTAAAGAATATATATATATATATATATATATATATATATATATATATATAAGGAAAATTAAGGCAGTCACGTTATTTCATGGTGAATCGGAAGTATAGGCCTATTTCAGGCCAACCATCATCAGCTTCCGTCTTTATTTTACAAAGGATTTTACACGAATGAGATTCACCAAGCTGATGATGGTTCGCCTGAAAATAGCCCCATACTTCCGATTCACCAAGAAATAACGTGTCTGTCTTAATTTTTCTTATATTTGCTCTATATGAATTTATATGCATATATGTTTAGAGCTCTCTTAGAGAGTTATCCTACCACTGTATGTACAGGATACTCTTTTGGATTCTTCTATACCCACACTGCATGCTGATATATATATATATACACAAATGAAAAAAGAACGAAAAATATTTACAACGTTCAAAACATTAATTTAAAACAGTGCTCAATATAGAAATAGAGTAATGAATAATTATTATAAATTTAACTTTAGAATATGTAAACTCGCTAAAGTAAGTTATTATGTTTATTTATTTATATATTTTTGTTATTATTATTTTTTGCTTAATTCTATGGTCATTTGAACGAGTGTTTTTGTACTTTTTCAAAGAAATTTCTTTGGACTTTAACTAGGTTAAAACTTAGTTAACTCACCACTTTTTGTTTTTTAATTGGAGTAGATAGTACCTACTATCGCCCGGTTTCACACTCCACCCAATTCTTTTGAACAGGAGTAGAGGTGATCACCTTGTTTCTTGTTTAGGAAGGGGTTCCCAGTCTTTCTACCTCCTCCTTCGGTCTTAATGTTAGTTCAGCTGGAAACTCTTTGCAGTTATTGACTATGGTGGCAATGTCTCTCCATTCTGAGGGTACCGGGTTGGCAGTTTCCTGGTTGCTGCTTCCGACTGGTGATTAGGAGCCCGAAATCTTGCGTAGCGTCTTGAGAGGCTGCTCTGATCAACAGTTGAATAATATCGGTGTTCCTGTAATGCCATATCGCGAATGGACGGGCGTCCCTTTTCAAACCTCCGGTGGGTAACCCCGAGGCCACATTATGTTGCAGGCTGCGCCAGTCTCCAATCCTCACATACTGCAAATAGTGACCGACTGATTCTACTCTAGACTTCTCTCCTCAACGAAAACACCATGAAAAAAAACAAACAAAATGCCAAACTCAAACCAGATACTCGGAAAACGCCCAAACCTCTCTGTGTCACGTTCACTAACATACGCGGTATCCGCACTAACCTTTCTAGCGTAGAATCATTCCTCCAAACTCCCCCTCCTCCTCTGACTGTTCAACACTTGACAGCATCTCTGACAATATAGACAGAGCCATTTCTTCTCACCCATCTGCACATATTTTCGTGTTTGGTGACTTTAACGCCCACTACACTAAGTGGCTCGAAAACTGTAACCGACACTGCTGGTGTCCACACCTTTAATTTTTCAATCTCCCAATCCCTTACGCAAGTGGTGGACTTCCTCACGCATTTCTCCAAGAACCCTAACGGAAGGGACTCGCTACTAGACCTCTGCTTCATTTCCACCCCAAATTATTGCACCACCAGACAGCTCTGTCCTCTCGGAAATTCTGACCACGCCGTAGTTTCTGTCAACATCTCATTCCACTCCACCCCTACCCAAGAAACTCAGACCAGCAGAATATCCTACTGCTATCAAAGAGCAGACTGGGGTTCGTTCCGTGACTTCCTCTGCGACGTCCCTTGGAACAATGTCTTTAGTCTTCCCGTCGAAGACTGTGCATCAGAGGTCTCCTCCTGGGATAAGGCTGGCATCGATGCTTTCATCCCTGCCAGGAAATTTCAGCTTAAATCCCATTCGTCTCTCTGGTTCTCGCCCGCTTGCTCGGCCGCCATTGCCCACCGGAATCACTTCTTCCGGCTTTATCGTAGCCACTCGTCGGACCAAAACAGGCGCCTTTTCGCCTCAGCACGTAATAAGCGTAAAAAGATACTTAACGAAGGTAAGATGCTGTTTGCTGCCAGAATGAAGCAGCGCATAACATCCTCTAAGTTCGGGGCCAAAGACTGCTGGCGCCTCTGTAAAAGCGTGCTCAACAAGAGTAACTCTTCAATAACCCCAATAATCAATGAGTTTGAGGTCCTCACCTCTTCAGCGGACAAGGCTGAATGCTTTGCCCGTAGATTCTCGACCAATTCGTGTCTGGATTCGTCTGGAGTCCAGACACCCCATTTCCCATCTAGAACTGAGGCCCAATTGAATGACGTCCACATCACGCCCTCGCTGATTTCTAGCATAATCTCAAAACTTGACCCTCACAAAGCGAGTGGTGGGGACGGAATCCCAATCATAGTCTTGAAGAGATGTGCCCCTGAACTCTCCTCTGTCCTTTCTAAGCTCTACAACCTCTTCCTATTTTCATCCTGCTTTCCTGCCTGTTGGAAGACTTCTTCTGTGGTTCCAATATTCAAGAACACTGGTGAACCCTCGGACCCCGCAAATTACCGCCCTATCAGCCTTCTCCCGATCTTCGGCAAAGTCTTCGAAGCCATTATCAATGCCGAGGTCTTTCAGCATGTCACGGCCCACGGGCTCCTCTCGGACAAACAGTATGGCTTCCGCTTCACCAGGTCTACTGCTGATATGCTAACGACCATCAACGAGTATATATACCAGGCTCTCGACAAGAATGGTGAAGCCCGAACTGTCGCCCTGGATATCTCTAAAGCATTCGACAGAGTATGGCATGCCGGCCTTCTACGGAAACTGCGAAGCTACGGCATTACTGGACTTTTGTTAGACCTAATCCAGTCATTCCTCTCCAACCGCACACTGAAGGTGGTTTTAAACGGACATACCTCCCAGAACTATCCTACAAACGTGGGTGTCCCCCAAGGCTCTATCCTAGGTCCTACGCTCTTTCTAATCTACATCAATGATCTCCCCGATGCCATAAGATCACAAGTAGGCATGTACGCCGATAATACCACAGTATAGGCTCGCCTCGATCAAAAATCTGGTGTTGATAACAAGGCGAACCTCGCGGCTGAGCTTGAAAAGCACCTCCAATCCGTGGTGGATTAGGGTAGGAAATGGCTCGTAAAATTCAATTCTTCCAAAACGAAGCTGCTGTCAATTAACCACCACAGACAACCGCACCTTCCTCCCATTAGCATGGAACAGGCATGCCTCCCAGAGAGTAAAACACTACGCCTGCTTGGCCTGACACTCTCAGCGGACCTCAAGTGGAATGACTACGTCGAATCCATTGCTAAATCCGCTGCTATGAAAGTCGGCTCTCTGTGCAGGGTCCGGAAATTCTTTCCGTCTGAATCTATCCTGCACTTATACAAATCTACCATCCGCCCGTGTTTTGAATACTGTTGCCACATCTGGTCGGGTGCCCCTGCTATTCTTCTCGGGCTTCTTGACAAAATACAGCGAAGAATCTGTAATGTGATTGATACCGACTTAGCTGCCCGCCTGCAGTCACTCTCTCACCGGCGTGACGTGGCTTCCCTGTGCCTCTTCTATAAATACTATCATGGCTTCTGCTCTGATGAACTTAAATCACTGGTGGCCCATAGGTGTGAATTTGCACGAGATACTAGATTGGCAACTAGGTCTCACCCTTTTACAGTGAAACCGATGAAATGTAACCGCAATTTCTACTCCAATAGCTTCTTTTCTCGCACTTCCCGCCTGTGGAATTCCCTTCCGCATGCTTGCTTCCCCGACGGCTACAACCTCCAGGAGTTTAAATGTAAGGTCAATAGAAACCTCCTAACACACTAACTATCCCTTCTCTCCAACTCTCTCCCTATGTACATCCTAACTCGTCTATTGCCCTATTGTCACCACAAGCAAGGCATTCCACTGCGCTATACTGGCAGTCGAATGCCTTGCTTGCGGTGACATGGTTAAAAAAAATGTACAAACTACAATATACTACAAAAGTGTGCATTTGGTTTCAACATTAAAAGAACAATGTCCCAACAGGTTGTAAATGTTATTTTTGTTATTTTTTAAAAGAAATTTGATGAAAATTCACAAAAGAAATTTGATGAAAATTCACAAAAATTTGGTAAAATTTTTCGTACGAGGTAAAGTGAATAGGAAAGATAAAAAAGACAAAAGGGAAACAAAAACATGGTGGAAAGGACATAGAGGAAATAAAAACCAAGCAGGAAAACAAGAGAGAAGGAAATAAAGAAACATGAGAAAAGAGCCAATGAAAGATGGCTCAAGGAGAAATAGACCACAAATTTAAATAGGAAGTGAAGTATAAGCATATACAAGCATAGATGACACGACGTCTGGGCTTAACAAAGAGCAAGAAGTAGGAAAATGCACAGAGAGGGAAGAAAGCGAGAAAAGGTATAAAAATGTTCTTTCAATGTCGAAACAAAATGTAGACTTTTGTAGTAGATTGTACTTTATACATGTTCTAATGTATAATTTATGATATATATATATATGAATTAGTAGCTACTCTAGTATATATATATATATATATATATATATATATATAAAGGAAAACTCAATACGTCATTTAAATTGGTTTTCATATTGCTCTTTTAAATTATGTTGATCTTGTTGAATTATCCTCGTCGTTTATGGACTGGACATCAATACCCATCGGCCAGAAGCAAGTGGATGCGTCTAGCCACACTGATGAGCTGTGTATGTGGATGACTAATATATATATATATATATATATATATATATATATATATATTCTCTCTATTATAATAAACACTTCTGTGTATTTATTTGTATATATTTTGCCGTCATTTTTTATGGCGGAGGTACACTCGTGTTGTACATTTTCTACTGAGATTTGTGTAAATATTTCATTTTACGATGTCTCTCTTTTTACAAACTTTAGCCAAGAAAGTCGTCTTCTGACACTTACACTAGGTTAGAAAGCAAAATCCAGCTCAGCTCTCGAAAGAGTCAAGAAAACTTAGACTCACGATCACTGTGACGCAGGCAGCAAACTGCCAATCCACTATTACTTTCTTCGGACTTATATCGCACAATGTGAGTGAGAAGGATACGCTCGGTTAGACACTTCTAGGAAAAGGCAAACTCGGACATAGGTACCTTTTTTATACCTAAATTTAAATTGAAATTTTAATAATAAATACGTTATCTTCAAGCTTTAAAATTAGCTTTAATTGAAAGCCAAAAGGTTAAATTTACTAATAAGCAAAATACCCTGGTGTATTTTAAACCGAAATTATATTTTTTGGAATCAAAAATTTTCTAAATCTAACTCGGACATAGGTACCTTTTTTAATACCTAAATTTAAATTTAAATTTTAATAATAAATACGTTATCTTCAAGCTTTAAAATTAGCTTTAATTGAAAGCCAAAAGGTTAAATTTACTAATAAGCAAAATACCCTGTTGTATTTTAAACCGAAATTATATTTTTTGGAATCAAAAATTTTCTAAATCTAACTCGGACATAGGTACCTTTTTTAATACCTAAATTTAAATTGAAATTTTAATAATAAATACGTTATCTTCAAGCTTTAAAATTAGCTTTAATTGAAAGCCAAAAGGTTAAATTTACTAATAAGCAAAAATACCCTGTTGTATTTTAAACCGAAATTATATTTTTTGGAATCAAAAATTTTCTAAATCTAACTCGGACATAGGTACCTTTTTTTATTGCTAAATTTAAATTGAAATTTTAATAATAAATACGTTATCTTCAAGCTTTAAAATTAGCTTTAATTGAAAGCCAAAAGGTTTAATTTACTAATAAGCAAAATACCCTGTTGTATTTTAAACCGAAATTATATTTTTTGGGATCAAAAATTTTCTAAATCTAAATTTTTTTTTAAATTTCAAATTCCCCACCATCTTTCATCGATTGTAAACAGAAGCCAATTCTCGATTTTAAAACATCTTGCAAAAATAAAATACACTTCGTTGACACTTTATTTTCTTTAAATAACCTAATTTACATTTACTTTAAGTTGACTTGAAACAAGAATTACTTGCTTACTACTTGAAAAATGTTTCAACATACTTTCCTCAATTACTGTAGCCTTGTTTTCACAGCTGTCAACACCTTATCAGCACCTTAGGAGCAGCCGACAACTGATGATTTAGTATCCAGCCAAAAGTATGGAATACAAACTTGGTATAAATCTTATTCATACAAATGTTTTTTTGTTATTTTTAACTATGTTAGAATCAAACATTTAACAGTTTTCAGCAATTATCCAATATTTGATGAAATTTTAGTTAGCTTAGCTTTGTAGGCTTGCGTTTAAAGATGTTTCATGAAAAATAAAAAATAAAATAATATAAAACTTTCTTTTAAAAAAATTTACAATTCAATAACAGAATGAAAATAACGGAAGAGGTAACTCAATAATTTATGAAATGTTATGGTATTTATTATTTTTATTTTTAATATATATTTTTCATATTATTTTTATGTACCTCTACAAATAGTGAATTCGCAGTTATAATTTTTTTTTACAAAATTAGAAAATTAGGAATTAAAATGTAAAAGTTGTTTTAAATGTTTAAGGACTGACTTGCAAAACAGGCTGTTGAATTTTATAAGCGTCTTGAAGAGACTTGAATCAGAATCAAAGTACGGTTTCTGTCATTTTATATGTAAGAGGAATAATCCAAAACACTTGTAAACTTCTAAAATAAATACGATTCATATGGAAACTTGTTATGACCCATATGGAACATCGTACTTAGGTGAATATGTTTATTTACACACAATAAAAAAATTTTATTATTTTAAAAATATAAGGGGTGGAAAATTTTAATTTTTTTTATTTTTGATAAGCAATATAATCATCAATTCTTAACTAAAAAAAGAACAACAAATCTTTTAAAGATTTTTTAAAACTTTATAAATTATTATAATAATAAAAAAATGAAAACAATTCTCGTAAAATTTTTATTAGTAATCGAAATTTATTTTTTTTTCTTCAGTCTACAGTGTCCTTAATTATTATTATTTATTCCAGCAATTAAAAGCTTATCAAATTAAATTTATCAGAGTGTTATTGCATTTTTTATTTTACTTTTTGGAGCAGATTTTCGGATAGTGCCGATAATTTTAAATGAAAAAAAAATAGATGATTTAATTTCCCCCATGAGTTTTGCGTTTAACTAATAAAAAAAATTTACAAAAATTAAACTTTATTAAAATTTCATGAATTTACGCGGCGAAGGAGTAACAAAGTTAAAAAAAAATTTCATCAACATTTTAAAAAAATAATAATTTCAAAAATAATTTTATTCATTTGTGAATGAGTGCTGAAAGTTTCATTAAAATCCGACAATTATTTGATTTTTGCGAGAATTTCCAAATTAATGTGTTTGTCACCGAAAATTGAGTTACGTAAAAAATTACGTAATCGATTGTAAACAGTCGTAAGATTTTCTGCAACGCTAACTCAAATGAAAACAAAATTTTCATCCGAAATTTTGAACATGTTAAAAGGGATTAAAAAATTTTACAAAATAAATAAAAATTACTTTGATCTTTCCTCTCAATAATGTTATAAACATTTTGATAGAAAAAGTTCGTTTTATTAAGTTTTGAACTCTTTTAATTCATACTACGCTGGATTTTTTGTGATGTAATGGAGGTACCTACTCTAACATAACTCCAAACAGGTAGATAGGGCTCAATAGCCATTTTAACTAGGAGAAGAAAACTAACGTAAAACCGACGTTTCTACTTCATGAGAATGTATAAAATATAACGAAATGCCGCATCGTCCCTGACGCTGGTTATCTCCCTCGGTGGCACACTAGGCTGAAGTCGAAAAATCTGCTACTGGTAAAGAAAAGTTTTGTAGTTCTATCAACACCAACAAAAAAAAAAGACTTGAAATGAATTCTTTTAATGGAAAATAGGGAAAATCAACATCTAGTCCGTATCAGAAGATGCAATAATGCAAACCTTGATGTCTGCTTGCTAAAGGTTTGTCGTCTTTGTTATGATTCCTTTGTGCAATTGGGATACAATTTATTTTCGACTGGCCACAGACAGAAAAGACAGCAATATGCAACGTTGAAATACGGAATATCATGACAAAAGATGATGGCTCCCGACATTGGCTGTAAGATCCGAGTGATGTCAGCTTATATCGCAATTCAAAACAGCGCCCTCGGAAAAAGAATAATTCTATACAGGATTAAATCAAATCACTATAACAAAACAGAAAACATTGTATTGATTGGGATTTTAATGCTACCTCAAGAATTTTTAAACACTTTTCTTTTGATGAAATGAAGACATCACTCTTTAAACCAGAAGACTCAAACAATGATAGAGAACTCTTGCTAAACTTTTACTCAAAAATATACTCCATCTATAGAACCCAAGCTGTCCCGATATTCAACCCATAGCTGGAGGGAATCGATAGATTAATACCGTTACCAAGAATATTAGGGTATAAGTGAATTGGAATTCAAACTGGGTTCTTCGAGCTCTCGTTTTCACTGCACCACATCCGAAATTTTTTTTTACAAAACTTTAAACGTTTCTTTATTGGTCAAGAACATGATATATCTATATCAATAATCACAAACCAATATTTCTTTTCTTGAAACAGTAATATTTACAAAGATTCATTTTAACAACGAGATAACCCATAAACGGTGTTCATGCCTGTCTATTTTAGAAGCTGTGGAGTGAAGCCTATTTAAAGAAGCCCTTCCTAAGAAAAAAAAAAGACCCCCTACCCCTGATACACAGATAACATTGTAGGGATACAAAAGACAAGTATCTCTCTTTGGTCGAGATGAAGTTACGTGAGTCACGTGAGGGTTGCTTAGTGATATCATTTCAGGAAACGCTTCATCACATGATATAAGCCAGATAATGTAACAAAAAGATTACTGACTTAAACATCTGAGACACTTGGACTCGGAAGTTCATTGCATATATTACAAATTCCGACTTTGGTTTAGATCACATATTCGTTGTGACTAAACTGATAACACCAGCCAAATAAATCAATCGATTCCATTGTCATCAACAAAGAAAACACACCGAAGTGTAACATCGAATTCCTAAAAGGCTGCATTTTGAATTCAGTAATAAACTAGAGTTCAAACTGGTGTCAGTAAATCTCGATCAAAGCAAACGTGATACACGCTTGGGTGATCATGTCTCGAAAGAGACATGATTGACTGGACGGAAGAAGTGGGGGATCAGTTTATTACTCCATGACAATAGAAAACAGATTCTCCACTTTATGCCTAGTAGAAGCTTTAATTGTTTCCAACTATTATATTCAGGCAGTCAGTTAAGTGCCATATGCGATACACGCTTGGGTGATCATGTATCGAAAGAGACATGATTGACTGGACGGAAGAAGTGAGGGATCAGTTTATTACTCCATGACAATAGAAAACAGATCCTCCACTTTATGCCTAGTAGAAGCTTTAATTGTTTCCAACTATTATATTCAGGCAGTCAGTTAAGTGCCATATGCGATACACGCTTGGGTGATCATGTATCGAAAGAGACATGATTGACTGGACAGAAAAAGTAATAATTAGTGGGGGATCAGTTTATTACTTCATAGCAATAGAAAACAGATACGCCACTTTATCCCTAGTAGAAGCCTTAATTGTTTCCAACTATTATATTCAGGCAGTCAGTTAAGTGCCATATGCGATACACGCTTGGGTGATCATGTATCGAAAGAGACATGATTGACTGGACAGAAAAAGTAATAATTAGTGGGGGATCAGTTTATTACTTCATAGCAATAGAAAACAGATACGCCACTTTATCCCTAGTAGAAGCTTTAATTGTTTCCAACTATTATATTCAGGCAGTCAGTTAAGTGCCATATGCGATACACGCTTGGGTGATCATGTATCGAAAGAGACATGATTGACTGGACAGAAAAAGTAATAATTAGTGGGGGATCAGTTTATTACTTCATAGCAATAGAAAACAGATACGCCACTTTATCCCTAGTAGAAGCCTTAATTGTTTCCAACTATTATATTCAGGCAGTCAGTTAAGTGCCATATGAGATACACGCTTGGGTGATCATGTCTCAAAGTAAACGTAACTGACTGTGCAGAAATAGTAGTAATTAGTGGAGATTATTTTATTACTTCATAACAATAGACATCAGATCCCCACTTGAGATTCAACAGGAGCTTGAATTGTATTCATTTTCGATTATATTAATTTGTACTAATTCTAGGGGAACCAGTTTATTACTTAATAACAATGGACAACAGATCCCCCACTTTAAATTCAACAGAAGCTTTAATTGTATTCGTTTCCGATTATATTAATTTGTACTAATTCTAGGGAGACAAGCTTATTACTATATGACAATAGAAAACAAATCCTCCACTTTATGACCAGTAGAAACTTTAATTATGTTTCCAACTATTATATTCAGTCAGTCAGTTTTGTGCCAAACGTGATATATGCTTGGGCGATCATGTCTCGAAAGAGACATGACTGACTGGGCAGAATATTTTCCCGCAGTAGGTTGCTATTATTTTTTGCGGCTGTTTGGTATTTTCTCTTCTATTTTTATCCAATTCTGTGGTTTGTTTGTATGTTTGTTTGTGTTTTTATTGTGGGGTTTTTGCATTAATTTATTTTTCAACTCAAGGCTGTCGTCCTATGATGTATATTATTCCTTCCCGGTGTTACGGCGGCTTGGATTTCGGCTCGGAACGAGTAATCGGAGAGCCATGTTCGAATTCCAGTTGAATTTGTCGCAGTTACTTATGCGCAAGTACCCTTGGAAAAGGTATTAATCCATCTCTTCTCCCTCTAGCAGAATAGATTGGGTTCTGTAGCCTTGGTTGGCAAACAGTCTAATAAAGAAAGTAATGACAACCTACTGCGGGAAAATCACATGACATGATCATCTGAGCGTTTATCATGTATGGTACTTAACTGACTGAATGAGAAAATTAAGAAAACTATTAAAGAACTAGAGAATTATAATCATTCGACGTCGAAGCAGAAACCTCGAAAATAGTTTACTTTGTTCTTTTTTTTTTTTTATAAGCGTTTCACCCCGAGCAAGGCATGTCACTGCCACTACTGTGCAGGGGGCTACGTAGAGTGGAGAAAGGCTGATTAAATATAGGAAATAACAGAGGGTGGGTGATAGGCGGGTGAGGATACCGAGAATGAGGGTTGGGTAGATGAGAGTGTTGTGAGAATAGTTGGGAGTTAGTGTGATAGGAGGTGTCTATTGACCCTACATTTAAACACCTGGAGATTGTAACTGTCGGGAAAGCAGACTTGTGGAAGGGAGTTTCACAGGCGGGAAGCGCGAGAAAAGAAGCTGTTGGAGTAGAATTTACGGTTACATCTTATTTGTTTAACTGTAAAAGGGTGGGACCTAGTTGCTAATCTAGTATCTCGTGTAAATTCGTGCTTAGGCGGCACCAGTGATCTCAGCTCATCGGAGCAGAAGCCATGAAAGTACTTGTAGAAGAGGCACAGGGAAGCTACATCACGCCGGTGTGAGAGCGGCTGCAGCCGGTCTGCCAAGTCAGTATCAACCACGTTACAGATCCTCCTTTGTATTTTGTCAAGAAGCCCAAGGAGAGCAGCAGGGGCACCCGACCAGATATGGCAGCAATATTCAATACACGGGCGGATGGTAGATTTGTATATGTGCAGAATAGTTTCAGGTGGGAAAAATTTCCGGGCCCTGCACAGGGAGCCGACTTTCATTCCTCTATTTTATGAAAGAGGATTGGGACTAGAAATGCATCCCCAAAAAGTCTGTTTTGTCGCTCATTAATACATTATGGAAATAATAAAAGTAGCCCTCAAGATCCTCACACATATGGGGGTATCTTAATTGGATCCATCATTTTGAAAATATTAATGAACATTATATCCATCAACTAGATTCTCACGTTTATGAAGTCATCTCCTCACGACTCAGATATGTTTTCGTTCTGCTAAAAGATGTAATATTTTCATATATATCAACACACAAATCTACGTATTTGTAGAAATTCAGTTTACCATCTGACAGAGATAAACTTCCTCTAGGGTTAATATAGGTCTACGCAAACCCTAAACCCTCGCAAATTTTACAGGAAAATAAACTGCATTATTGACGCTGGCAAATACGGTAGTTACGTCTTTGAGAAATCAGTCTATCCGTTAAATTGTCAATGAAATTAATGAAACCAAACAATAGAAAAAGTGGAGCAAAGAGAACCATACTGTGAAAACCTCCAGAGAAGAAATGTTCTGGTTTAAAAGAACAATTTTAAATCATATTTTACCCCATGACCACACTGAACTTGAGAAGCTCTCAAAAACTGATCATCTATCAGTATTCATCCAAGTATTACAAGGTCCTGGGTATAAACTACATCTGGCAGCAAGGCCTCTGATTGGGAGGTTGTGAGGAGCATAGAATCACCTGTTAATTGATGTTGTTCCCAGGTTCACTCTGACCAGGAGTGGTAGCACCTGTTAGGGTCCCAGCTATGGGCAAATAGTTAACCCCCAAAGTAGGGTCAAAATACTAGGAATATATAAAAATATACTTTTATAGAAATGTAAACATAAAAATACACTTTTATAGAAATATAAACATAAAAATACACTTTTATAGAAATATAAACATAAAAATACACTTTTATAGAAATATAAACATAAAAATACACTTTTATAGAAATATATACATTTTTGAAAAAACTTTTACCAACAATACATTTTTGAAGGAAAAGATTATTCTCAGAAAAACATTTTAATACAAAATTAGAAGACATTTTCAGTTTCCTGAAATAAAAAAAGAATTAAAACAAAATATTTTCATTAAAATCTGACTAAACCAACCTTTTCACTATAATCGATTATGAAAAATACCTTAAAACTCCACATTTCTGGCATTAAATAACCCACAGAGGTTGATATGCAGTTAAACAAAACTCAAACTCAAACCAACAATTACAAAGCTGAAACTTTTAAAAATAGCTTAATTTTTCCTTGAATTTAATAAGTTCCTTTATTTTATGAAAAAAACCTGGGATCAGAAATGCATCCTCCAAAAGTGGGTTTTTGTCACTCACTCAGTGCAATCTTCTATGTGCTGTCTCTTCAGGACGTAGGCGATCATGGCCTTCCACATCTTTTTATCTCTCGTGGCTCTTAGCACGCTTTCTTCTGTTACCCCACCTAAACCCCGCTCTTTCAACTATATTACGCGTTGATTTCCTACTGTCTCTTTTTCCTTTTATCTGACCCGTGTGTATCAAATTCTCCAAGCCATCCTTCCTCATTACATGTCCCAGAATTTTTTGTAGTCTTTTCCTAATGTTAAGTATTAGTTTCCTTTTCGTTTTTCTCCTCTCCAATATCTCATCATTGCTCCCATGCTCGGTCCATAGTATCCGCAGATGGAAGCAAAAAATTAGCGCTCAAAATCCTCACACGTATAGAGGTACCTCAGTGACAGAGTTCCGGCAGAACTCAACCTTGTCAGACTGTCTGCCTCAAGGCGGAGAGGAACCCAGACGAGAGTATGTCCTTTGGTCGAGTCTAATTTAGGGAAATTATACGGGGGGGGGTCTACGGGGAATTCTTTCCTGAACTTACGGGTTCGAATCCCCCTCATAAAAATCGACCTTCTGCCACAGTCCGTCTCTGTGTGGAGGTCTCGGGTAAATACTCAGAAGTATCTCAACTAGATCTATCATAGTGAAATTACTAATGAATATATTATTAACTATGATGTCGTCGTTTTATGAGAGTCAACTCCTTACGATCCAGTTGTTTTCTTGTAAGAGTTGCGATGGCGGGTTAAATGCCATGAAACAACTCCAATAAATTGTTTACCTCTCTAATCGGAAACTGAATACCTTTGTCGGCCTCACAGCAGCATATGACTCCATCAACGGAGACTTCTTCTCAGTCATTAGAAACTGCATTTCAAGCATCGAATCCCATGAATGCATCGATCTTATAGAGGAGCTGTATATCTGCTTTTTCGACTGCACATCAGCATACGAACCCATCAGCGGAGACTTCTTCCTTTCAATCATTAGAAGGCGTTTTTCAAGCTTCGAATAGCCTGAAGGCATTGGTCTAATGGAGGAACTGTATATCTGCTTTTTCGACTGCACATCAGCATACGAACCCATCAGCGGAGACTTCTTCCTTTCAATCATTAGAAGGCGTTTTTCAAGCTTCGAATAGCCTGAAGGCATTGGTCTAATGGAGGAACTGTATATCTGCTTTTTCGACTGCACATCAGCATACGAACCCATCAGCGGAGACTTCTTCCTTTCAATCATTAGAAGGCGTTTTTCAAGCTTCGAATAGCCTGAAGGCATTGGTCTAATGGAGGAACTGTATATCTGCTTTTTCGACTGCACATCAGCATACGAACCCATCAGCGGAGACTTCTTCCTTTCAATCATTAGAAGGCGTTTTTCAAGCTTCGAATAGCCTGAAGGCATTGGTCTAATGGAGGAACTGTATATCTGCTTTTTCGACTGCACATCAGCATACGAACCCATCAGCGGAGACTTCTTCCTTTCAATCATTAGAAGGCGTTTTTCAAGCTTCGAATAGCCTGAAGGCATTGGTCTAATGGGGGAACTGTATACATGCTTTTTCGACTGCACATCAGCATACGAACCCATCAGCGGAGACTTCTTCCTTTCAATCATTAGAAGGCGTTTTTCAAGCTTCGAATAGCCTGAAGGCATTGGTCTAATGGAGGAGCTGTATATCTGCTTTTTCGACTGCACATCTGCATACGAACCCATCAGCGGAGACTTCTTCCTTTCAATCATTAGAAGGCGTTTTTCAAGCTTCGAATAACCTGAGGCATTAGTCTAATGGAGGAACTGTATATCTGCTTTTTCGACTGCCTCAGCATACGAACCCATCAGCGCGGAGACTTCTTCCTTTCAATCATTAGAAGGCGTTTTTCCAAGCTTCGAATAGCCTGAAGGCATTGGTCTAATGGAGGAACTGTATACATGCTTTTTCGACTGCACATCAGCATACGAACCCATCAGCGGAGACTTCTTCCTTTCAATCATTAGAAGGCGTTTTTCAAGCTTCGAATAGCCTGAAGGCATTGGTCTAATGGAGGAACTGTATATCTGCTTTTGCGACTGCACATCAGCATACGAACCCATCAGCGGAGACTTCTTCCTTTCAATCATTAGAAGGCGTTTTTCAAGCTTCGAATAGCCTGAAGCATTGGTCTAATGGAGGAACTGTATACATGCTTTTTCGACTGCACGTCCAGCATACGAACCCATCAGCGGAGACTTCTTCCTTTCAATCATTAGAAGGCGTTTTCAAGCTTCGAATAGCCTGAAGGCATTGGTCTAATGGAGGAACTGTATATCTGCTTTTTCGACTGCACATCAGCATACGAACCCATCAGCGGAGACTTCTTCCTTTCAATCATTAGAAGGCGTTTCAAGCTTCGAATAGCCTGAAGGCATTGGTCTAATGGAGGAACTGTATATCTGCTTTTCGACTGCACATCCAACATACGAACCCATCAGCGGAGACTTCTTCCTTTCAATCATTAGAAGGCGTTTTTCAAGCTTCGAATAGCCTGAAGGCATTGGTCTAATGGAGGAACTGTATATCTGCTTTTTCGACTGCACATCAGCATACGAACCCATCAGCAGGAACTTCTTCCTTTCAATCATTAGAAGGCGTTTTCAAGCTTCGAATAGCCTGAAGGCATTGGTCTAATGGAGGAACTGTATACATGCTTTTTCGACTGCACATCAGCATGCGAACCCATCAGCGGAGACTTCTTCCTTTCAATCATTAGAAGGCGTTTTTCAAGCTTCGAATAGCCTACGAAGGCATTGGTCTAATGGAGGAACTGTATATCTGCTTTTCGACTGCACATCAGCATACGAACCCATCAGCGGAGACTTCTTCCTTTCAATCATTAGAAGGCGTTTTCAAGCTTCGATAGCCTGAAGGCATTGGGTCTAATGGAGGAACTGTATATCTGCTTTTTCGACTGCACATCAGCATACGAACCCATCAGCGGAGACTTCTTCCTTTCAATCATTAGAGGCGTTTTTCAAACTAGAATAGCCTGAAGGCATTGGTTAATGGAGGAACTGTATATCTGCTTTTCTGACTGCACATCCTTCTACGAACCCATCAGCGGAGACTTCTTCCTTTCAATCATTAGAGAGCGTTTTTCAAGCTTCGAATAGCCTGAAGGCATTGGTCTAATGGAGGAACTGTATATCTGCTTTTTCGACTGCACATCAGCATACGAACCATCAGCGGAGACTTCTTCCTTTCCAATCATTTGAAGGCGTTTCAAACTTCGAGCCAACAGGCATTGGTCTAATGGGGAACTGTATACATGCTTTTTCGACTGCACATCAGCATACGAACCCATCAGCGGAGACTTCTTCCTTTCCAATCAAGAAGGCGTTTTTCAAGCTTCGAATAGCCTGAAGGCATTGGTCTAATGGAGGAGCTGTATATCTGCTTTTCAAACTGCACATCAACCTGAAACCCATCAGCGGAGACTTCTTCCTTTCAATCATTAGAAGGCGTTTTCAAGCTTCGAATAGCCTGAAGGCATTGGTCTAATGGAGGAACTGTATATCTGCTTTTCGACTGCCTCAGCATACGAACCCATCAGCGGAGACTTCTTCCTTTCAATCATTAGAAGGCGTTTTTCAAGCTTCGAATAGCCTGAAGGCATTGGTCTAATGGAGGAACTGTATACATGCTTTTTCGACTGCACATCAGCATACGAGCCACTCCTTGGAGACTTCTTCCTTTCAATCATTAGAAGGCGTTTCAAGCTTCGAATAGCCTGAAGGCATTGGTCTAATGGAGGAACTGTGTATCTGCTTTTTCGACTGCACATCAGCATACGAACCCATCAGCGGAGACTTCTTCCTTTCAATCATTAGAAGGCGTTTTTCAAGCTTCGAATAGCCTGAAGGCATTGGTCTAATGGAGGAACTGTATACATGCTTTCGACTGCACATCAGCATACAAACCCATCAGCTGGGAGCTTCTTCCTTTCAATCATTAGGGCGTTTTTCAAGCTTCGAATAGCCTGAAGGCATTGGTCTAATGGAGGAACTGTATATCTGCTTTTTCGACTGCACATCAGCATACGAACCCATCAACGGAGACTTCTTCCTTTCAATCATTAGAAGGCGTTTTCAAGCTTCGAATAGCCTGAAGGCATTGATCCTAATGGAAGACGTATATCTGCTTTCGACTGCACATCAGCATACGAACCCATCAGCAGAACTTCTTCCTTTCAATCATTAGAAGGCGTTTTTCAAGCTTCGAATGGCCACAGAAGGCATTGGTCTAATGGAGGAACTGTATATCTGCTTTTTCGACTGCACATCAGCATACGAACCCATCAGCGGAGACTTCTTCCTTTCAATCATTAGAAGGCGTTTTCAAGCTTCGAATAGCCTGAAGGCATTGGTCTAATGGAGGAACTGTATATCTGCTTTTCCGACTGCACATCAGCATACGAACCCATCAGCGGAGACTTCTTCCTTTCAATCATTAGAAGGCGTTTTTCAAGCTTCGAATAGCCTGAGAGCATTGGTCTAATGGAGGAACTGTATACATGCTTTTTCGACTGCACATCAGCATACGAACCCATCAGCGGAGACTTCTTCCTTTCAATCATTAGAAGGCGTTTTCAAGCTTCGAATAGCCTGAAGGCATTGGTCTAATGGAGGAGCTGTATATCTGCTTTTTCGACTGCACATCAGCATACGAACCCATCAGCGGGAACTTCTTCCTTTCAATCATTAGAGAGGCGTTTTTCAAGCTTCGAATAGCCTGAAGGCATTGGTCTAATGGAGGAACTGTATATCTGCTTTTCGACTGCACATCAGCATACGAACCCATCAGCGAGAACTTCTTCCTTTCAATCATTAGAAGGCGTTTTCAAGCTTCGAATAGCCTGAAGGCATTGGTCTAATGGAGGAACTGTACTATTTCCTGCTTTTTCGACTGCACATCAACATACGAACCCATCAGCGGAGACTTCTTCCTTTCAATCATTAGAGCGTTTTTCAAGCTTCGAATAGCCTGAAGGCATTGGTCTAATGGAGGAACTGTATACATGCTTTTTCGACTGCACATCAGCAAACACGAACCCATCAGCGGAGACTTCTTCCTTTCAATCATTAGAAGGCGTTTTTCAAGTTCGAATAGCCTGAAGGCATTGGTCTAATGGAGGAACTGTATACATGCTTTTTCGACCTCGCAGCAGCATTTGATCCGATCTATAGGGACTTTTTTTTCATTCTTTAGAAACCGCCTTCCAAGATCCGTAATTTACCGAATGCATCGATCTAACAGGGGAACTGTATCGATCTACAAAATCCTACATGTCTGGCAAGGGTCACAAACCTCATCAGGATTACAAAAAATAAATTATACCCCTATTTTAATATTTTCCTAGACTATGTAATGTGCATTTACAAACACACACCTGATGAGATGGGAACTGACCCTTTTTTTTCATTCTATACCACATCCCAAATGATTCTAAAAATAGATATATATCCTGTTTACTTTCTCAAGGCTACTGACATAGTTGCTTATAATTAAAAAACGATCTTGAATAATCTTCATCCTCTACCAAGTGTTCCAAAAAATAGGACTCAAGATAAACCTTTACATGGTCCTGGGCATGACGGTAAACTGCATCCGGCAGCAAGGTCTCTGATTAGAGGAGGTTGTGAAGAGCATGGAACCACCTCTTAATGGCTGTTTTTCCCAGGTCCACCCTAAGCCGGAGTGGTAGGGTCCCAGATATAGGCAAATATTTAACTCCCCCAATTTGGTTAAAACACTATGAAAGCATAAAAATACATTTTTACAGAAATATATATATATATAAATATAGACTTTTATAAAAAAAAATATACATTTTTGAAAAACAATATTACCAAATATTACCAACGATACATTTTAAAAGTAAATTATAACCATTACACATTTTTAAGGAAAAAATTATTCTCAGCAAAACATTTTTTAATAAAAACTAGAAGACATTTTCAGTTTAAAAAAAAATAAAAACAAAAGAATTTTAATTAAAATTTGACTAAATCAACCTTTTCACTATAACCGAACATTAAAAAAATACCTTAAAACCCCACCTTTTTGGCATTAAATAACCCACAGAGGTTGATATGCCGTTAAACAAAACTCAAACTATTACAAAACAGAAACTATCATCTTGAATTTAATTAAAAGCAGTAATAGCATTGATTCCATCATAAAAATGCAAGATGCGGTATTAGTAGATACTAAACACTTCAGCTAACTCGGCGAATGGGTCAGTTATAACAAATTAAGTAGATGAAAATAATTAACATAGACTGGGCTACCCTAGAAGTAGTTTCATCCAATACCACAAGTTGCCACAAAACCAAAACATCAATTGAAAACTCAATTAATATTCTTAAATAGCCTTGACAGATTAAGGCCTTCATACAGATGTTGTCAATGAAGTCAAAACCGTCAAGGAATATCAAAACTGTCAGCTGAAAGTTTTCTTAGCTCAATGGTGAAGATTTTGATTCGTCCATAATTCCAGACACTTAAAAGTAGTAATTCTGTAATCGTTGACTCCTAAGAACAAAGTCAAGTAATATTTTCAACGAGTTGGCCTTCTACTAATGTTGTGATAACTTGGATTCGTCCATAATTTTCCGACTGCCAATAGTCATATCCATGTAATCGTCGACTTTTAAGAACAAAGTGAACAAGTATTTTTCTATGAGTCGGCCTTCTGCTTATGTTGTAATAAATCCGCTGCTATGAAAGTCGGTTCTCTGTGTAGGGCCCGGAAGTTTTTTCCGTCTAAATCTATCCTGCACATTTACAAATCTACCATCCGCCCGTGCATTGAATACTGCTGCCATACCTGGTCGGGTGCCCCTGCTGTTCTCCTCGGGCTTCTCGATAAGGTTCAGAGGAGGGTCTGTAATGTGATAGATACCGACTTGGCAGACCGCCTGCAGTCTCTCTCCCACCGGCGAGACGTGGCTTCCCTGTGTCTTTTCTATAAATACTTTCACGGCTTCTGCTCCAATGAACTTAGATCACTGGTGCCCCCTAAATACGAATTTGCACGAGATACTAGATTAGCAACTAGATCCCACCCTTTTACAGTGAAACCGATAAAATACAACCGTAACTTCTACTCCAACAGTTTCTTTCCTCGCACTTCCCGACTGTGGAATTCTCTTCCAAACGATTGCTTCCCCGACGGCTACAATCTCCAGGAGTTTAAATGTAAGGTCAATACACACCTCCTAACACACTAACCTGCTCCCATTCTATCAAGCACTCTTCCCATCTGCCCGACCCTCATCCTCGCTATCCTTACTCGTCTGTTACCTTTCTCTTGACATTCCCTATGTCTATCCACTCCTTCTCTTTACCTTCCCCTATGTAGCCCCATGCGCAATAGTGGCAGTGGAATGCCTTGCTTGGGGTGAGATGATTAAAAAAAAAAAAAATTTTATTCGTCTATAAATTTCAAAACCCTCAAAAGTTGTATTCATGTAATCGTCGACTCCTAAAAACGAAATCAAGTCTTTTTTTTTCAACAAGGTTTCTACTAATTCTATGAAAATTTGGATTCATCCATAAATATCAGATTCTTAAAAAGCAATTTCCATGTAATCGTCTACCCTTACGAACGACAGTAATATTTTTCATCAACTTGACTTTCTCTTAATGTTGTGATATCATCGCATCAAATGTATTATTCATATAATCGTCAACTCCTAAAAAAATACATGAAATAATATTTTTCAGAAGTTGTCTTTTTACAAATGCTATTATCATCTACAATCTTCCGTAAATATTAATTTTATTTAAATATCCCAAATTAATTCTGATTTGACTCTAGCCTGCGAATGATTATAAAAATCGTTTGTCACATGAATACGTTTGCCACATTTTGAACAAATCTTCGATTTTTTTTCTTTTTTTACATTACGGTAGCACACAATATGAAATATTGACTTACCTTCGAATCAAACGTTTCCATCATAATCGTAAAACCTGCCTTCCAATTAGCTGTTTCCATAGATTAGTACCTAAATAAAGAAAGGATAATAATGTATTCAAATATTTAAACAAGAGTGGAGGCTAATATCGATTTTTGCTGAAACAGGTTCGATTAATTGACTGCGCTATGTCTATGCGTCTAATAATAAACACCATATAAAATGAAAGTCTGATTAAACGCGTCATATGACATTTGATAGACGTGTTGCAAAGAGGGCAATTGAAAGAAAAGTGAAATCCCTATTAATTGCAAAATCAAAACATTCGAACAAATTGCACTAGTGAAAATGATTTTAGTGCCAAGAAACAAAATACGTTTTTTAGCTAATTTGATGGTGTTGATTCCGAAAATGAATTTAGATTTTTATGGTTAGCTACCGTTTTTGTTGCCCATTTTTGGAAAAAGATCAATTTACGATCTTACCTGATCGCAACATTTAGATAAAGGTCGTGGAAGCCCATCAATTTTCAAGTAGATCGAGAAATTTATGTCAGCCACCTGAAATAAACTATTTTTATAAGTAAAAGTGTTTTTGAGTTTAAGCAATATCTATTTTTTCCAATTTATTGCCAAGATTTAAACTAACTGATAAACTTTGTCAGTAATATAGTTAATCAATAATACGTTAATGTGAGTTTTAAGATTCACCTTTTAGATAAATACCGGATAATTGCAGCAATTTTAATGATGAGCAAGAAGAACTATTCCATCAGGATATCAAAACAATATAAGAGTGCTACCAGGGACGGTGGGACAAATTAATGATGGCTGACTACTGCTGGAGTATCAAAAGGGACTTAAAAGACATTGAACATGCCAGACAATCAAGAAAGAAAATTTTTATCGTAGTTTTTATGTTCACGAAAGCTTTATTTCTGCTGTTGGATCATTAAATGATTTGATGGAAAACTTACTGTCTTGGTATATTCAATAGTGTGATTTTTAAAATTTGTTAATGTCTTATGTTGAAAAATAGTATTTCCAAATAAGTAGACCAATATTTGTTGGTTTAAATACGAATTGAGATATTTGTACGATTTTACTTTGAGAAATATTTCCATCGGTCAAGATCATATATACAGACAACAATTAAGAACATTACTCTTTTTGTCCAAAAATGAGGCATTTCTGTATCGTAAAAAAGGGTAGCTAACCAAGAAAAGTCGTTTTCAGATTCAGTGCCGACAAATTAGCTAAAAACGATGTTTGGTGTCATGACTCCATTTAAATTTTTTTAGCAGTATTATTTTAGCACAATGCCGCTACTGGACGTTGACAATGATGGTTCTCTACCGATTCTGTGGTAAGAGCTAGTTACCCTTCTAACTATCGTGAATAGATCCGTCTATTTATGATAAGAATACTGAGTAATTGTCTACAGCGAAATGGAAATAATAATATTGCAGCACCGGAATACCTTACTGATGTCGGTAATTCGCTCCAGGAGAAGCCACTGAAGCTAAAAAATGATTAAGACGAATTTACTTATCTCCAAATTTACTTGTCACTGGGCTCAACTACAAAACCCATCTCCAGTTCTGTATTTTATTTATAAATGCATTTTTAATAATATATCGTCGGTAAGAATCTATTTTAAGCTTACAAACAAATATTTTTTTGTTTTTAGAGCAGAAAAAAGTAATCTAAATCTACGAATTCATGTACGCACATACTTGGAAATAGAGATACAATTTGGCGATCTTTACAGTACATTGCTGACTCTTTAGTTGAAATGTAGTTTGCTCTAAGACATTATAAAATAAAATGATTTTGCAAGGTTAAATAACAAATACATTTATTAAAATTATTTTATGATAGTAAGAAATAAACTAATTTATGTTAAATTTACCAATATTTACATTCAGTATGTATATTTTTTTCATCGCGGACGTAGATGGCTCTGAATCATCAGCATCTGGCTGTTGTTGTTTGATACGCTTTTTGATAAGAAATTCGTCGAGAGTTCCTTGAACTGTGTCTCTTCTTTTCTTCAAAGATTACTGATGTTTTTTTCGTTCTCTAGGATTGATTTCGATTATATTAACATTTACTGTAAATGTACATATTTTAATGTGATTTTATATACTTTTATTTTTAGTAACATGATTTTGTGTGGTTATGTGCTTTTCTAGTGATATTACGACTTCAATATTTGTGGCGGACGGACGTAAAGTCGAATAGAACAATTTTTATTTTTCCATATATATATATATATTTGTTTTTGACAAACGATGTATACTGTTATTATTACTTACACTATTGAGTTAAGTGTTGTGTCTTGCCAGGCGCTATATCACAACCGACTCTTTTCCTTTTTCTCTTTTCTTTTCTTTTTTTTACCATGAGGTTAAACCCTGTACAAGACCGGAGGGTAAGTCGTGGTAGAGGGTTACGTAAAAGTACAGTTATGCGAATGATGGGAAGATATCGGTTAAATCTAGATTTGAACAGTTTAAGATTGTAAAGATCGAGTGGATGTAGTAGATTTTTGAGGAGTCAAAATTCAAGAAATGTGGCACCTGTTTATATGTATATCAGTAATTGGTTGAGATGGGACCAAACATTTGCATGAAGTTCTCATTTTTTTTTAATCGTTTCACCCCAGGCAAGGCTGTACCGCCCCTGATGCACAGGGAGCTACATAAAAGAGTTAACGTTTTAGGCAGGAGGAGAGTGAAGAGAAAGTATCAGTTACAGGGGGTGTCAGAGAAAGGGCAAGAGAAGGATGAGAATACAGGTGTGAAGACGTTTGCGAAGGTAGAGAGAAAGGAAAAGAACAAGATAGACGGGGGGTAGAAAAGACGAAAGAAAGACTGGAGTCAAGTAGATAAGAAAAGGGAATTGATATGGCGTTTAAATTCCTGGAGGTTGTATCCGTCAGGAACCCAAGTATAAGGAAGGGAGTTCTACATGCGGAAAGTGCAATAAAAGAAGCTAACAGAGAAGAATTGTCTGCTGCATTTGGTAGGTTTAACTGTAAAAGGATGGGACCTAATTGCCAGTCTGGTTGCTTAAATAAATTCTTGTAGAGGGGACACTAGTGACCTAAGTTCGACAAAGCAGAAACCATGAAAATATTTGTACAAGAGACAGAGGGAAGCCACATCCCGCCGGTGAGTAAGTGGCTGGAGTCGAGCTGCCAGGTCTCGACCGATCACATTACATATTCTCCTTTGGATCCTGTCGAGATTTACAACTGATGCGTCCTTTCTCCATGTCCCGACATAGGAATCACGTTAACACGCTGTCGATTGGTTTGACGCGGTAAGTCACCATTTTTTTCGTTGCAGGAAACATTCACTGGGGAGTCTTTTCCACAAAGTAGTCGTTCCTGGGAAGAATGTTTTCAAGTAGAATTTACTTTTCATCGATGGAATATGGAGAGAATGGGGGCAATTTGCTATATTGTAAGTGGCATGGCGGTTCCTTGTTGTGAAAAACTGTAGTTCGTCTGAGCACTTCCCATGGAAGTAACAATAGAACAGGGAGAGGGTCAGCACATTCCTCCATTCAGAGAGGGTCGGAGTGTGAGAAATAATTTGTTACCCACAAGGACTTGTAGATGATTTTAGGCTCTGTCGAAACTGGAAAGTGAAGCTTAGAGAGTTGCTGTTCAAATATGACAACTGTACTCCATTGGATATGCGTCGTGGCGCAGTGGATATGGAAAGCAGAGTTCGAATTCCATTTGATTTCGTTGCATTCACTTATGCGCAAATATCTTTGGGAAACCTATCAATCCGTCCCATCTCCCTCCAAATTTGGGTTAAATAGCTGGGTCAATAGCACAGACAAATCCTCTGCCCAGTCAGTCATGTCTCTTTCGAGACATGATCACCCAAGCATGTATCATGTTTGGCACTCAACTGACTGACTCTATTTTAATGCTGATCTGCCTCTTGTAAAGGTAGAAGATAACATTGGGAGTCAGGTACATACTGGAGCGTTACAAGAACCTGACCATTTTAGGCACTTCGACATGGTGTAATGATTAGCAAGCTTTTCTTGTCAAGTCAATTACAACTGAATAGGGAGTTCGATCCCCACTGGGTGCCCCATCTAATTTACGCTTACAAGCAGCTGACCATTTTACATGCATGTTTAGCAATATATCGTATGTATTAGTTTCACTTAATGATTTATCATGAAAGAAAGTCATCACCCGTAGTTTTTTCACTGGTTTAAATTCAGACTTGTCCACCTTCAGTGACGCGGGTGCATGTGTGTTTACGCACGTGTAGATCAAACTAGCCTCTCAAATGAATTCGAACCCCGAGAAAAAGTATGCTTCTATTTTATAAAACCTAGAAGATTCAATATCTGTGTCTTTACGCATTTATCACAGACTGTTTCTATATAGCAATTCTGATCTACTTTTTTCTTTATTCCAGAATTTGTTTATTGTTACCTGCCGTAAATTTATTTTTTTTTATTTTTCTTATTATTTTACACTCAGTAACCTCTTCCATCTTAATGGTTTTATTCTCTTATTTGGTGGAAAATAATTTAAAAAAGACTTAATCTATCTATCTATCTATCTATCTATCTATCTATCTATCTATCTATCACAAGTTGTTCATATCTCATTTAAACTTATTTATAAATGGAACTTTGTCTGTCTGTGTGTATGTGTGTGTCTGTGTGTGTGTGTCCGTTACCTATAGACTCCAAAACGGCTGAACTGATTTTCTTGAAAATTTACACAGTTATATTATAAGCGTCTGCGAGTGTTCTTAGCTAGGTTTTGTGTCGAGGTACCCCCGATAAATATCAAAAATCAATAATCGAAAAAATCGGGTTATAAAAGAAGTTGTCCGATTTTAATCAAATTTGATACACTCATAGACAAAGATATGAGAAACGATATTCAGAAGTTTCAAGGTTACAGTTCTTACAATAGTGCAGAAATTCGATAATATATATATATATATATATATATATATATATATAAAAGGCGAGATGTGTGTGTGTGTGTGTGTGTGTGTGTGTGTGTGTGTGTGTGTTTATCTGCCTGTATGTCTGTATTTCTGAGCTCCAGGACCATGGATTAGTTTTAAAGCTTTCATTACACCCGAGCAACGCCGGGCTATACTGCTAGTCTATCATAGTCTTTTTTATCTATCTATCTATCCCTTGATTCTGTATCCCATAATGTTTCTCCCTACGAATAGTTATATTCTGCCTTCCTTCTCTCATCTTAATAATTTTTTTTAATGTTTTCACTCTCAGTAACTACTTACGTCTTAGTGGCTTTATTATTTCCATTGCGGTGTTAGGATTAAAAATACAATATTTGCACATAAAGTCAAGTATAAACAAATATTAACTCAAGACGAAACACGAGGCAAGAGCAAGTCCGTCTAGCATTGGCCTATAAGACTCAAGAATAAACATGCCCAATGTTTACCCCGAGATTCGAGTATATTTTTGACATTAAATAACCCAATAGGCATTTATAATGCCTTAAAATCCATCAACCCAACCCACTCTTTTGGCCAATTGCCAACTTCAAACTTAAGTCTGCAAATATTAGCCGCGGAGTTCTTCATAGTAATCTGACTCATCGGCAATCGTCTGCGAAAAGAAATTCTTTACCAATGTTCTTTGGCTATGTACATTATTTACATTGTTCGGGCGTTTGTGCTCATATTTATTGCCATATAAACGAAGTTTCGGTCGTTGTACGCACCGGAAATTTTCAGGATCTGTCTTTATTTCTGAGATGAGGTATTGCTGTTATTTACACTTTTAAGATTGTTAAAACTGTTCTATTCATCTTTATTGCCATATTAATGACGTTTTGGTTGTTTTACCCTCCAGCCTTTCTTTAGAGTCTATTAATATCTGAAATGAGGTATTTAATTATTTACACTATTAACATTGTTCGAACTGCTGCCCTTATGTTTCTTACTATATTAACGACGTTACGGCCATTTACGCTTTCGCCTTTTTTAGGATCTGTCTAGGATCTTTTAGGATCTTACATTGTTCGAGCTGTTTTTCTCATCTTTATTGCCATATTAGCGACGTTTCGAATATTTACGCTTTTACTTTCTTTAGGATCTGTCTATATTTCTAAGATGAGTTATTGTAATTATTCAACAGAAATTGTCCCGTCCACATATCACTTGTTCCGATCGATGACACATGGCCTGGCTGGGAAGCACTTTCATCCTTATGAAGATGCTAAAAAAATGGTTCGACTCGTAGTTAGCCTCAAAAACGTGTCATTTTCCGACGAGTAATTCAAATACTTCCAGAAAGATGAGAAAAATAATGGCTAGCAATGGACAATTTCAGTGACATATTTCATACTAGTTAATTTTTGTAAATAAAAAATTACTTTTCATAAAAATTAGCGAGAACTTAATGAAAGTCCTAATTTGTTTTGCTTTGCTTGTTTTTTATTTTAATTATTTTTTCGTTTTTTCTTTTTTCTTGCGTGAAAAGCTTTTGAAACAAAAATCATCTTTTGAGGAATATTCTAATTTTAAATTCTCGGAAACATCTCATGAATGTTCTCTGGGTGAAATCCTCGAAAATACATGACTCATTTTTAAAAAGTTAATTACATTTTAAGGAATCGTGACCTCAAATAAATTAACTAAGTTTTGTTTCCCCAAAATTTAGTGTAAAATTATATATATATATATATATATATATATATATATATATATATAAAGTCTAGATAAATCATATTATTAATTTTTTAATATAATAAAGACAAAAACAAATGTAGTCTGGCCATTTTGGACATTACAAGAACCGTTTGCGCGGTCTGGGTTTTGAAAAGCACTCAATATGAAACAGACCCTCTCCTTACTTAATCAGCAGTTAAATATTTTTAAAATCATTTCAACCCAAGCAAGGCAATAAAGCTATGAAGTAATAATTTTGATCAGTAAAGAAGCACATAAGGGCATGCCAAAAAACGAACAAATCGTTTTTCAGCTGTGTTAATAAGCAATAGGATGAAAAACTGTAATGTATAATTTTTTGCTCAGATAAGATGCTGGATGGGCAGAAAACGTGCCTAGTTGGCTACGCCTATCTGGTGTTTGGCGGGTATTTTAAGCGCTGATAAAGACAATTCTACTGTTGCTAGTCTCAAATACACTAACCAAGCACCTTAACAATCCTCATGTATTAATGTTTCTATACAAGTTATACAAAGACTGCGTGACAATGCCAAACCTCCTTAAATTCAAGTAATATGATAAAATCTTATGACGGTTTCAGGCTTAAAGGAAAAATCTAAACTTATTTTATAAATGGAATTTTGTCTGTGTGTGTGTGCGTGTGTATCTGTATGTGTGTGTCCGTTACCTATAGAGTCCAAAACGGCTGAACCGATTTTCTTGAAAATTTACACAGTTGTACTATAAGCGTCTGCGAGTGTTCTTAGCTAGGTTTTATGTCGAGGTACCCCCGATAAATATCAAAAATCGATAATCGAAAAAATCGGGTTATAGAAGGAGTGGTCCGATTTTAATCAAATTTGATACACTCATAGACAAAGACATAAGAAACGATATTCAGAAGTTTCAAGGTTGCAGTTCTTACAATAGTGCAGAAAATTATATATATATATATATATATATATATAAGTCAAGATGTTTGTGCGTGTGTCTATTTATCTGCCCGTATGTCTGTATTTTTTTCAGCCCTTTTATTTTAGTTTTTGCTTCGGGTTTGTCTCTAAGTAGGTATAATT
This sequence comes from Ascarosepion bandense, assembly GCA_037127315.1. Lineage (NCBI taxonomy): Eukaryota > Metazoa > Mollusca > Cephalopoda > Sepiida > Sepiidae > Ascarosepion > Ascarosepion bandense. Next base: position 851,435 of record JBBBDQ010001954.1, read on the forward strand.
GTAGTTCTTAGTCTCAGCCATGATACCATTTACTCAAAGGACTTATTTAGCCTTCAAAATTTAGTTTACGACGAAAAACAATTTATTTGATATCGATACGAGGAAATCAAAATTTGACTTACATCCATTCATTTTTCTTTCAGTCTACGGTTTCGCTTTAACTGGAAACAACTATTGCTTTTTAGTCTTTCGTGCCAACGTCCAAAGAGTTTGAGCTCCAGGACCATGGATTAGTTTTAAAGCTTTCATTACACCCGAGCAACGCCGGGATATACTGCTAGTTACTAATAAAAACCAAAATTGATTTTCTTGAATGACTTCTAAAGAGTTTCTTCGATGAAAAGTAGAGAAGAAACAAAAATCACAAAGTTTTAACAAGCTAAAAACATTGAAGGCACAAGAACATTTTTCAGTTAGGAATTTCTCATAAAATCAAGCCTTTACAAGTCAGCTTATCTGAACTGTAATAGCTTACAATTTATTTTGAAAATTATTTGGATACTTTTTCTTGGATGAGAAATCATTTTAACATGAAACAAAATCTTTCAACTATGTCACTCGTATATTTAAGATGTGGCATATCTCTGTGAATTAGACATTTTGGGGCCTATTTGAAGCAAAAGAGAAATTATCTTTACTGGGAAAAAGTGATGTAATGAGAAAAAAACTTGATTCTCAGATTCAGCATAAAAAATAGCTCAGAGACATGTACCCATTGTCCAACAACATTTGGATCGAAAAGAAAATGTCGACAGGTGGTATGCGACTAAATGTCGCGAAAATTAAGAGATTTAATGTTTGGTCTAATTAGTATTTGTTATTGGTGTGGGCTGGGCAATAGACCCCATTCCTGGCGGCTACTTAATCATCGAGTCCATTATTAGTGAAGAGATCAGGATTAGCGCTCATTCTTAACACACTACAGTAATTATCGAATCTCTTGGTTTTATCGACATTCAAATTGCCAGAGATTGACCCTGTTATAAACGTATTATTATGTTTTTTACAAATGAAAATAAATTCAAAATTTTTACACCCTTTAGCCAACCTTTTTCATTAGAATAAAAACAATATGACAGAAAATTGCTTGTAAAATCTCTCTTGACTCCGCGCCTGTTGTTTCGCTCTCATACCAATACTGGAAAGAGAAATATCAGCAATAGCCGTCATACATTAGTTCCAGTTGTAGTTTCACACAATACCACCATTTGCTACAAAATCAAAAAATTAAACTAAAAGTTCAAGTCATGTACTTAAACAACCTCTGCAGATCGAGGCTTTCATATGGATCACTTACATGTCGCTAAACTCAAAAAAACTGTTACGAGCGAATGGACCATGAAGGTCTTAGCGAAGATCATTCTTCTTCATACATCAGGGGCTCGCGCTACAGAATCACAAATAAAGAATTGTAGCAAATAACAGAAACAATATCGCTAGACAGGGTTTTCAACAACTAAAATGAATATTGAAGATAACTCGAAAGAAAAATAGCGATAAGATTTTGACATTCCACGCTACTTTTAAAAAAGGTTTAGAAAGGAAATCTCCATCAATAATGAAAAGAGTGTGATAAGAGCTACTGCGCTTGAGAAGAGAAAATAATAACATTACGAAAATGTTGACATTTCCACACCAAAGAAAAAGTTAGGAAAGAAACCGCCATCAATAATAGAAAAATTGATAACAGCTACTGCGCTTGAGAAGAGAAAATAATAACATTACGAAGATGTTGACATTTCCACACCAAAGAAAAAGTTAGGAAAGAAACCGCCATCAATAATAGAAAAATTGATATCAGCTACTGCGCTTGAGAAGAGAAAATAATAACATTACGAAGATGTTGACATTTCCACACCAAAGAAAAAGTTAGGAAAGAAACCGCCATCAATAATAGAAAAATTGATAACAGCTACTGCGCTTGAGAAGAGAAAATAATAACATCACGAAGATGTTGACATTTCCACACCAAAGAAAAAGTTAGGAAAGAAACCGCCATCAATAATAGAAAAATTGATATCAGCTACTGCGCTTGAGAAGAGAAAATAATAAAATTATAAAGATGCTGACATTTCACACCACTTCAATCAAAAGATTAGGAAGGAAACACCCATCAATAACTGAAAGAGTGATAACAGCTAATGAGATTGAGAAGAGAAAATAATGACATTATGAAGATGTTGACATTCCACACTACTTTAAACAAAAGTTTAGGAATGAAACCCCCATCAATAATAAAAAGTGAGTAATACGAGCTACTGGGCTTGAGAAGAGAAAATAATATCATCCCGAAAATGTTGGCATTACACATTACTTCAAAGAAAATACGCAGATGATAGTGCTGATAAAAACACGGAAAGAAAACTACAAAACCTCTTACAAAAACTAGCTAAAGAAAGCGGAAAGAAGAACTACAAATAAAACTGAATGTATGTTCATCAGTAAAAAGAAGAGCCCAAAATGCCAATTACAGGTGGGGGATACTAAAATCAAGCAGGTACAGAAATTTAAATACCTGGGAAGTGTTCTAACAGAGGACGGAAAGTGCGATATTCTGATCCGAAATGTTATTTTCATGGTCAAGGATACATTCCAGAAGTTGAGTAGAGTACCAACAGACAGGAAAATTTCGCTATAAACAAAGAGGGCACTGGATCGTCTGTCCTTCCATATGGCAGCGAATGTTGGAAATCTCATAAAGGAAAACCTTGAAGCAACAGAAATGTGGCTCTACAGAAAGATGCTGAGGATACCATAGACAGAATATGTGAGCAAAGACGAGGTTTTAGAGAGGAAAAAAACGAAAAGGAAACTAATGCATTACATCAGGAAAAGTCAGCTTAATTTTCTGAGACATGTAATGAGGAAGAACAGTTTGGAGAATCTGATATTCATAGGACAGACAGAGGGAAACAGAGACAGATGAAAGCAACGCCTGACATGAGCTTGAGTTAATGGATGGCAAAGCAGGGTTTTAGAGGGATAACAAGAGAAAGAGTGTTATGAGTGACAAAATAAAAATGATGTGGATGGCTCTGATCGCCTAGATCCTGAAGGAACTCAGTTCATATAAGATCAGCAATGCATTTTATATAAAAAATTTTGCCAGCAGTACATTTTTTCAGTATACTTACCAACAACACATTTTATAAAAAAAGAACAACAATACATTTTATCTGTTGAAGGCATACAATTCAAAATATATTTAATTAAGTTTTACGGTTGTGTTCAAAACATTTAGATTTCAGCATTAAATAACCCATAGAGGTGTTGATACGCCAGTAAACAAGAACAAACTACCAACCAATATAAAAAAATAAAAATATAAGTTTATTCCTGAAGGTATAAAATTGTGCTAAAATATATTTAGTTAAAGTCATAGTGTTCAAATATTTAGATTTCGGCATTAAATAACCCATAGAGGTGTTGATACGCCACTAAACAAAAACATCCTACCAACCAATATTTAAAAAAACATACGTTTATCCTGAAGGTGTAAAATGGTGTTGGAAATATAAGTAGTTGGTCATAAAATTATGTTCAAATATTTAGATTTCGGCATTAAATAACCCATAGAGATGTTGATATACCATGACACAAAGACAACCTAACAACCAATATTTTTAAAAAAATACGTTTATCCTGAAAACATAAGTCCATGTTGAAAATATGTGTAGTTAAAGTCATAAAATTATGTTCAAATATTTGGATTTCGGCATAAAATAACCTATAGAGGTGTTGATATGCCCTGAAACAAAAACAACCAATATTCAAAAGATAAAAATGATATGTTTATCCTGAAGGTATAAAATTGTGTTGGAAATATATGTAGTTGAAGTCATAAAATTGTGTTCAAAATATTTAGATTATTATAGGTTGATAAACAAAATCAAGCAAGAATACTTATGGTTATAAAAATTACAATCTATGCATATTTAAAGCGAAATGATCAGCAATACATTTTATCTGTAGTTGAAGCTGTAAAACCGTGTTCAAAATACGTAGATTTCAGCATTAAATAAGACATATAGGATGATATGCTGCTAAACAAAACCAACCATCCAGCCAGGATATATTATTGAGAGAGACAATCCTATGAACACCAGATACGCAAATAACGGTGTGTTAATGGTAAACAGAGAAAGAGAACTGCTATAAATGGTCTTGAAAGAAAGCCAGAAGAAATTTAAATTGTTTGATTTGTTTTTGATTTTGTTTTTCTGTTTTTTATGTCTTTTTTATCTTTATTTCTTTTTTTTCTTTTTCTTTCTTTTCCTTTTTTTTTTTTTTTTTTTTGTTTATTTGCATAAACCTCTCTGGGTTACTTAATGCCTATATCTAAATATTTGGCTTTAACTACAGACGTTTTATATATGTTTCTATACCTTTCAGGATACGCTTTCTCGATATATATATATATATATATATATATATATATATATATATATATATATATATATATAGTTTGCAGATGATCTACTGCAGGTGTTATTTTGGTATAGCCCTATTTTTTAAGGTAGGACATTATGTAGACGGTTTTTGTATTTCCTAATGGACTGAAATTGTATTAAGACATAATATATGATATTTAGAGAAAGAGCTAGTCTTTGATTGCAAAGAACTGGAACTGCAGTCTTCAGATGCAAATAATTGCAGTAATTTAACTATCTAGTAAGTATCATAACAGACAACGAAAAATGTGGGACAAAAACTTGAAGGAACACTGGATTGGTGAAAGATACCTTCCAAAAATCTAATTAATGTATTAAAGAATAGTTAAAGTAACCGAAATATGGTTCTACAGAAGGATGCTGAGGATGCTATGGAGGGAACACGTGAACGACGACGAGGTTTTGGAGAGGATGGACATGAAAAAGAAACTGATACTTAACATCAGGAAAAGACAGATAAAGTTCTTGGGACATGTAATGAGGAAGGAGGGCTTGGGGAACATGATGCTCCCGAGACGAAAATAAAAGGAGAGAGACAAGAGAAATTTGATGAACTTGAGTAGATGGATGATGGATAAGATGGATGGTGAAGCGGAGATTGAGTTGGATAACAAGAGAAAGGGTATTAAGAGCGACAAGGTATTGGGAGATGTGGAAGGCCGTCATCACTTACGTCCTGAAGTGACACGGAACATAGAAAAAGAAATTTTCGGTAAAAACAAGGAAAAGAGTGCTAAAATGTTATGTAATATTGGTTCTTCTATTTGGTAGTAAATGCAGGACAATATCTCCACAGATGAATACGAAAGTAGTGGTTCAACAGAAGGATGCTGAGAATATCGTATTATGAGTATTGAGGAAGCTTTAAGTAAAATAAAAGCAAAAAAGACGATTTTCTTAGAATCAGAAAGATTTGACATTTTGATAACACATAACGAGGAAAGAGGTTTGGGGAATATGACACTCACCAGGTTGTTGCGGAAAATTAAAAGCAGCATTTTCGCGTATTATTTTAAAAGAAACAAAATGTGCCCCATGAATGTTGGAAACCCTATTATATTTATACTATAGTTCTTCCAATTAAGATGTGCGTTGCGGTGCAGTGGTTATCGGAATGAGAAATCTGAGAGCCGAGTTCGATTCCTTATTGAATTCATTGCATTTACTTACGCGCAAATATCTTTGAGAAATATATTAATCCATCTCGTCTCTCTCTAGCTATGAGTTGAATAGCAGAACATTGGGTTCTATAGCCTTTGTAGACAACTAGTCTAACTCGACCGGAAGATAAAGGGGTTTGCCTAGGGTCCGTATCCCTACTTGTAAAAACAGATAAGTTTCAAAAGCATCGAAGGCCATCTCGTCGATGTTGAGGGGTTGTCGATGGCCTATGCTTCGCTGGAAACAATGGGATTTAGGTCTCCCAATACAATGCATAAGAGCCACCTAAGGTTGACGCTTACTGAATTAGATTGTTGAGAGGGTTTAAAGGGTGACAGTAATGAGTACATGATCCTAGGATAGAAAATGGTTGATCATCTTCGAAGTATCGTCTGAGGAGTCTGTACTTACTTCGTGCCAAAGGAAGTCGAAAGGAATAAAAATGAAGAGCGGTTAAGGATAGTGAAGGAAGACTGAGAAAACATTATTGGGGAGAAAGAACAATAAAGAACAATAAAAGATCAAAGTATAAAGAGACAAAAGATGACGATTGACGTTGCCTTTACATTTTTGTATATATAATCTGTAAGAAATGCGAAGGGACAACTTAACAACGTCAACTCCACATCACCAACTGAGAACCGGGACAACTCAGAACCGAGAAAACACAGCACCAGAAAAACTTATTTTAATTTTAATCCGAATAAAATTAATTTAAAGATTTAAAACTTAATTAGTGAATATTATTTCTATGTAAAATATGAACAATTCTTTTTACTTTTTATTATTTTTAATAAAGTAAATCATAAAGAAATTAACATTTTAATGAAACAAATTCACATATAAAGATATTTTAGAATTTCGATTTACTTTATTAAAAATAATTAAAAACAAGTATATTTTATTAAATTATTTATTATATGTAAATTTAATTTAGTTAAAAGACGCCCGTAATAGAATTTACAAGCACAAAGTAGAAGCTATTAAAATAGAATTTACGATTATATTTTTTTTTTAAACATTTCACCCCGAGCAAGGCGGAAATGCCACTGATGTGCAGGGGGCTACATAAATGTAAAAAGATTAATTAGAAAAGAGTGAGGAGTACAAACTAGTTAGAAAGGAACAATAGAAAGCTGAGAAAACAGGTGCGATGACAGATACATAGGTAGAGAGAAAGGGAAGGTTATACAGCGGTGGGGAGAGAGCTAGAGGCCAGTGGTTAGTAGATGAGTATTGACTTTGCATTTAAATTTCTGGAGGTTGTAGCCGTCAGGAAAGCAAGAATACGGGAGTGAGTTCCACAGGCGGGAAGTGCGAGAGAAGAAGCTGCAATAGTAGAATTGTCGTCTGCATTTGGCTAACCTGACTGTGAATGGGTGGGACCCAGTTGCCAGTCTGGTTGCACGAGTAAACACCTGTTGAGGAGGCATCCGTGACTTAAGTTCGTCTGAGCAGAAGCCATGAAAGTATTTATAGAACAGACAAAGATCAATTTCTGAGAAAAACTTTTTTTTTTATAATCGTTTTACCTCAAGTAAGGTATTACTGCTATTGGTGCGCAGAGGCTACATGAAAAACAAAACCAATAGAAAGGAACAGGTGTCCGAAAATGGGTCAGAGAAAAATGGGAACACTGGCGTGAAGAGAGTTACATGAAAGAAGAGAGAAAAGGTCGAAGAACAAAATACAGGGTACGTGGGGAAAAGGATGGGAATCAAGGAGACAAGAGATGGCAATTGGCGTTGCATTTAAACTCTTGGAGATTGTATCTATCAGGGAAACCTGTATACGGAAGAGAGTTCCACAGGCTGAAAGATTGAGAAAATAACCTGTTAGAATAGAAGTGGCACCTCCATTTGATTGTTTTGACTGTGAAAAGGTAGAAAATTCCTAACAATCTAGCCAGACAGTTAAGTGCAATACGTCATTCAGGCTTAGACGATCATGTCTTTTTCAAGTCATGACTGACTAGGCAGAATATTTTAGTTGTTGTTTTTTAAGCGGCAGACTTGTTGCCAACCAAAGCTATATGACCCGGTCAGTTGGGGAAGATGGATTCATACCTTTCCCCAAGGGTCTTTTCGGGTAATGAAATGTAACGTACCCGACTGGCATTGAAACTCGGACCTCTTTTCGAGCTGATATCCATTAGACCACAACGCCGTTTAGTTCAGTTAGTCAGTTAAGTGTCATACGTGATACACGCTTGGACAATCATGTCCCGACAGAAACATGAGTGACTGAACAGAAGATTGACCCGCAGTAGACTGGTTGCCAACCAAGGCTATAAAATCTAATCTGTACTATTATTTAATTCATAACTGAACGGAGAAGAGAGGGATTATGTGACATTATTATCTTAATAAGTATTTATTAGTGGGGGGTCAGTTTATTAATTAATTACAATAGAACACTGATCCCCAACTTTCTGTTCAATGATAGCTTAGCTTATGTTTTCGACTATTATTTTCAATCAGTCAGTTAAGTGCCATACGTGATACACGCTTGGGCAATCCTGTCTAGAAAAAAACATGTCTGACTGGATAGAAGATTTTTCCGCAATTTTTTCTGGGGTAGACTGGTTGCTAATCAAGACTATAGAAAAAAATCTGTTCTGCTATTTAACCCATAGCTGGATGGAGAATTAACGGGTTAATATCTTTCCCAAGGATATTTGCGCATAAAGGAATATAAATTCAACTAGAATTCGGACTCGACCCTCCTATTTCTCGTTTCACTACACCACAATGCACATCCTTCAGTTACTGCTACTGTGCTTAAATTCATGAAGTCTAATTACCCTATAAGATGGTCAGAAAAATTATCATGCAAATATTTATTGAAAAGGTAGAGATAAGTTACGTTACGCCGGTGAGAAAGTGAGTGAAGCCGAGTACCATGTCAGTACCGATAATATTGAAGATGTTTCTTTGGACTTTGACAATAATCACTAGGTAAATAACAAAAACATCGGACAAAAAGAAACTTAACTCGCCTGAACATTTGCCATGAACATAGCGATTGGGTATCGAGATGCTAGACGACAAGTTTCAGTTGTGGAAAAGTGGTGGTAAAGTGGAAAATAATTCATAATCGTGTAAACGCATCTGAATTTAATATTAGAAATTATGTTAATTTTTATTTTATTTTATTTTTTATTTTTTTTGCTAAAAGCTGAATAAATTTCATTGACAGTATTTACATTATTCTGACTATTATCCTCATCTTTGTTACCATTTGCACGACGTTTCGGCCTTCTTCAGATGCTAGGAACTTCGAACCGAACCCTTTATTACAATCATTGGGGTACATCATTCTCATTCCTTGCGTAATGCCACGATTGGAAGTAATGTGCTATCTCTCTCTAACCCTGCAAGTTACTTGTTCACCACTGCTGTAACCTGGTATTGAACTCACAGCGCTAAGAATCAAGTCAGGAACTAACCAACCATCTATTTGACATTAGGTTTATAAGTCCCAAAAATTCAGTTGTTCATATCCTTAAGGACACGTGGCCCAGTGGATATAGACGTACAACGGCCAAAACGTCGTAGCAACAAAAATGAAGACAATAGTCCGAATAATGTAAATACTGTAAATACTACCTCATCTCAGAAATATAGACAAATTCTGAATTTCATTGAGTAAAGCAGCGGCATTCACTCACGGGGTCGTAGACATTTTGATATAAAACCGCACTGAAAGAATAAAACTTTTTTTTTCACATTTTATTAATAATCGCGGTTTTGCGGTCGCTGATGCAAAAAGGATTGAGGACTGATGTAATGAAGAACACTAAAACAAATTAACCTTTTTCAACCTCGCCATGTGTAACGACAGATATTCCACGCGGAGAAACCCGGGGGTTTTCGGTCAACGGCGAAATTCAGTTGACGATTTTATCATCAATTCGAACAATGAGTAAAACGGACTTGACCTTCAGATAATGTCTCTGATATGCGAGCGCCATCTTAGCGGAGACGACGTCGGCCGGTGGATAGAAATGGCGCCCATCTGGCATGACGTATCAGATTATCTTGGCCGGTTTACAAGGTTGACACATTCGCGCGGTAGTGGAGCGACCGCTGGCGCGACTGCCACACGATGACCCGAGAGCGAATTTCTTGCCAACTAACGCGCACCCCCAACCCTCGTGATTATTCCAAGCGTTGCTAAGCAACTATCTTGTCGTTTACAAAGAACTGAAAGTATTCAAGTTACGTAAATATACATATTTGAGGGAGGGGTGGTGAATAAACGTGTGGCTGGCTGTGTGAGTGCGTGCCTGCGTGTACGTGTGTGTGGTCGTTCATTTATATAGAATACCTTTTAAAATGAGATGTTAGTGTGATTTTTAATTTAGATGAGAATTTATCCATCGCACAAAGTATATCTGTTAAAAGAAATGTCTGTGTATTAAATTTTGCTGGTATTTTGACGGCAATTCATCAATCGCACTCTGTTAGGTACTTCCACTCACTTCCGATAACTAATTATTAAACTGATTTTTTAAAAAATAAAACTCTTATTTTAGTTTTAACTAAAGGCTAAAATGATTGATTTTACTTAACTATTTTCAGTAAACAAAATACTCTGGTGTATTTCAAACAGAAATTATTTTTATTGGAATATAAAATTTTGAGACTTTTTTTAATTTTTTCAAATTTAAGGACATTTTTGTTACAGTTAATTCTTGGTTTAAAAATCTTGCAAATTAAAATATACATCTGACAATTACTTGATTTTTGCAAGAATTTCCAAATTAATGTTTTTGTTACCGGAAACTTTTGCAGCGATTTGGCTCGCCGCTAACAAAAATAAAAATAAGATTTTATCAAAATTTCGAACGTGGTAGAAAAGATTAAAAAATTGTTTTAAATATTTTAAAATACCTTGATTTTTCCTCTTAATAATAACATAAACATTTAGATGGAAAGGTTTCGTTTTTATTAAGTTTGGGACCCTTTTTCCTAATAGTATGCGGTTTTTTGGCCTCATTTGGACGACAATTCATCCATCGCATGCTGTATTTCTGTTAAAATGAGATATCAGTGTCATTTTCATTTTAGCTTCATTTAGACGTCAGTTCATCTATCGCAGCCTGTAACTGTTAAAAATGAGATGCCAGTGTTGTGTTGTTTTATTTAATCTAGGCCTCTTTTGGACGACAATTTATCCATCGCACCCTGTATATCTGTGAAAATGAGATATCAGTGTTATTTTCATGTTGGCGCCGCTTAGACGAAAATTCATAAATATCTATATATATATATATATAAGTGAACATATATATATATCTGTAGGTGTGTCTGTGTGTGTGTCTCTGTGTGTGTCTATGTGTGTGTGTAATTACAATAAATTTGTCTTAGCACTTCACCCCGTTGAAGTACTTTGGTGGATAAAATCTACAGCGCTTTCTTTGATGTATTCCATCTTCACATTAACAAGCAAATTACAGATCTAGAAAGGATTATTCTAAAAATAAATAAGCCTTACATATCTATATTATTCAATTAAATATATATTTATATATATGCATATATATAGAGAGATACATCTATATATGGACATATGTATATTTGGGCAGCAGTCTTTCTTTTAAAAATGTTTCGTTAAAAACGATCGACAAGGAAGATTTTATTAATTTTTTATTTAATTTTTCCAATATACATATTTCTTATTTGCTGGAGATAAGGAACGTAACAACGTTCCATAATGTTTGAATTTCCAAGCGCTTTCAGCCTCTTCACGAGCCATTTTCAAAGATATCATTTTTCCGGTGTTGTTATGATCCCATGTTTGACTGTAATGTAATTTTTCGTTTTAGTGTTTTTTTTTTGTTTTTGTTTTTTTGTTTTAAAGGAGAGTTCTTTAAAGCTGTTTCATGATGCGCGCGGTTTGCATCATGTGAGCGTCTGTCTGTTTTTTTAAAAAATTTTCAAAACGTCATTTCCACTGTTAAATAGTGTATGGTTGATGGTAGGAGAAAATTGTTTGATATATAATGCCTCTCTTATAGCGAGGTGCCTTTGATATTGTGATTTAAATAGTATTTTTTGTAATTTCAACCAAAATTTTTCTTAAGGGTTCTTGTAAAATAAAAACATAACAACACGGGAAAATAACATCCTTGAAAATGGCCTGTGAAGAGGCTGAAAGCACTTTGAAAATTATGGAATATTTTTACATTCCTTATATCCAGCAAAAAGGAAACATGTAAGAATACTGGAAAAATTGAATGAAAAATAAATAAAATCTTTCTTCTTGTTCGTTTTTAACGAAACATATATATATATATATATATATATATATATATATATATATACATTGTTTCGTTAAAACATATATTCTTATATATAAGAGAGAGAAATATATATATATATGTTTCGTTAAAACATATATTCTTATATATAAGAGAGAGAAATGGAGAGATAATGACCAGTTTCTCGTTTTTCCGATCCTACCACTCCGCTCGTGGCACCAGTCGATGTCTGTGTCAACGTCTGCTTTAGGTACCTTTGTGATCGTTCAACACCCCTGCGGCCTATCCGTGGTTAATACCGCAACTATGTTGAACTGATCTTCGTTAGAGTTTCTGAAAGTGACTGCCTAAATCTGGCATGCTCTGTGATCGAACGTAATCATAGCACTTATTGCTTCAGCCACGATGACATTTGACTTTCGAGTCGAGTTGTCTTGTCTGCTTTTACCAGACTAGACTCTACCTTTCGGCAGAACCTTTTCTGGGATCCTCTCCGCCCGAAAACAGAGATTCCGACAAGGTGAACGACTGACGCACGCAGTCAATCTCCTCAGACTGTCAATGGCACTCCAACTATATTTAGTTGTCCCTCCCACTAAGGGCAACATGTGACACATGGTCAGTTATAAGTGGGATTTCCGGGCTATATGGCCCGGCCAAAAAATGTCTGTCTATCTTTGCCCAGTCGTGATTCTACCCTTCGGCGGAACCACGACTGGGTTATTGCTCCCTGCTCGGAAGCAGAGAGCGCCCTCTACCCGAAGGCAGAGGGCTGACAGTGTCGCAGTTGCAGAGGCAAATGCCAACTGACATTGCCGCGAACAACAATGGCACTCCAACTGCTATTGATCTTTATTTATATACCTAATTCAGTCCGCAGACTATTCCATATTTGAAAGTGCTAGAGGGGTGTAGGCAGCTCTACAATACTTCCCAAGTATATCAAAGTTACCTACCAGTTAACACAGATTTTGGTGTGAACCCTTTGCCTAAACTAATTAAACACGGGTACACATCCTTCTGCAATTGCACTGCTTTTTCGGATACCATTCTGAGGATAAATATCACATTCTTTATTCCACTATCTTTAACGTACTTTCACAGTTCCTGCGTTAATTCCAGATTCGTTTTGTAAACGTAAATACTTGACAGTCCACGTAAATACTTGTGAACTTTATTGGTTGTTTGTTTGAGCTTATAAGTATTTACTTGGTCCGAAAATAAGTAAATATTAGTCGTTCATATTTTTATTTATAAGCATTTGCTTGGTTCCTCTGAACCAAGCAAATGCTTATTAATAAAAAATATGAGCCCAAAAATTTACATAATTCACACTGTTTGGACTGTTATCCTCATCTTTATTGCCATATTTACGACGTTTCGGCCGTTGCATGCGCCGGCCTTCTTCAGGTGCTAGGAATTTTGAAAAGAACTGTTTATTTAGATCACTGGGGTATGTAATTCTCATTCCATGTGTCATGGCACTTCCGGATACCATGTTGTTTTCTCCCCTTAACTCAACTATGTAAGTTATTTGTTCACCACTTCCGCAGCGAGGTACTGAACTCACAACTCTTTGGATCAAGTTACTGGAACTAACCAACGCCTATAACTACTAAAAATCTCCTAAACCGGCCTAGCATAGAAACGAATACAATATGGGAACCACTTATACGAAGTGCAAGTGAAAATCATTAGCTTTAAAAAATTGCAATATGAGCTCTAGTAAAAACTAGTTACTGAGACATTAGGATTATAAGTCCCAGAAATTCATACACTGATGTCTTCAAGGGCGCATGGCCCAGGGGATATAATCGTTGGTTAGTTCCAGTGACTTGACTCAAAAAGTCAATACCTGACTACAACAGAAAGATAACTACATGGCTCCCAGTAGTGGCATCGCACATAAAATGAGAATTATATGCCCCAGTGATCGAAATAAAGGGTTCGATTCAAAATTCCTAGCACTCGAAGAAGGCCGAAGCGTACAACTGCCGAAACAGGTAGTTATATTTCTGTACTTACTTGATTCTGACGTCACCAATTTGTAGCTCACATGATGGGCTGCCCCTTTTGCTGACAACCATACAAAAGTGTCTTTTTTCTTTTTCCTTAAAATTTCTTCGTTACTCACATGTACCATCAATAATATTTTCAGCATCCTTCTGTAGAATCCCATAGTTGTTGTCTCAAGTCTCCCCTTTATCTGTGAATAAACTGTCTCACATTTTCTGCTATATTGAATGATTGATATTTTCTATACTTCTGATATGAAGTATTATTTACATTATTTACACTGTTCGGACTGCTGTCCTCATCTTTGTTGCCATGTTTGCGACGATTCGGCTGTTGTAAGCTCCGGTCTTTTTCAGATGCTAGGAATTTTGAATCGAACCCTTTAGAGAGTTGAGTTAAAGCGAGAAAAATACATGGCTTCCGGTAGTGGCATCGCACATAAAATGAGAATTATATATCCCAGTGATCGAAATAAAGGGTTCGATTCAAAATTCCTAGCACTTGAAGAAGGCCGAAGCGTACAACGGCCGAAACAGGTAGTAAACAGGGCAAAGATAATAACAACAGTGTAAATCATGTAAATACTACCTTATCTCAGATGTATAGATAAATACTGAAGCTAAATACTTGTTTGTTTTTTTGGGGGTTTTTTTGTAGTTTCTTTTCTCGGTCAATTGGAACTCAGAAAACCGAAAATACTTCCCACAAAGCTGTCAATTCGTTAATGCTCTGCGTTCTGTACTTTATTGAGCCTGCCATTAGCACGCCGTCGATCAAGACTGGGTCCGCTGAATAAATAACACGTGCTTTAAGCAGCGTTTTCTCAGCGCATGAAAGTATACAGCGATTGTCTCCACCCGCAGCACCACATTTCCACAGGATGCGAAATATTTATTTGTCATCACTTTCTTCCTGAACACATTTCTCTTAACTTGAAGATTTTCTTCATACAACCCCTTATTCTCCATCAACTTTGCGGGGGTTCGTTTTCCTCTCACATTATGTCCACTACCATAGCGGCGATACGGTCAGTTGTCGGGAATCCATGTCGAAAGAAGCGGTTTCATATTGCCTTTGAGAAAATAGGATGGATTGATAAAATCAATATAATGATTCATTCGGAAGAAGACTGAGGTTTCTGCTTGTAACATCTGTTGAATTATCAAACTACAATTAGATAGATAGATAGATAGATAGATAGATAGATAGATAGATAGATAGATAGATAGATAGATATGAAAACACTGTGATAGATAGATAGATAGATAGATAGATAGATAGATAGATAGATATGAAAACACTGTGATGTAGATAGATAGATAGATAGATAGATAGATAGATAGATAGATAGATAGATAGATAGATAGATATGTATAGCCTAGGATAGATAGAAATCTGCCTGGGCTGACAATATAAGTCTAGTCTCTGATCTTTGAAAGGACATCCAGTCTGTGATTGATTATGATAAAAAATAGCTTGCAAATTTTAATACGTCCACAACGAATCTGCTTTCTTTTGACCACCATAGAGTGGCTTTTCTGTCTTCAAATGATATGGATTTCACTAGTCCACACTGCACCTCCTCGGCCTCACTCTCTCAGCCGATCTCAAGTGGAATGAATACATTGAATCAGTAGCTAGATCTACTGCTAAGAATGTTGGTTGACTGTGCTGAGCCATGAAGTTTTTCTTGTCAGAATCCATCTTGCACATTTATAAATCTACCATTCGTTCATGCATGGAATTCATTTGACATATCTGGTCAGTTGCTCCTGTTATTAATCTGTGGATTCTCGACGAAATCCAAAGGAGGATCTCTAATATAATTGGTTTTGATTTTAGCTGCGCACCTTTAACCACTTTCTCACCGACGGAATGTGGCTTCCCTCTGTCTTTTCTACAAGTATTTTATGGCTTCTGCTCCGATGATTTTACTTCCTTGTTCCCTGCCCTCATTAATTTACTCGTACAACTAGATTTACAACTAGGTCCCACCGTTTTACCATCAAAATAAGAAAATGTAACTGCCAATTCTACTCTATCAGTTTCTTTCCTCTCAATTCTCGCATATGAAACTCTGTTCCCCATACTTGCTTCCCTGATAGCTTTAATCTCCAAAAATTTAAATGTAACATCAATTGGCATCTTCTATATCTATGACTCCCACCTCTCTCTTACCCCTGCTACAAAATTACCTATACTGTTTTCTTCTCTGACATCCGCTTTCCTTCATTATAAGCCTATGAGCACCAGTGGCAGTATTGCCTTATTTGGAGTGAAGTGATTACAAAAAAAAAAGAAACATAGACAAACAGATAGATACTGACTTAGATAGATCGATAGAAAATCAAACAGCAAAAATGTTTTTGACTAAGAAAACTTCTTTACAACTTTGACTATTTGTTGAGGGTGGTCAATACCGCAGGAAAAGAGATTTATTTCATGGTATCACTACATCTTTACCTTTGTGCTGACAGGGAGACATCAGGTTGAAATACCATCGTAAGTAAACAGTTTCAAAATATGTTCTGTTGTGCCCATGTTGCACTCTCCACAGCTTTGGGGTTCTCCATTCTCGCATAATATTTGCTCTAGTGGAAGTCTTGTTTTGAGGACTTTCTCGGAGTTACTTTTTTTCCTTCTGTGAAGGATAAGGTGTATAATTAAATAATCATACCGTCAATGTTCGCTAGAAACAAAGAAAAGAGTACTGGATTGATACGTGATGTCAGTTCTTCAATATGGCACTGAATGCTGAACAATCTCAACAAAGATGAAGGAAAGATTTGAAGTAATTGAACTGTTGTTCTACAGAAGGATGCTGAGGATATCATAAATCGAACATGTGAGCAATGAAGAGGATTTGGAAAGGATGGAAACGAAATGGAAATTAATACTGAACATCAGGAAGAGACAGCTAAAGTTCTTGGGACATGTAATGAGTAAGGAAGGCTTGGAGAATCTAATACTCACAGGTCAGATAGAGGTAAAGAGAGACACGGGAAAGCAGCAGATGACATATTTGAAGAGCCTGTGCAGGTGGCTGACAGAACGGGTGTTGCGTGGTGTAACAGGAGAAAGCGTGCTAAGAACCACTAGGATTAAGGGAACGTGGAAAAGCCATGATTACAGAAGAAGAAGAAGAAGAAGGAGGAGGAGGAGAAGAAGAAGAAGAAGAAGAAGAAGAAGAAGAAGAAGAACTAATGTGCGCAGTGTGAAACCGTTTGGTGTGCACTGACTGAAATCTGTCGCGCATATAACGACTCGCTTACTGCCATTGTTTATAGCAATTCTTGGAAAGAAAATGTGTAGTATGTGGTCCCCTGACTACACTATACTACAGAGTTTCTATCAGTGACCATGTCTTGTGCTGTAGTTTCTAGTCAAGCATAATTTTCCAGTAGGTTCAACAAAGGCCATATCCTTCTGATCTCGCCCTATGCGACTTTTTCCTCTTTTTAACATCAAATCCCACTTGTAAGAAAGAAGATTTCAAGAAGTCGCTACTTCTTCTAAAAAGGGAGTTCCAGGAATGCTTCCATCAGTAGAAACAACACTAAAATTTGAATCATTTGAATACATTAATTTTTAATTTGAATGCCTTAGTTTTTAAATTGAATAACTTAGAGGACTACTCCGAAGGAGATTAAACGCCTAATTAATATTTATTGTAGTTTTCTTTTTATAGCACAAGTCTCGATACTTTTTCATCAGACGTCGGATTTTCATTTATATTGATAGTAGGTCCTGTGAATGACGGTAAACTGCATCCGGCAGCAAGGCCTTTGATTGAGAGATTGTGAGGAGCATGGTACCACCTCTTAATTGCTGTTCTCATGTCTACCCTGACCCGGAGTGATAGCACCTGTTAGGATCCCAGCTATGGGCAAATAGTTAACCTCCCAACTGGGGTCAAAACACTATGAAAGTACAAAAATACACTTTTATAGAAATATATACATAAAAATAGACTTTTATAGAAGTAAAAATTATTACCATAATTATTTCTGAAGTAAAAATTATTACCATAACACATTTTTGAAGGAAAAAGATTCCCAGCAAAACATTTTGGGATACAAAACTAGAATACGTTTCCAGTTTTCTAAAATAAAAAAAACAAAAAAAACAAAAACATTTCATCAAAATCTGACTAAATCAACCTTTTCACTATAACCGAACATAAAAAAATACCTTAAAATCCCACGTATTTGGCATTAAATAACCCACAGAGGTTGATATGCCGTCAAACAAAAATAATTTTTTTTTTGTTTTATATGTGAACGTTAATTATTATTATATATATGTATTGTAGTGTTCAAGTTATAAAAAGTTTCATGTGAATATATCATATTCATTTCTACATGTGTGTGTGTCTGGTGTAGCAGTAAGTTGTTGTTTGCGTGTGCTATTTTATAATTTGTTCCGATATTTGAGTGTGTGGATTGTTTCTTGAATTAATTCCTTGGTTTTCGGTGTATTATCATCATAAATATTATTTAAGGCATATCTTCGTTTGGCTGGGTGGTATTGGCTGAATCTCAGACTGTATGTGGCTCCACACTTGCACGTGTGCACGAGCGTGGACCACTTAAGAGCGAGGAAAAAAAAAAGAGAAAAGTTCGCTGTACTTTTTATATTTTCTTAACGCCTACTCGTTTCTGCTTTGATTTTGGCTGTGGCATTAATGATTGGTTGGCGTTCGTATGACGTCAGTTCACTACATAAACTATGTGCGGTTATAGAAAAGAAGAAAAGGATTTGTGTTGAGAGAAGAGAGAAAGAGAGTTTCTCTGTCATTCTATTAGTAAAGTGGAAAAGGTACATTTCAATGCGCTGTAATACTAATCAGTATTATCAACTAAGTTCAGATAAAATCATTGACAGCTTATAGCATCATCATAAACAATCTTATTTTTTCATATCTATTTTGCTAGGTACAAGTACTAACAGTCTATAGCATCTGGGTAAACATTAGCCTGCTAGATACCTCAGCTTCACATTGTAGAATTTAATTATTTACATTTAATATACCAGAATTCTGGAATTAAGCTAGGTACAAGTACTAGTAGTCTATGGCATCCGGGTAAACATTAACCTACCACATACAGCAACTTCACAAAAAAACTTCCCTTATTTACATTTAATATTCCAGTATTATGGAGTTAGGATGGGTACAAATACTGGCAGTCTTTACATCTGGGTAAACATTAGCCTACCAGATACCTCAACTTCACAAAGAAGACTTCCCTTATTTACATTTAATATTCCGGTATTATGGAGTTAGGCGAGATACAAGTACTGATAGTCTATGGCATCTGGGTAAACATTAGCCTACCAGATATCTGAACTTCACAAAGAAGACTTCCTTATTTACATTTAATATTCCAGTATTGTAGACTTACACTAGGTACAAGTTCGTCTTTTGTTTTTTATTTGTTTTTTGTTTTGTGCATTTTTTTTTGTTTTTATCATTTCACCCCAAGCAAGGTGGGGCCGCAACTCGTGCTACTTGATTGACATTCAGGCCACTCCCTTTTACCATTGAAATAGTTAAATGCAACCCACACTTCTACTCTAACGGCTTCTTTTATCGCACTTACGACCAGTTTAACACCCTTCTGTTTACTTCGTTCCCTGATAGCTACAATATCAAAAGATCTAAGCGTAGCGTCAAATGGCATCTTCTTGAATCACATTAATCTTTTATCCTTTCTTCAATTGTCCCTTCACCCATCCTTTTCTCTCACTGTAACCCCCTGCGCACCAGTGGTGGTCCTACCCTGCTTGGGGTGAAATGATTAAAAAAGAAATTCACACATTTACAGCTAGTACTCATCCGGTTCCTGGGTATGACGATAAAGTACATCCGACAGCACAGCCTCTGATCAGGAGGTTTTGACGAGCATGGAATTACTTCTTAATTACTGCTTTTCCCAGGTCCACACTGACCCGGAGTGGTAGCATCTGTTAGGGTCCTAACAATGGGAAAACCCAAACAAACAAAAAAATAGAAACCCATGAAAGTATAAAAAATACATTTTTATAATAAAAATACCAGCATTTTTATCTAAAAGAAATTATCAGATGTATATTTTTAGGTATGTCCAATAAAATCGCTGAAAGAACAACATAGTCTGAAGGAAAAGGCCTCAAACTAAATAAAAACAAAATTTTCTCGGCAAAATGTTTATGCTATCATAAAGAGAATAGATCAAAGTATTTTTTAGATATTTTTACAATTTTTTTAATTGTTTCTAATAGGTTCTAACAGGTACATTTAGTGGTAGAAAATCTTTTTTTCTCTTGTCAGTGCGAGGCATAAATTGACGCTAGAGTTTATTACGTCAAAACGTAATATTACGCAAATATTTGACTGTGAAAGACACATTAATTTGGAAATTCTTGCAAAATTGAAATAATGGTCGGAATTTGATGAAAATTTCAGGACTTATTCATAATTGGCTGAAATCAGTTTCAATATATATTTATTTTTAGAAAATATTGGTAAAAACATTTTTTTTACATATGTTATCGCCCCACTCACCAATAATTTCCAGCAATGTCGAAAAATGCGACTAGGTCTCAACATATAGATAATTTTAATTAAATTCAGGAGTCATTGGGGAATGCTAATCAACTGTCTTTTTTTCTTCAAAACCTCATTTTTTAAAAATCTGTTCCGAATTAGGAAAACAAAAATGCAATAAAACTATGCCAGTTTTATTTGGATAAACTTTTAATTGCTTTTATAAACATAAATTAAAATAATATCATAGTCTGAACAGAAAACAAAATTTCTATTAATAATGAATTTTTACAAGAATTGTTTTCATTTTTATTATTTTATTATTTTAAGTAATTTCTAAAAAGTTTCAAAATCTTTTTAAAATTTCCTCTTCATAGGTCTCTCAGATTTTTTTAAATTAATGTGTGGCGAATATATTTACTAATCGAAAAATGTAAACGCTTACTCTAAATAAGGGTGCTCATTTTTTGTTAAATAATTAAAACATTTTAATTTTCTGCATGTTGATTACCCGTATTTTGTTTGTACGGGTGGCCGCACGCGATCTTTATCATTAAAAGGTCATGTGATTCAAGGGTTGTCCTCCCTTACAATAAAAAAATCTGTATATAAACCTTTTTATACTAAATTCGTCTTCCATACTTTTGGCCAGCTACTGTAAATCATCAATAATGCCACTGATAAGGTGTTGACAACTGTGATAACAAGGCTACCGTAATTGAGAAACGTTCTTTTGAAAATTTTCAAACAGTAAGCAAGCAATTCTTGTTTCGAAGGGAACTTCAGTTAAGTTTAAATTCGGAAATTTGAATAAAATAATGTGTCAGCGAGATGTATTTTATTTTTGTAAGATTTTTTTTTTAAATCGAGAAGTGACTACTGTTTACAATCGATGAAAAATGGCGGAAAGTTTGAAATTTAAAAAATATTTTAAACCTAAAATTTTATGATTCCGATCAATATAATTTCGGTCTGAAATACATCGGGTATTTTACTTACTGTAATTAGTAAATTTAATCTTTTGGCTTTCAATTAAAGTTAAAATTATAGCTTCAGAAAAAATTTTGATTTTTAAAAATTCAATTTAAATTGAGGTATCGGAAATTTGAGTGAAAGAACCTAATTTTTATAGTAGAATTACCTACAATACATCAATACATTTTATAGTAGAATTACCTACAGTACATTTTGTAGTAGAATTACAATACGTTTTATAGTAGAATTAAAAACAATACATTTTATTGAAAAATGACCAGGAATTTATTTTATCTGTAGTCAAATGCATACAACTGCGTTCATAATATATTTAATTGAAGGCATAAAATTGTGCTTCAATACTGAGATTGAATTATCAAAAATCCTTTTTACAAAAATACTTCAATGAAACCTGATCTCCAAACTGCTTTCTTACAAAGAATACATATTCTATTCATACGAAATATTATCTTGTTGACATTAAGTAGCCTATTGAAGTTGATATGACGTAAAACAAAATAAACTAAACCAAACCGAACCTTTCTCTCTCTTTTCATTTCTCTCTTTATCGCTTTCTCTCTCCATCTCTGTCTCCCGTTCTCTATTTCCCATTCTCTCTCCCTTTCTCTTCCCCATTCCCTTCTCTATCTATCTCTTTCTCCATTTCTTTCTCTCCCTTTTCCCCTCTCCCTTTCTAATAAAATTGACTACTGCAGGAAAACCTTTTGTCCAGTCAATTATGTTTTTTGAGACATGATCACCCAAACGTGTATCATGTATGGCACTTAACTGACTAAATAATGCTAAGAATTTTCACGATTTTGTAAAAAAATTACTGTAGATTTTTATATCAAAATAATATGATAGGATCTACAATTTATTTAGAAATTATCAAAAGATATTGGAAATAAAATTAAAAAAATAGAAATTATAAATAGAAATAGAATTAGAGTTAGAATTAGAAATCAGAATTAGGAATAGAATTAGAATTAGATATAGAATAAGAAATTAAAATTAGAATTAGTATTAGAAATTAGAATTAGAATTAGAATTGGAATTAGGAATTGAAATTAGAAATTAGAAATTAGAATTAGAATTAAAAATTATAAATTAGAATTATAAATTAGAAATTAGAATTAAAAATTAGAATTAGAAATTAGAATTAGAATTAGAATTAGAATTAGAATTAGAAAGTAGAATCAGAAATTAGAATTAGAATTAGAATTAAAAATTAGAATTAAAAATTAGAATAGACCAAAAATTAGAATTAGAATTAAAATTAGACTTAGAAATTAGAATTAGAATTAGAAATTAGAAATTAGAAATTAGAAATTAGAATTAGAAATTAGAACAAATTGAATGAATTAAATTGTATAATAGAATCAGAAATTAGAATTAGAATTAGAATTAAAAATTAGAATTCAAAAATTAGAATTAGAATTAAAAATTAGAATTAGAAATTAGAATTAGAATTAGAAATTAGAATTAAAAAATTAGAATTAGAATTAAAATTAGAATTAGAAATTAGAATTAGAATTAGAATTAGAATTAGAATTAGAAAGTAGAATCAGAAATTAGAATTAGAATTAGAATTAAAAATTAGAATTAAAAAATTAGAATTAGAATTAAAAATTAGAATTAGAAATTAGAATTAGAATTAGAAATTAGAATTAAAAAATTAGAATTAGAATTAAAAATTAGAATTAGAAATTAGAATTAGAATTAGAATTAGAATTAGAATTAGAATTGAAATTAGAAAGTAGAATCAGAAATTAAATTAGAATTAGAATTAAAAATTAGAATTAAAAATTAGAATTAGAATTAAAAATTAGAATTAGAATTAAAATTAGAATTAGAAATTAGAATTAGAATTAGAAATTAGAAATTAGAAATTAGAAATTAGAATTAGAAATTAGAATTAGAAATTAGAATTAGAATTAGAATTAGAAAGTAGAATCAGAAATTAGAATTAGAATTAGAATTAATAAATTAGAATTAAAAATTAGAATTAGAATTAAAATTAGAATTAGAAATTAGAATTAGAATTGTGAAATTAGAATTAAAAATTAGAATTAGAATTAAAAATTAGAATTAGAAATTAGAATTAGAATTAGAATTAGAATTAGAATTAGAAAGTAGAATAGAAATTAGAATTAGAATTAGAATTAAAATTAGAATTAAAAATTAGAATTAGAATTAAAAATTAGAATTAGAAATTAGAATTAGAATTAGAAATTAGAATTAAAAATTAGAATTAGAATTAAAAAATTAGAATTAGAAATTAGAATTAGAATTAGAATTAGAATTAGAAAGTAGAATCAGTTTAGAATTAGAATTAGAATTAAAAATTAGAATTAAAAAATTAGAATTAGAATTAAAAATTAGAATTAGAATTAAAAAATTAGAATTAGAAATTAGAATTAGAATTAGAATTAGAAAGTAGAATCAGAAATTAGAATTAGAACAGAATTAAAATTAGAATTAAAATTAGAATTAGAATAGTAAATTAGAATTAGAAATTAGAATTAGAATTAGAAATTAGAATTAAAAAATTAGAATTAGAATTAAAATTAGAATTAGAAATTAGAATTAGAATTAGAATTAGAATTAGAATTAGAAAGTAGAATCAGAAATTAGAATTAGAATTAGAATTAAAATTAGAATTAAAAATTAGAATTAGAATTAAAAATAGAATTAGAATTAAAATTAGAATTAGAAATTAGAATTAGAATTAGAAATTAGAAATTAGAAATTAGAAATTAGAATTAGAAATTAGAATTAGAATTAGAAATTAGAATTAGAAATTAGAATTAGAATTAAAATTTTAGAATTAGAATTAGAAATTAGAAATTAGAATTAAAATTAGAATTAGAAATTAGAATTAGAATTAGAATTAGAATTAGAATTAGAAAGTAGAATCAGAAATTAGAATTAGAATTAGAATTAAAAAATTAGAATTAGAATTAAAAATTAGAATTAGAAATTAGAATTAGAATTAGAAATTAGAATTAAAAAATTAGAATTAGAATTAAAATTAGAATTAGAAATTAGAATTAGAATAGAATTAGAAAGTAGAATCAGAAATTAGAATTAGAATTAGAATTAAAATTAGAATTAAAATTAGAATTAGAATTAAAATTAGAATTAGAATAAAAAATTAGAATTAAAAATTAGAATTAGAATTAAAAAATTAGAATTAGAATTAAAATTAGAATTAGAAATTAGAATTAGAATTAGAAATTAGAAATTAGAAATTAGAAATTAGAATTAGAAATTAGAATTAGAAATTAGAATAGAATTAGAATTAGAAAGTAGAATCAGAAATTAGAATTCGAATTAGAATTAAAATTAGAATTAAAAATTAGAATTAGAATTAAAATTAGAATTAGAAATTAGAATTAGAATTAGAAATTAGAAATTAGAAATTAGAAATTAGACTAGAAATTAGAATTAGAAATTAGAATTAGAATTAGAATTAGAAAGTAGAATCAGAAATTAGAATTAGAATTAGAATTAAAAATTAGAATTAAAATTAGAATTAGAATTAAAAATTAGAATTAGAAATTAGAATTAGAATTAAAAAATTAGAATTAAAATTAGAATTAGAATTAAAATTAGAATTAGAAATTAGAATTAGAATTAGAATTAGAATTAGAATTAGAAAGTAGAATCAGAAATTAGAATTAGAATTGAATTAAAAAATTAGAATTAAAATTAGAATTAGAATTAAAAATTGAATTAGAATTAAAAATTAGAATTAGAAATTAGAATTAGAATTAGAAATTAGAAATTAGAAATTAGAAATTAGAATTAGAAATTAGAATTAGAAATTAGAATTAGAATTAGATAGAAAGTAGAATCAGAAATTAGAATTAGAATTAGAATTAAAAATTAGAATTAAAAATTAGAATTAGAATTAAAAATTAGAATTAGAAATTAGAATTAGAATTAGAATGAATTAAAAATTAGAATTAGAATTAAAAATTAGAATTAAATTAGAATTAGAATTAGACTTAGAATTAGAAAGTAGAATCAGAAATTAGAATTAGAATTAGAATTAAAAATTAGAATTAAAAATTAGAATTAGAAATTAGAATTAAAAATTAGAAATTAGAAATTAGAAATTAGAAATTAGAAATTAGAATTCAGAAATTAGAATTAGAAATTAGAATTAGAATTAGAATTAGAAAGTAGAATCAGAAATTAGAATTAGAATTAGAATTAAAATTAGAATTAAAATTAGAATTAGAATTAAAATTAGAATTAGAAATTGTAGCTGAATTAGAAATTAGAATTAAAAAATTAGAATTAGAATTAAAAATTAGAATTAGAAATTAGAATTAGAATTAGAATTAGAATTAGAAAGTAGAATCAGAAATTAGAATTAGAATTAGAATTAAAATTAGAATTAAAATTAGAATTAGAATTAAAATTAGAATTAGAATTAAAATTAGAATTAGAAATTAGAATTAGAATTAGAAATTAGAAATTAGAAATTAGAAATTAGAATTAGAAATTAGAATTAGAAATTAGAATTAGAATTAGAATTAGAAAGTAGAATCAGAAATTAGAATTAGAATTAGAATTAAAATTAGAATTAAAAATTAGAATTAGAATTAAAATTAGAATTAGAAATTAGAATTAGAATTAGAAATTAGAATTAAAAAATTAGAATTAGAATTAAAAAAATTAGAATTAGAATTAGAATTAGAATTAGAATTAGAATTAGAATTAGAAAGTAGAATCAGAAATTAGAATTAGAATTAGAATTAAAAATTAGAATTAAAAAATTAGAATTAGAATTAAAATTAGAATTAGAATTAAAAATTAGAATTAGAATTAAAATTAGAATTAGAAATTAGAATTAGAATTAGAAATTAGAAATTAGAAATTAGAAATTAGAATTAGAAATTTTAGAATAGAAATTAGAATTAGAATTAGAATTTAGAAAAGTAGAATCAGAATTAGAATTAGAATTAGAATTAAAAATTAGAATTAAAAAATTAGAATTAGAATTAAAAATTAGAATTAGAAATTAGAATTAGAATTAGAAATTAGAATTAAAATTAGAATTAGAATTAAAAATTAAATTAGAAATTAGAATTAGAATTAGAATTAGAATTAGAATTAGAAAGTAGAATCAGAATTAGAATTAGAATTAGAATTAAAATTAGAATTAAAAATTAGAATTAGAATTGAAATTAGAATTAGGAATTAAAAAATGAATTAGAAATTAGAATTAGAATTAGAAATTAGAAATTAGAAATTAGAATTAGAAAATTAGAATTAGAAATTAGAATTAGAATTAGAATTAGAAAGTAGAATCAGAAATTAGAATTAGAATTAGAATTAAAAAATTAGAATTAAAAATTAGAATTAGAATTAAAAAATTAGAATTAAAATTAGAATTAGAATTAGAATTAGACTTAAAATTAGACACTAGAATTAAAAAATTAGAATTAGAAATTAGAATTAGAATTAGAATTAGAATTAGAAAGTAGAATCAGAAATTAGAATTAGAATTAGAATTAAAAATTAGAATTAAAAAATTAGAATTAGAATTAAAATTAGAATTAGAATTAAAATTAGAATTAGAAATTAGAATTAGAATTAGAAATTAGAAATTAGAAATTAGAAATTAGAATTAGAAATTAGAATTAGAAATTAGAATTAGAATTAGAATTAGAAAGTAGAATCAGAAATTAGAATTAGAATTAGAATTAAAAATTAGAATTAAAAATTAGAATTAGAATTAAAAATTAGAATTAGAAATTAGAATTAGAATTAGAAATTAAATTAAAATTAGAATTAGAAATTAAAAATTAGAATTAGAATTAGAATTAGAATTAGAATTAGAATTAGAATTAGAAAGTAGAATCAGAAATAGAATTAGAATTAGAATTAAAATTAGAATTAAAATTAGAATTAGAATTAAAATTAGAATTAGAATTAAAAATTAGAATTAGAATTAAAAATTAGAATTAGAATTAGAATTAGAATTTAGAAATTAGAATAGAAATTAGAAATTAGAATTAGAAATTAGAATTAGAAATTAGAATTAAATTAGAATTAGAAAGTAGAATCAGAAATTAGAATTAGAATTAGAATTAAAATTAGAATTAAAAATTAGAATTAGAATTAAAAATTAGAATTAGAAATTAGAATTAGAATTAGAAATTAGAATTAAAAAATTAGAATTAGAATTAAAATTAGAATTAGAAATTGAATTAGAATTAGAATTAGAATTAGAATTAGAAAGTAGAACTAGAAATTAGAATTAGAATTAGAATTAAAAATTAGAATTAAAAAATTAGAATTAGAATTAAAATTAGAAATTAGAATTAAAATTAGAATCAGAAATTAGAATTAGAATTAGAAATTAGAAATTAGGAATTAGAATTAGAAATTAGAATTAGAAATTAGAATTAGAATTAGAATTAGAAAGTAGAATCAGAAATTAGAATTAGAATTAGAATTAAAAATTAGAATTAAAAATTAGAATTAGAATTAAAAATTAGAATTAGAAATTAGAATTAGAATTAGAAATTAGAATTAAAAAATTAGAATTAGAATTAAAATTAGAATTAGAAATTAGAATTAGAATTAGAATTAGAATTAGAATTAGAAAGTAGAATCAGAAATTAGAATTAGAATTAGAATTAAAAATTAGAATTAAAAATTAGAATTAGAATTAAAATTAGAATTAGAAATTAGAATTAGAATTAGAAATTAGAATTAAAAATAGAATTAGAATTAAAAATTAGAATTAGAAATTAGAATTAGAATTAGAATTAGAATTAGAAAGTAGAATCAGAATTAGAATTAGAATTAGAATTAAAAATTAGAATTAAAAAATTAGAATTAGAATTAAAATTAGAATTAGAATTAAAATTAGAATTAGAAATTAGAATTAGAATTAGAATTAGAAAGTAGAATCAGAAATTAGAATTAGAATTAGAATTAAAAATTAGAATTAAAAAATTAGAATTAGAATTAAAATTAGAATTAGAAATTAGAATTAGAATTAGAAATTAGAATTAAAAAATTAGAATTAGAATTAAAATTAGAATTAGAAATTAGAATTAGAATTAGAATTAGAATTAGAATTAGAAAGTAGAATCAGAAATTAGAATTAGAATTAGAATTAAAAATTAGAATTAAAAAATTAGAATTAGAATTAAAAATTAGAATTAGAATTAAAATTAGACTAGAAATTAGAATTAGAATTAGAAATTAGAAATTAGAAATTAGAAATTAGAATTAGAAATTAGAATTAGAATTAGAAATTAGAATTAGAAATTAGAATTAGAATTAAAAATTAGAATTAGAATTATAAATTAGAAATTAGAATTAAAAATTAGAATTAGAAATTAGAATTAGAATTAGAATTAGAATTAGAAAGCAGAATCAGAAATTAGAGTCAAATTCAAATTAAAAATTGATCACAAATTAAAATTAAATTAAATTAAATTGAAGTTAATTAAATTAAAAATTAGAATTAGAATTAAAAATTAGAATTAAATTAGAATTAAGAGATTAGAATTAGAAAATAGAGAATCAGAAATTAGAATTAGAAAGTTAAATTCAAGTTAAATTAAAAATTAAATTGAAATTAAATTAGAATTAGAATAAAAATTAAATTAAATTAGAATTAGAATTAAAATTAAATTAGAATTAAAAATTAGAATTAGAAATTAGAATTAGAGATTAGAAATTAGAAATTAGAAATTAAAAATTAAGATGAAATTAGAATTAGAAATTAAATTAAGTTAGAATTAAAAAGTAGAATAGAAATTAGAATTAGAATTAAGAATTAAAAATTAGAATTAAAAATTAAATTAAATTAAAAATTAAATTAAATTAAATTAAATTAGAAATTAGAAATTAGAAATTAGAAATTAGAATTAAATTAGAATTAGAAATTAGAATTAAGTTAGAATGAAAGTAGAATCGAAATTAGAATTAGAATTAGAATTAAATTAAATTAAGATAGAGTAGAATTAAGAACAAATTGAAAGTACAATTAGAATTAAGAAATTAGAATTAAAGTATAAATTAAATTAAAAATTAAAATTAGAAATTCAAATTAGAATTAGAATTAAATTAGAAATTAAAGTAGAATCAGAAATTAGAATTAAATTAGAATTAAAAATTAAAATTAAAAATTAAATTAAAATTAAAAAATGAAATTCATTAAAAATTAAATTAGAAATTAGAATTAGAATTAGAAATTAAAAATTAGAAATTAGAAATTCAAATTAGAAATTAGAATTAGAAATTAGAATTAGAATTAGAATTAGAAGAGTAGAATCAGAAATTAGAATTAGAACAGAATTAAAAAATTAAATTAAAAATTAGAGTTAAATTAAAAATTAAATTAGAAAATTCTAAGATAAATTAGAAATTACGTTAAAAATTAAATTAAAATTAAAAAATTAGAGATTGAAGAAATTAGAATTAAATTAGAATTAGAATTAGAAGAGTAGAATCAGAAATTAAGTTAAATTAGAATTAAAAATTAGAATTAAAAATTAAATTAGAATTAAAAATTAGAATTAGAATTAAAAATTAAATTAGAATTAAATTAAAATTAAATTGAAATTGAAAATTCTGAAAATTAAGAAATTAAATTGAAATTAAATTGAAATTAGAAGATTAGAATTAGAATTAGAAAGTAGAATCAGAAATTAGAATTAAATTAGAGACAAAATTGAATTAAAAATTAAATTCAGAATTAAAAATTAGAATTAGAAATTAGAATTAAATTCAAAGTTAAATTAAAAATTGAAATTCTGGTCAAAATTGAATTGAAAATTGAGATGGAATTGGGAATTGAATTGATAGAATCGGAAATTAAATTGATTAAATTAAAAATTAAATTAAAAATTGGAGTGGGGTAAAAATTAAATTAAATTCAAAATTAGATTGAAAATTGAATTAGAATTGAAACAAAATTGAAAATTAAAAATTGAAATTAGAAATTAGAATTAGAGAAATTAAGTTAAATTAGAATTGAAAGTGAAATCAGAAAGTTAGAATTAGAATTGGGAGTCAAAAATTAAATTAAAAAATTAAATTCAAATTAAAAAATTAGAGATTAGAAATTGAATTAAATTGAAATTGGAAATTAAAAATTAGAATTAGAATTAAAGAGAATTAAAGATTGAAAATTGAAGATGGAAATTAAATTCAGACAGGTGAAAGTAGAATCTAAATTGAGATTAGAATTAGAATTAAAAATTAGAATTAAAAAATTAGAATTAGAATTAAAAATTAAATTAAATTAAAAATTCTAGAATTAATTAAAAATTAAATTGAAAATTAAATTGGAATTAAAGTTGAAATTAAGAAATTGAAATTAAATTCAAATTGATTAGAAATTAGGAATTAGAATTAAATTAGAAAAGTGAGATCAGTATAAGTTAAATTAGAATTAAAAATTGATTAAAAATTAAGATGGGTAAAATTAAATTAAATTAAATTAAATTAGAAATTAAATTAAAAATTAGAATTAGAATTAAAAATTAGAATTAGAAATTAGAATTAGAATTAGAATTAAATTAAATTGAAAGTGATCAAAATTCAGAATTAAATTAGAATTAAAAATTAAATTAAAAATTAGAATTAGAATTAAAAATTAGAATTAGAATTAAAATTAAATTAGAAATTAGAATTAGAATTAGAAATTAGAAATTAGAAATTAGAATTAGAAATTAGAATTAGAAATTAGAATTAGAATTTAGAATTAGAAAGTAGAATCAAGAAATTAGAATTAGAATTAGAATTAAAAATTAGAATTAAAAAAATTAGAATTAGAATTAAAAATTAGAATTAGAAATTAGAATTAGAATTAGAATTAGAAATTAGAATTAAAAATTAGAATTAGAATTAAAAAATTAAAATTAAATTTAAATTAGAATTAAATTAAAATTAAATTTCTGAAAATAGAATCAGAAATTAAAGAATTAAATTAAATTCAAAAATTAAATTAAAAATTAGAATTAGAATTAAAAATTAGAATTACAATTAAAAATTAGAATTAGAATTAAAAATTAGAATTAGAAATTAGAATTAGAATTAGAAATTAGAAATTAGAAATTAGAAATTAGAATTAGAAATTAGAATTAGAAATTAGAATTAGAATTAGAATTAGAAAGTAGAATCAGAAATTAGAATTAGAATTAGAATTAAAAATTAGAATTAAAAATTAGAATTAGAATTAAAAATTAGAATTAGAAATTAGAATTAGAATTTAGAAAATTAGAAATTAAAAATTAAAATTCAGAATTAAAAATTAGAATTAGAAATTAGAATTAGAATTAGAATTAGAATTAGAATTAGAAAGTAGAATCAGAAATTAGAATTAGAATTAGAATTAAAAATTAGAATTAAAAATTAGAATTAGAATTAAAAAATTAGAATTAGAATTAAAAATTAGAATTAGAAATTAGAATTAGAATTAGAAATTAGAAATTAGAAATTAGAAATTAGAATTAGAAATTAGAATTAGAATTAAAAGTAGAATTAGAATTATAAATTAGAATTAGAAATTAGAATTAGAATTAGAATTAGAATTAGAATTAGAAAGTAGAATCAGAAATTAGAATTAGAATTAGAATTAAAAATTAAATTGAAATTAAATTAGAATTAAAAATTAGAATTAGAAATTAGAATTAGAATTAGAATTAGAAAGTAGAATCAGAAATTAGAATTAGAATTAGAATTAAAAATTAGAATTAAAAATTAGAATTAGAATTAAAAATTAGAATTAAAATTAAAAATTAGAATTAGAAATTAGAATTAGAATTAGAAATTAGAAATTAGAAATTAGAAATTAGAATTAGAAATTAGAATTAGAATTAGAAATTAGAATTAGAAATTAGAATTAGAATTAAAAATTAGAATTAGAATTATAAATTAGGAAATTAGAATTAAAAATTAGAATTAGAAATTAGAATTAGAATTAAATTTAAATTAGAATTAGAAAGTAGAATCAGAAATTAGAATTAGAATTAGAATTAAAAATTAGAATTAAAAATTAGAATTAGAATTAAAAATTAGAATTAGAAATTAGAATTAGAATTAGAAATTAGAATTACGAAATTAGAATTAGAATTAAAAATTAGAATTAGAAATTAGAATTAGAATTAGAATTAGAAAGTAGAATCAGAAATTAGAATTAGAATTAGAATTAAAAATTAGAATTAAAAATTAGAATTAAATTAAAAATTAAATTAGAATTAAAAATTAGAATTAAAAATTAGAATTAGAATTAAAAATTAGAATTAGAATTAAAAATTAGAATTAGAATTAGAATTAGAATTAGAAATTAGAAATTAGAAGTAGAAATTAGAATTAAAAAATTAGAATTAGAAATTAGAATTAGAATTAAATTAGAAAGTAGAATCAGAATTAGAATTAGAATTAGAATTAAAAATTAGAATTAAAAATTAGAATTAAATTAAAAAATTAGAATTAGAAATTAGAATTAGAATTAGAAAATTAGAATTAAAAATTAAATTAGAATTAAAAATTAGAATTAGAAATTAGAATTAGAATTAGAATTAGAATTAGAATTGAAAGTAGAATCAGAAATTAGAATTAGAATTAGAATTAAAATTAGAATTAAAAATTAGAATTAGAATTAAAAATTAGAATTAGAATTAAAAATTAGAATTAGAAGTAGAATTAGAATTAGAAATTAGAAATTAGAAATTAGAAATTAGAATTAGAAATTAGAATTAGAAATTAGAATTAGAATTAGAATTAGAAAGTAGAATCAGAAATTAGAATTAGAATTAGAATTAAAAATTAGAATTAAAAAATTAGAATTAAATTAAAAATTAGAATTAAGAAATTAGAATTAGAATTAGAAATTAAATTAAAAATTAGAATTAAATTAAAAATTAGAATTAGAAATTAGAATTAGAATTAGAATTAGAATTAGAAAGTAGAATCAGAGAAATTAGAATTAGAATTAGAATTAAAAATTAGAATTAAAGAATTAGAATTAGAATTAAAAATTAGAATTAGAAATTAGAATTAGAATTAGAAATTAGAATTAAAAATTAGAATTAGAATTAAAAATTGAATTAGAAATTAAATTAGAATTAGAATTAGAAAGTAGAATCAGAAATTAG
Organism: Ascarosepion bandense; assembly: GCA_037127315.1. NCBI lineage: Eukaryota > Metazoa > Mollusca > Cephalopoda > Sepiida > Sepiidae > Ascarosepion > Ascarosepion bandense. Next base: position 884,969 of record JBBBDQ010001954.1, read on the forward strand.
AATTAGAATTAGAATTAGAATTAAAAATTAGAATTAAAGAATTAGAATTAGAATTAAAAATTAGAATTAGAAATTAGAAATAGAATTAGAAATAAAATTAGAAATCGAATTAGAATTAGAAATATATTAGTAAATAAAAAATAGAATTAGAATTCCAGAAAAAAGTGACTGGAAACTTAACAATGATTGTATAAATTCAACTTAACAAAAGTTTGGTTTTAATAAAAGAAACTTTTACACTAACCTATTATTTGAAGTCTGTTCTATACTTGGCATCTATGTTTCTAAACAAAAACAAAAAAATTATATAAGTTATACGTTTATTTCTTTGCAACAGGCCTTCGCAAGATGAGGATGACACTGGACAATTTTATGCGAGAATATGGATATATTATATGCAATAAAAAACAATTGGGGGAAAAATACAATTTTTCCAGGAGAGAAAAGTTAATCCGACTTGCTGCGTCACGTACAAGATTGCGCATGCGTGCACTTTCAAAAAACTATCCCATTTTTTTACAGACCTTAAGTGACGTTTGACGAAGGCGTTTCCCTCGAAGCGTAAACGAAAAACCAGTCAAACGAACAATTGTACAATGTAGCTAAAATGTTTTCTAGCAATGAATGCTGACTCAAACAAAAAGGAAGAACTCTTATCATTATAAACAAATATTTCATTCACGTTTTATCAACCGACTGATCTTACCGGTTATGAGATAGTGCTAAAAGTCCTAACGCTCTCTCTTCTCTCTCTCTCTCTCTCTCTCTCTCTCTCTCTCTCTCGCACGCGCATTAAGTCGTCCTTAACAATAAGTGTTTGTAAATTGGGGGTCATTTGGACGGTTCCAACCTTCAATATTTACAAAGTTACTTCTTATATATATATATATATATATATATATATAATAATCATTCCACGTCAAACAAGGAAGGCAGGGCTGCTACTGGTGCTCAATGGCTTACTGTGAGAGAAAAAACAAGATACAGGGGATGTCGTTGAAGAAAGAAAAGAGATAGTTGGGATTCAAGTGGATACAAGATGGCAATTGATGTTGCATTTAAATATTTGGGGATTGTGGCTATCAGAGAAGCAAGCAAATGGAAGGGAGTTCCACAAACAGAAAGTGTGAGAAAAGAAACTGTTTGAGTAGAAGAAACGATTACATTTAACTTTTCTCTTATTTTATAATCATTCTACCCCAACAAGAGAGGAATCCCATTGGTGCGCCGAGGGTTGTACTGAGAGAAGAAACAAGGCACATGAGATGTCAACCTTACGAGAGTGTAGCTATCAGAGCAGCAAACAAACGGAAGTACGAGAAAAAAAGATGTGAGGGTAGAGGAGGCAGTTACATTTAACTATTTTGACAGTAAAAGGTTGTGGCATAGATTCCAATCTTGTGCCACGCGTAAATACTTGTGGTCGGGGAGCCAGAAAAACAGCTCGTCATAGAAGTTCCCATGAAAATACTTGTAGAAAAGGCAAAGGGAAGCCACATTACGATGGGAGAAAGTAACGAAAGTCGGACTGCTTATATTGCAAATCCTTCTTTGGATTTTGGCGAGAACCTTAAGATGAATAGCAGGAGCACCCGATGAGATATGGCAACATTATTCAATTTATAGACGAATGGTAGATTTATAAGTGTGCAAAATGGATTCTGACGAGAAAAACTTCATGGTCCGACACAGTGACTCACAATAGCTGCAACTATGGATTCGAAATATATATATATATATATATATATATATATATATAACGCAAGTAAAGTTTCGGAGTCACCTTGAGTTACTTAAAAAAACAACATAAGATGAGATATTTTTTATTTTCTAAATTCAAAGATAAAATGTCAGTAACTGAAGAGTATTTGCTTCTATTTTGAAAACAATAAGCTCTTAATGGAAAATTATCATACAACGGAATCATATTTAATTTTCATAGATATGATATTTTTCAGAAATATTGTTTTCAGAGAAATATTTTATAAATGTTAACCGAAAGCTGTGTACTCGATTATGAATGACAAATATTTCTTGTTTACAGATTTAGCTAAACATAGTTCGTATCATATTCGCATAGATAGATAGATAGATAGATAGATAGATAGATAGATAGATAGATAGATAGATAAAGAATAAACTGAGATAGATAGATAGATAGATAGATAGATAGATAGATAGATAGATAGATAGATATGAACAGTCAGAGATAGATAGATAGATATGAACAGTCAGAGATAGATAGATAGATAGATAGATAGATAGATAGATAGATAGATAAAGAATAAACTGAGATAGATAGATAGATAGATAGATAGATAGATAGATAGATAGATAGATAGATAGATAGAAACTGAGATAGATAAAGATAGATAGATAGATAGATAGATAGATAGATAGATAGATAGATAGATAGAATAGATAGATATAGAGTAGTAGATAGATAGATAGATAGATAGATAGATAGATAGATAGATAGATATGAACAGTCAGAGATAGATAGATAGATAGATAGATAGATAGATAGATAGATAGATAGATAGATAGATAGATAGAGATAGAATAGTCATAGATAGATAGATAGATAGATAGATAGATAGATAGATAATGAACAGTCAGAGATAGATAGATAGATAGATAGATAGATAGATAGATAAAGAATAAACTGAGATAGATAGATAGATAGATAGATAGATAGATAGATAGATAGATAGATAGATAGATAGATAGATATGAACAGTCAGAGAGAGATAGATAGATATGAACAGTCAGAGATAGAGATAGATAGATAGATAGATAGATAGATAGATAGATAGATAAAGAATAAACTGAGATAGATAGATAGATAGATAGATAGATAGATAGATAGATAGATAGATAGATAGATAGATAAAGAATAAACTGAGATAGATAGATAGATAGATAGATAGATAGATAGATAGATAGAATAGATAAAGAACAGTAGATAGATAGATAGATAGATAGATAGATAGATAGATAGATAGATAGATATGAACAGTCAGAGATAGATAGATAGATAGATAGATAGATAGATAGATAGATAGATAGATAGATAGATAAAGAATAAACTGAGATAGATAGATAGATAGATAGATAGATAGATAGATAGATAGAACAGTCAGAGATAGATAGATAGATAGATAGATAGATAGATAGATAGATAGATAGATAGATAGATATGAACAGTCAGAGACAGATAGATAGATAGATAGAGATAGATAGATAGATAGATAGATAGATAGATAGATAGATAATGAACAGTCAGAGATAGATAGATAGATAGATAGATAGATAGATAGATAGATAGATAGATAGATAGATAAAGAATAAACTGAGATAGCTAGATAGATAAATAGATAGATAGATAGATAGATAGATAGATAGATAGATAGATAGATAAAGATAAAGAATAAACTGAGATAGCTAGATAGATAGATAGATAGATAGATAGATAGATAGATAAAGAATAAACTGAGATAGATAGATAGATAGATAGATAGATAGATAGATAGATAGATAGATAGATATGAACAGTCAGAGAGAGAATAGATAGATATGAACAGTCAGAGATAGATAGATAGATAGATAGATAGATAGATAGATAGATAGAAATAAAGAATAAAATAGATAGATAGATAGATAGATAGATAGATAGATAGATAGATAGATAGATAGATAGATAGATATGAACAGTCAGAGATAGATAGATAGATAGATAGATATGAACAGTCAGAGATAGATAGATAGATAGATAGATAGATAGATAGATAGATAGATATGGTATGGTATGCCTGTGATAGATTGACGTATAAATGCGAAAAGTTTGAGTAATAGTCTTATAACCGGCTAAAATAAATGGCTTTCCAGCCGACAAAGGCCTCGAGAGTTTCAATGATGACGCAGTCTTTGGTGTCGAATGACAAATTAGGACGAATGAATATTTGGGAATTTTCCCAATGTACAATCTCTTTTCTCTATAGAAGAAAAGAAAAAACGTTGCAAATCAATGATTAATGGGCTCGAGTCGTTGAGTGTCTTTTTCTACTTTTTGCCGCTCTTTTATCTTCTGTGTTATTTAACTGATTCATTACCTTTTCTAGTTTCTATAAACTTTATCTTTCAAATTTCTATCCATTTCTGACACTATCTCTATTATATATTTATATTACGATATATATATATATATATATATATATATATATATATATATATATATTATATGAAAAAAATGCGCGCTTGGAAAGTAATATTCAGAAGATTATATTAAATCTGGAAAAGAACAGGACAAGTTATTAAACCTGGAAAAGTAAAGGACAAGATGTTTTAGTGAAGTAAAAAATAAGAAATCTCTTAGTTCAAATATTGCAGTTAAAAATAATTCGAATTTTATTTTTATCTGCAATATTTTAAGTAAGAAATTTCATTTTTTTTTTTTACTACAGTAGAATATCTTGTTCTTTACTTTTCCAGATTTAATAAACTGTCCTGTTCTTTTCCAGGTTTAATATAATCTTAAGAATATTACTTTTCATGCACATATTTTCCATGTAATCCATGACTTTTCCCAGTAGTGCTATTAATTTAATATAAATTTAATGCTGAAAACCGCATTCAAAAATATTAAAAGAAAAAACAAATTATATGCAATTCATTAAAAAAACAATAAAAATTGATTATTTATAATTAATTCTGATAATCAATTCTATTGGAGTAGATAGACTAAACTATCGACCGGTTCACACTCCACCCTCTATTGAACAGGTGAAGAGGCTCATCCCTTGTTCCCTGTTTAGGATGTGGTTCCCGGCTTTCACTTTTCCAATCTTTTTACTCTTACGTAGCCCCCTCCGCATCAGTGTCGTTACCGCCTTGCTCGGGGTGATATGATTAAAAAAATGATAATAAAAGAAATCATAAGAATTTAAATATTGAAAGCCGCATGCAAAAATATTAAACAGAAAATGTTATAAAGAATAAGATTTATTATTAAAAGCGTTAGTCACACACTATGTAGTTATGTAGTTAGTCTCCCTTTTTGGACTTCACATATTTTGATGTAATTTTTCTACTGAAGCAAAGTTCAAAAATTATTTTTTACAAAATGTAGCTATGGTGTCATATCTAACTCTGTATTCTGTTTGAAATTTGGTTGAGAACTGGAGTAGTGGTGTAGCTTGTAAGCTGCCTAGATTCACTCAATGTCGGACTTAAGAATATATTCAACCATTGCCGTGGTTGAATGTTATACAGCCATGTCTAGAAAATAAATATAACTTCAGACTTCGTTTCGTCTGGGTGTCCGTTCAGACCATAGGCGATCGTGGCGCTCAGCCCCGTGTAACTCTTAATGCATTTCGTCTGAAATACCTTGTCCTGCCATCCAGTAGCTTAAACCCAGCAAGTATGACACACAGTTTTCCCCTGTTCCTCTATTCCCCCTGTGAGGAGGGCACTTCAGCGTGGTGTAATGGTTAGCAAGCCTGTCTTGCTAGAACCTATTAAAACTGAGTAGTGGGTTCGATCCTCAGTGGATGCTCCATTCTTTTGGCCTTGTGCCACATCTAAGCAGCGTTTAGAAAATCAACGATTCTCCTTGTGAATATCTGATTTCCCAAGCCCTCCTTCCTCATTACGTTCCCCAGTATACGTTTCTTTTCTATTTTTTTCTTTTTCATTTTCTCCAAAACCACTTTATTCTGTCCATAGTATACTCAGCATCCTTCTGTAGAACCACATTTTTGTTGATTCCAGTCTCTTCTTCACCTTTGAATAGATTGTTCAACATTCGCTGCTATATAAGAGAACAGATATAACGTAACAGTCTAGTACTTTTTTTTCAGCACGAGGTTTAGTAATATTTTGTTTTTATCTCTAACGAAATTTTCTTGTCTCCCAATACGTTGCTAAGATTTGGAATGCGTCCTTGGCAATCCCAATACGCCTCTCGATCTCAGTGTTGCAATTTTCGTCCTCTGTTTGAACACTTCCCGGGTAATTAACTTTTTTTTTATCTGCTCTTGATTTTAGTATCCCCGACCTATAATTGGCATTTTCGGTCCCTCTTTTACTGATGCCCATGCATTCAGTTTTCTTGTAGTTTATGTTTAGTGTTTTTCTCGTTTTCCTTCGCTCTATTCTGTATGTTTTTTTAGTTCCCTTTCTGTGTCTGCTATCAGCACTATGTCATCAGCATATCTTATATTTTTAAAATTGTGGCCACCGGTGATGAATCCTGACAGGTTTTCTAGTTTTCTCAAAATTAACTCACTATAGAGTGTGAATAAATCCTGTGAGAAGACGCATCCTTGCCAACACCCCTTTCTATTTTAAGTACTAGCAGTATAGCCCGGCGTTGCTCGGGTGTAATGAAAGCTTTAAAACTAATCCATGATCCTGGAGCTCAGATTCTTTGGTCACTACAATTATACCTACTTAGAGCCAAACTCGAAGCAAAAACTAAAATAAAGGGTTGAAAAAACTGCAGACATACAGGTAGATAAACAGACACACACACAAACATCTTGCCTTTTATATATATATATATATATATATATATATATATATATATATACATATATATTATCGATTTTCTGCACTATTGTAAGAACTGCAACTTTGAAATTTCTGAATATCGTTTCCTATGTCTTTGTCTATGAGTGTATCAAATTTGATTAAAATCGGACCACTCCTTCTATAACCCGATTTTTTCGATTATCGATTTTCGATATTTATCGGAAATAACTCGACACAAAACCTAGTTCCATTTATAAATAAGTTTAGATATGCGAAAAAAGGTGGCCGAACAACGGACACTTTGTCAGCGACAATCTCAGAATTATTTATGCAGGTGGTGAAAATAATGAAAATGGAGCCAGTCGGCTTGATACTGGATCAAGAGAGGAAAAAATATGTTTTAGGATACTTCCCGCTATCTGAAAGAATTCTTGTGGTCAAACTGAAAAGGAAGTCATCCAACATATCTGTTATAGTGGAGTATGAATCAATAATACAAAGTACAGAAGAAGAAATCGAATGCTGGACAACGCCAAGATTCGGTGCAAATCACCATTAGAATTACCATGAGAGATCTGAATGCCAAAGTTGGCAAAGAGAGGGAAGGAGAATCGGTTGTTAATTTCGGACTGGGAAACCGCAATAACCACGGAGAGAAACGGGTCCACTGGTGCATAGTACTTGACCAGATAATAACCAATACCTGGTTTCAAGAACACGTAAGACGATTATGTACATGGAGAATCGCAGGAGGTGAAACGAAAAACCAAATCGACTATATCAAAAAGAGATTCAGGAGCGCAGTTCTCTGCTGCAAAATCTATCCAAGTGTCGACTGACTTTTGCTGTCAATATCGTTACCGTCGGGAAACGAGTTGCCCGATAATGTCTGACGGAGAACATTTTTCACTTGCCTGTTATTTGAAATGCCCCCCCCTTTTTTGTTTGAGTTCACGACCACCTTCGTAATAGAACATTTGATCCAGCCGCCAACATCATTCTCTTCAAAGATCAAAAGAAAAACCATTTCATTCCGTTCGCTTTAATGTCAGGTTCTTAGACACGACACAGCCTGTATCGTAATGAAACAAAACGGGCAAACTTCAACAATGACCGCTTTTCAGTATCTTCGAGGGATGGAATCCTTTACCAACAGTTCTTTACCATAAATCTAATAAATATCTAATTTAATCTACATTCTTGTTAGCTGAAGATGCTCACAGAACAGACACAATCCAGCATGAATTATATATGCAGGTTTTGCTCCCGTCTTAATACGCTATTCTATGTATATAATGTCTGGTGGTCCCTGCTGTATATTTAGAGTAGGTAACTTCACTCATTTTTTATACCTAAGTTTTTAAATGAATTTAATAAAAAAAAAGTTTTCTTCAAGCTTTAATTGGATTGGGGTGGGTAACAGATGTAAAAGCTCTAATAGCGTCAGGCTATACTGTTTTTTCAGTGAATTAGTAGAGGTACCTAATTTAAATAATCATCTAGCAGCTGATCTCAAAAGATACCTAAAATCTGTTGTTAACTGGGGCAAGGAATGGTTTGTTAGTTTTAATTCTTCCATAACGAAATTCTCCTTTGTTTGCCTGTTATTAACATGGGTGATTCCAACTTCTACAAGAGTGGTTAATGGCGCCTTTTCTGTAGAACGACTTACACTGACATGAAAGGGAAAAAATATGTTCAGTCAACTGATTTGGTGTGAAAATCACGTAAAAGCATTTTTGCTAAAATCTTTCTCTCTCCTTCTCTCTTTCTCTGTCTCTCTCTCTTTCTCTCTCTCTCTCTCTCTCTCTATATATATATATATATATATATATATATATATATAGGTTGTCCATATATATATATATATATACATAGAGAGAGAGAGAGAGAGAGAGAAAGAGACAGACAGACAGAGACAGAGAGAAAGAATTAATAAGAATAATTTTTTCACTTAACTGAGCAGATTTGTACCGATTTCGAAGCTTCGTGATTACATTATTGTGGCGTCTTTACTCTTCAGGGGTTTTGTTTCTTCTAAAAACAATTCTTTTCAAACATGGACTATTATGTTTTTAAATGTTTATTTTCAGTTAATCCTATGAATGGTTATGAGCGTTTTTTATGATAGCCAACATTATTTCTTTATAGATATCTTACTAAAAATAAAATTCATTTCAACTTTTTGCCTCCATAAAGTTCACCAAACGAAATGTGTAGGCGAGAAAAATTTTCTTATTTTTTTTTTTATAATCATATCGCCCCAACCAAGGCATTTTACTGCCACTGTTTTTCAGGGGGTTACATAGGAGGAAAGTTACGAGAAAGAGTGACAGGTCATAGGAGGTGTCAGGAAGTGGGTAAGAGAAGTTGAGAGTGAAGTGGACGGAGAAAGGAGCATAAGAGAGAGAAGGCATGCAGGTTAGTGAGATAGGAGATGACTATTGACTTTACATTTAAATTCTTGGAGATTGTAGCTGTCGAGGAAGCAAGTAAATGGAAGGGAATTCCACAGGCGGGACATGCGAGAAAAGAAGCTGTTGGAGTAGAATTTACGTTTACATTTTATTGGTTTCACAGTAAAAGGATGGGACCTAGTTGCTAATCTTGTGGCTCGAGTAAATTCATATATAGGGGGCAACAGTAAGCTAAGTTCATCGGAGCAGAAACCGTGAAAGTATTTGTAGAAGAGATACAGGGAAGCCACATTGCGTCGGTGAGAAAGTGATTGTATCTGAGCTGCCAAGTCGGGATCGATCACATTACAGACTTTCCGTTGGATTTCGTCAAGGACCCCTAGGTGGATAGCAGGAGCACCAGACCAGATATGACAGCAATATTTAATGCACTGGCGGTTGGTAGATTTATATATGTGCAGGATTGTTTCAGACGGGAAAAACTTCCTGGCCCTACATAGAGAACCGACTTTCTTATCAGTGGATTTAGCTATGGATTCTATATCGTAATTCCACTTGAGGTCTGTTGTGAGAGTTAACCCGAGGAGACGCAGTATTTGCTTTCAGGGAGACTAGCCTGATCCATGCTAATGGGGGCGGGGGTAGGAGTGATTGTCTGTGATGGTTAATAGGTAGCAGCTTTGTTTTGGAAGCATTAAAATCACGAGCCATTTCTTACCCCAGTCCGCCACGGATTGGAGGTCCTTTCTAAGCTCGGCAGCGAAGTTTGCTTTGTCAGCCTCAGTAGATTTTTGATCGAGGTGAGAGTAAACAGTAGTGTCGTCAGCGTACATGCCTACTTGGGATCTTATTACATCTGGAAGGTCGTTAATGTAGATAAGGGAAAGCATAGGACCTAGAATAGAGCCTTTTCTTCTTTATTTATTTTGATGCTCCCATATTTACCCTTCTCTCCCACTTGAGAGAGATGTGACACAAGCTCTTTTTTAACGTGGGGAACCTGAGCGCATACACCCAGGTACTGGTCAAACATTACCTATCCACCGCGGTGGACAGGTTCAAAACCGGTCATAACTGGTCTTTACTTGTCTTAGGTGTGCCCAGCCCGAAGGCTAAGACAACTCCGATGATAACTGTGTATAAAATTATATATATAGTTAGTTTTTGTCATAATTAAATCAGACCAGTACACGATTTGTATTTAAAATATTCAATACAATTATATTGTAAAAGATTTTAATATTTTTAATTTAGAAATAAGTTATTTTCGCGACTTAGCTTTTTACATTTCGGTGTCGGTAGGCGTTAAAATTAAAAAATGATAAAGACTCTGATGTAATTTGAAACATAGTAAAAATAGCTAAACTTTACAACGATTATAAAGTAAGCAGATTATGCCAGGAGGGAAAATTGGCTATTAGGCTGTTCCCAGATAAAAAAAAAAAAAAAAATTGCTAAAAGAATGAACAGAAATTATGTCCAAGTCTAACCACACCAATAAATACCTACTAGGATCATACAATCATGGATGAAGATTATCTAAGACCCTTAAGTAACTTCCACTAACTTTAAAATTTTTCAGTTGTTTGAAAATTCCATTAGTACATTCGTGAAAGATCCTTGTTTGAGCGTTTGAAAAACGGTAAAATCAGTTATTGTAAATTGCCTGACGACACCGAAAGGTAGAAATCTAGGATGCGAAAATCACTAATTTTTATATATATATATAGTCATCTGCAGACAGATTCGTTTTGCTGTATCACAGTTCATCAGTACGGTTAGACTCCGATTGCTTTTAACACAGGACTGAAACCCGACCGAATTGGGGTCATTCGGCGATTTTACCCCTGGGCTATAGGCGCTCGGTAGAAGAAGGCAGACTTTTTAGCGTGTATGTTATCATTATACACGCCAATAGCCAAAGTGCTCTAATTCAATACTGAATGAGAGATGCGTACATGCTAGAGTAGCTACTATTTCTCAAAGTCTACCATTCTTCCAGAGTGCTCAATCAGGGTGTGAGAACGTAAATAGTCATCCGCAGATAGATCTTACAAAATTCTCACAAACAAAAAAAGTCAGTTACAAAGATATCAAATTACATAAAACTTCATAGAAATACGAAAAAAATTGGAAGCAACAGTAATAACAACAAAAGCCCTGAAGAGTGATACATCACAGTAATGCTTCCACGAAACTTCAAAATCATGACTAAAAAAAACATTACTCATCTAAGTGACTTCTCCACAGTAATTACACACACACACACACACACACACACACACACACATATATATATATATATATATATATATACAATGATTTTAACTAATAATATTAAAAATATAACATTTTAACTGATGGTTATGTAAATGGAAATAACAATGAAAGTATTCATCATAACTGGTGGAAAATAAGCGTCTTCTAAGAGATAATAGTATGTTAGCATATTTTTCATTTAACATCATTATAACTGTGCATGTTGTGGGGTGATAATTTGAAAATTATCAGCCTACAATTTTTTCTTTAGTTACAAAATCTGCAAAACTGGATAAAATAATTTTAAAGAAATATGCAGATATCAATAATGTAAACGGGGTTCCAAAATTGATACTTGTAATTATCAACTAAGTTCAGTTAAACCTGAAAAGATTCTTGGTCGATTTTACGCTTTATTAATATTACGAAAAGTACAGCTCTAGAAAATCAATAAAAATTCAATATTTTTAAATTCTGAAAAACGTTGCTCCTGGAGGAAGAACTAATGGATGCTAATTTATAAAAATACTCCTCGAAAAATGTTGACTTATTTTTAAAGACGAGCCAGGTTTATGCAAGTAGTTCCAGATCATGTAAAAACCAAATAATGTTTGTCTATTGTCAGTCAGTTTAATGCCATAAGACAAGGATGTGTCTTTTCACCGGATCTATTCAACTTGTACAGCGTGTCTATTCTGAGGACCCTACATGTTATTCCAGGATCTGTCATCGGAGGCCACAATTTGAACAACATAAGGTACGCAGATGATACAGTGCTGATAGCAGACACTGAAAAGAAACTACAGGAACACCTACAGAAGGTAACTGAGGAGAGTGTCAAGAAAAAACTACAAATAAACTGCAAGACAACTGGTTTATTATGAATTATTTTACTATTGTTCATAAATTTTCTCTTGAATTTAGTGGTTAAAAACAAGTTTATTTTCATTGAATTAGTTTAACTTCAAAATAAGGCATATATATTTATTATTTATATAATACAATTTCTAAACTTATATATTAGCAAAAAATAAAATAAGCTTTTCTTTTTTTCATTGAATGGTTATAGGGGTCCACCCCAAAAATTAAGAATGAATATAGTCATTGAGTAAGAAAAAAGATTTAATGTTCTGGTTCAGGCTAGAGGTTCTTAATCGAGATTCATATGGATTTCCGGGGAATTATATGGAAAACAAATGATTTTGCTATAAATATCTAATATTCATGGAAAAAAAGGATTATCTTCAACTATCACTGACATTGATACAGCAACATCAACCATAGTGATCACACTGAATAAACCCGCATTTTTTTATAGTTTATTAATTACTCACATGATTTACTAGTGTACATAAATACTCCATATAAATTAGCTGTTAAATGCAAATTAATTTTACTTCAAAATAGAGCATAAACATTTAATATTTTTCTAAAACAATTCTTAAACTTATCTATTACTAAAAAAAAGCTTTTCATTTCATCGGATGATTATTGGGGTCTGTAATGGACGGCAGATGTACTTGACAGGTACGTCCGGCCGTAAGTATTTTCTACAAAAGGAACAAGGATGTAGTTGACAGATATATCGGTCGTATATGATGTCAACCAAGTGCAAAAAACAAAAAAAAAAAAAAAAAAAAAACAAGCGACAAACGGCTTAAAAAGAAATAGACCGCCGAGTGTGATTGACAGATACACTTCGCTGTAAATCAAGTCAACAAAGCGACAACATGCAAAAGCTAAAATGCGTGGGAGTTTTAAGAAAGTTTAGATGTTTGGATGAAGACAGAAATCCCCGCTGGTTTCCGACTCCCGACAGCCACTTAGTGTGCGCGAACTCTCTCCGACTGCTCCACACAAGCATCAACGATTAAGAATATATATTTTTATATATATGTCTTTCTCGTTGTTTTCCAGTGGCAATATATTCCAGATCCACCAAAAAAAAAAAAAAAAATGAGTAAACGTGGTGTATGGTGAAAAAAGTTTGAGAACTGATGCCCTAAAAGAAAACGAGGTATTATAAAAGGGAAATTATTATTGAAGTTGAAAATAAACAAAGTTGTTGAAACCCCTAATTACCATTGTCCCGGGGCTACATAAATTGAGAAGGAAATTAAAAACAAGATGTAGCAATTAGATTTTTCTTACTTAACCCATACGGAGAAATTATTGAAACAGTTTGACTCAACGGAGCTCATTGTCAGGGGAAATTATGGAAGCAATAAAACGTCGTTTCTCAAAAGTTATCTTATCAAGGGTCAACGAAACAAATCAAGCGTTAATTCTAATTTTCGCCGTGAAGAGTACAATTTCCCAAGAGGCCCATACAGGTTGGTCAATCTAAAAAAATATACACGTGATTGAAACAAGCGACATTAAGAATAAGCTAAGTAGAAAGTTTGACCTGTTGATATGTGGGGTAATAAAGATAGGGGAAAGGTTAGTGAGCGTTTGCGTAATTAGAAAAAACGAAAATGTACAAAAAGCCGATGAGAAATCATTATGAGAATGAGAAATGATAAAAAAAGAAATATAACTGAAGCGCTTACAATGGCACGTCAAATTTGGCAGGCAAACGAATCTATGATTAGATGTCGCCCAGATGATTAGTCTGTAATGATTAACATTTATGAAGGGCATCTAAAAAAGTAGCATTGCCTATATATATATATATATATATATATATATAGTTACGTGAATTAATAAATGTACATATGAGGGTACACACATGTATAATATTATTATTCAGGTGTTAATAAAACAGTTCTCAATGTAGTATGAACAGAGATTTTTTTTTTAATCATATCACCCCAAGCAAGGCGAAAACGCCACTGATGCGCAGGGGCTACGTAAAAGTGAAAAGACTGGAAAAGAGAAAAGCCGGAAACCACATCCTAAACAGGAAACAAGGGATGAGCCTCTTCACCTGTTCAATAGACGTGGGTGGAGTGTGAACCGGGTGATGATATTTTATATATATAAAAAAGCAATCGGAGTCTAACCGTACTGATGAGCTGTGATACGGCGAAACAGATCTGTCTGCGGATGACAATATTTACGCTCTCACACTCTGAGCACTCTGAAAAATAGTAGACTTTGATAAGCAGTAGCTACTCTGGCGTGTACGCATCGCTCATTCAGTGAAAATGAATTAGAGCGCTCTAGCTATTGGGCGCGTATAATGATATGCGCTAAAAAGTCTACTTCCACCGAACGCCCATAGCCCAGAGGTAGAGTCGCCGACTGACGCCATTTCGGTCGGGTTTCAATCCTGGGTAAAAAAGCAATCGGAGTCTAACCCTACTGTTGAGCTGTGATACGGCGAAACAGATCTGTCTGCGAATGACACTATATATATATATATATATATATATATATATATATATATTAAATATACACGTCTTACGTCGATGGCACGACTTGAAATTTCATACGTTATGCAATCATCAGGCGTAGTTTTCAAACTGACTGTTTAATAGATTTGAATTTAAGTTCACTCGATTTTCATAGAAGTTGAATCTTATAAAGTTAGGTTACTGTTTTTCAATAAAAAGAATAAAATTTTTATATACTATGAATGCATGGAGATAAAAAATTCAAATTTTAGAATTAAAAAGTATTAAAATAAAGGGTGATGCAAGCAAGGAGGCGTAATTCGTAATTATCTTATTCGTAATTATCTTATTATTTATAAGATTTAACTCCCATAAATATATACATATTATCCTTGTGCGAATGAATTGAAACAACTGCTTTCTTTCATCATAAGTTCAGTTGTAGACCCACTGAAGTGACTGGGTGCAATCGATTTCTATTTTTTCTCAGATTAGGTCATCTGCACTCGTGTGTAGTAGTATTACTTTATTTTCTGAGTGTATGGTGAAATTTTTTTAGCTTTGAAAAATATTTCGTCATCCGTGATTTAGTCATCGTCAGATTTTTATACACTATTGTCCCGACTGTTGATTAGTTTTCCTACGGCCATTGTCTGCTATAGAACTTACTCCAAAGAGGCTTACGAAAACTGTAATGCTACACGGACACACCCCATGCTTTACAGAGAAATCACAGATATTGTTAGTGTCAGACTTTCAACTGTTAGTTGTGTCATTAAGGCGAAGAAACAAACTGGATCCATCAGTTCAGAAACAACCAAACTGGCAACAACGTCCCACCCTTTTACAGTTAAATCAACCAAATGCACCCATCACTTCTACTTCGTCAGCTTCTTTTCTCACACTTCCCGCCTGAGGAACTCACTTCCGTGTACTTATTTCCCTGGTGGCTACGATCTCCAAGAATTTAAATGTAATGTCACTTCCCATCAATTATTCACTCGAATCCAATTCTTCTCTCGTCCTTTCCCCATCGCCCTGTCTATCTTATTCTTTTCCCTTTCTCACTCTACCTTCGCAACTGTCTTCACATCGGTATTGCAATCCTCCTCTTGCCCTTTCTCCGACAGCCATTTTAGCCGGTTAATCTTTTTCTTCGCTTTCCTCCTGACTAAAGTTTCACTTCTCTTTTATGTAGCCCCCTGCGCACCAGTAGTGGTACTGCCTTGTTTGGCGTGAAACGATTAATATATATATATATATATATATATATATATATATATATATATATATATATATAATGCGGTCGGAAGAGAAAACAACACCAAGAGACGATGTGTACGTTATCAGGGAAAGTGTGAAATATTTATTATTGCTTTTGTTCCAATTAATTCGCATAAGAATATATAACAAACTAAAAATGGTTTTCTTATGACGCATTAATCCTTTACGACTACATTAGACTGAATTTGTCATGTTGGTGTGATTACTTCACATACTCAAAAAAAAAAAAGCGATACTGGGTATTTAATTTTTTTTTTTTTTTTGTACAGTCGCTATCGTTTAGAATCATTTTCATTTTCTTTCCGTTACTTTTGTTAGTGATATTGTAAAAATTAAAAGCCAAAAAATAATAACTCCCAGCATCCTTCGTTCATACACATGTGTAGTTCCGCCAACATAATAAATAGTCCCATCAACTCCTAAAGAACGTAACACTTTTTTTTTTTTTTTTTTTTAATCATTTCACCCCGAGCAAGGCAGAAACGCCACTGATGTGCAGGGGGTTACATAAGTGTAGAAAGATTAATTAGAAAAGAGTGAGGAGTACAAGCTAGTTAGAAAGGAACAATAGAAAACTGAGAAAGCAGGTGCAATGACAGGTACATGGGCGGAGAGAAAGGGAAGCTTATACAGGGGAGGGGAGAGAGAGCTAGAGGCCAGTGGTTAGTAGGTGAGTATTAACTTTGCTTTTAAATTTCTGGAGGTCGTAGCCGTCAGGAAAGCAAGAATACGGGAGTGAGTTCCACAGGCGGGAAGTGCGAGAGAGGAAGCTGCAGGAGTAGAATTGTCGTCTGCGTTTGGCTAACCTGACTGTGAATGGGTGGGACCCAGTTGCCAGTCTGGTTGAACGGGTAAACACCTGTTGAGGAGGCATCAGTGACTTAAGCTCATCCGAGCAGAAGCCATGAAAGTATTTATAGAAGAGACAGAGGGAGGCCACATTTCGACGATGGGAAAGTGGCTGCAGACGAGTCGCCAGATCAGTACCTATCACATTACAGACTCTCCTTTGGAGCTTGTCAAGAACACTGAGGAGAACGGCAGGGGCACCTGACCATAAATGGCAGCAGTACTCCATGCACGGACGGATGGTTGACTTGTATATATGCAGGATGGATTCAGGTGGAAAAAACATCCTGGATCGACATAGTGACCCAATCTTCTTAGCAGTAGATTTTGCTATGGATTCAATATAGTGCTTCCATTTGAGGTCTGAGGACAGGGTAAGTCCGAGGAGGCGTAGTGTATTACTCTCCGGGAGAATCATCTGGTCCATGCTTATGGGAGGCAGAAGAGGTTGCCTGTAATGGTTGACAGACAACAGCTTGGTCTTAGAGGAATTAAAGTTGACAAGCCACTTCTTGCCCCAGTTCACCACAGAGTGTAGATCCCGCTCAAGGTCAGCAGCGAGATTATGTCTGTCCGCCACGACAGGTTTCTTACTGGAGCGGGAGTATATTGTAGTGTCATCTGCGTAGATGCCTACTTGGGACCTTCACACGAAAACTTTTTCCGCCTTGTCCTACATTTTTCTCCAGTATTGTTCTTGATGTATAAAAATATATATCGTTTTCTCAAATTTAAAAATCCAACTAGAGTCTTTATATATTTAGAGCAACTTCAACGGTTTCCCTGTTCAATAACATTAAAAGGCTAAAATCAGATGGAGTAGCATGTGACTAGGCGATAATCTCTTTCACATATACTTATACACAATTGCTAAACGGGTCATAGAATTTCATTTGGTTTGTGATGTGCTATTTATTAGAATTATTATCGAATAAATGGCTCGTTAATTGACGTGATAAGGTGACAGTTATGAAACCAATGTATGTGTTTTTGTGTAAAAATAAAAGTGATGTTAGCGAAAAGAAAAGAGAAAGTTTTGTTTAACAGCATATCAACTCCTGTGGGTTACTTAATGTCAAAAAGGTAAGGTTTTAAGGTATTTTTCAAATCTTCGGTTGTATTGAGAAGGTTGATTAAGTCAGATTTTCATAAAAAACATTTTTTTTATTTTAGAAAACTGAAAATATCTTCTAGTTTTGTATTTAAAATGTAATGCTGGTAATAATTTTTTCCTTCAAAAACGTATTAATGCAATAATTTTTCCTTCAAAAATGTATATTTTTTTATAAAAATCAATTTTTATGTACATATTTCTATAAAAGTGTATTTTTATATTCATACATTTTGACTTCATTTTGGGGAGGTTAACTATATGCCGATAGCTGGGACCCTAACAGGTCCTACCACTCCGGGTCAGGGTGGACCTGGGAACAACAGCAATTAAGAGTTGATTCCATGCTGCTCACAATCTTCCAATCTGAAGCCTTGATGCCAGATGCAGTTTACCGGGAAAGAAAGACGGAAAAAGAAAGAAAGAAAGAGAGAAGAACAGAAGAAAGAAGAAGAAAAAAGCGTGTCAGTTTGGCAGACAGAACAGAAAAGCTACAAAGTGGAAATAGGAGAAAATTGGAATAGATACATTAAAAAAATTATATATATATATATATATATATATATATATATATATATATATATATATAAATTTCCTCGCCTTCGTTTTTCTTCTTCCTTTTTCTTTACTTTTCGCTACCCTTACTTCTGGTTTCTTTGCACATATACACACTCAAACGAATGATTGTATTTTACCATAATGATTATGATCGCCGATGATGCGGGTGTTCGTATCACTCATTGAAATGGCCATACGATCTTGGAAAATTTTAATTATTTATATGTAATAAACAAATATTGGCTCTGTAAATAAACAGTTTTAATTACACTGAATCCTCTGGATGAACCAGTTTTAATATTTATTAATTAATATTAATAAGATCTGTTTGGTATTTTACTTTTAAACCGCTTCCATTTGAATTTATAGATAGATAGATAGATAGATAGATAGATAGATAGATAGATAGATAATGAACAGACGGATGAGATAGATAGATAGATAGATAGATAGATAGATAGATAGATAGATAGATAGATAATGAACAGACTGAGATAGATAGATAGATAGATAGATAGATAGATAGATAGATAGATAGATAGATAGATAATGAACAGACTGAGATAGATAGATAGATAGATAGATAGATAGATAGATAGATAGATAGATAGATAGATAGAATGTTCTGTACAAGGTTGTTTCTTGTCATAAATCAATTATCTATATTGGCTATATTACCGATTCTCTGAGTAAACGCCTTACATGCCACCTGTCCAGTAATAAAAGTGAAATAAGAGACATTTATTGACACATAATTTCCAAGAACCCTTAAAAAAATTTAGGTTGGAAATACAAAAATTCTATTTAAATCACAATATCAAAAGCATCTCGCTATAAGAGAGTCACTATATGTCAACCAATTTTCTCCTACCATCAACCTTATTTAACACTGGAAATAGTGTTTTGAAAGTTTATTTTTAAATGGGCAGATGCTCATGAGATAGCTTTAAAGAACGCGCCATTAAAAATACAAAATAAATTGTTACAGTTAAAACATAAAGATAAAATAACATCGGAAAAATAATGTGTTGAAAGTGGCCATTGAATTGACTGAAAGCGCTTGAAAAATACAAAACTTTGTAAAATCTTTACATTCCTAATCTTCAGCAATAAGGAAGCATGTAAAAACACAAGAAAAAGTAAATAAAAAATTGATAAAATTTTCCTTTTCTTTTGTTTTTGACGAAACATATTTAAAAGAAAGAATGCTGGCCATATATATATATATATATATATATATATATATATATATATATATATATATATTGTAACAAAGTTATAGAACACGTAGGTTTTTTATCTACTGTTCATGCAATTACTTTTATAAAGAATGCTCGATACAACGTAGAGCATTATATTGTAATGGTAGTTACAATGGTTTATAAATTCATAGTATCACTACAAAAACATTTTCGCGTTTCGAAACTTATCACCCGATGAGAAGCGCACGTAGCAGCTTCGAAACGCGAAATTTTTGTGTAGTGATACTATGAATTTATAAACCATTGTAACTACCTTCACAATATATATATATATATATATATATATATATATATATATATATATCAATTATATTATGCTCTAAAATATTTGATGTATTGATCACTTTTTAAAAAAAAGTAAATACCGGAGAACTTGAAATTCTAAAACTGTTGGTTCTCTTCACCAGGATATATATATATATATATATATATATATATATATATATATATAAATTGTCTCTCCTTTTTCCTTTATATATATATATATATTATATATATATATATATATATATATATATATAAATTGTCTCTCCTTTTTCCTTTTTTTTTTCCTTTACTTTTCGATGCCCTTACTTCTGTTTTCTTTGCACATATACACACTCAAACAAATGATTGTATCTTACCATAATGATTATGATCGCCGATGATGCGGGTGTTGGTATCACTCATTGAAATGGCCATACGATCTTGGAAAATTTGAATTTTTTATATGTCATAAAAAAATATTGGCTCTGTAAATAAATAATTTTAATTACAGTGAAACCTCTGGCTGCATCCGTTTTAAGATTTAATTATTAATATTAATAGGATGTCTTTGGGATTTTTCTAGCATCATAGCCCGACGTTGTCCATGCAACTCAGAATATTTTTTAATTAGATGATTAATGCAGCGTGTTGCGATTTCCAAGCGCTTGTAGTCGCCGCCTCACTTTAAAACTCAGTTATATAAAAAATAATTATATAAAAAATTGTTATTTAAAAATTGTTAAAAAATTCAATTAAAAACATCTGTTTGCTTTTGTTTTGCGTAAACGTAAGTTGATGTTTTGTGTTATTGTAAACAACATTGCGTTTGTTTTTGTTTCAAAATTACGGGGCAAAATAATTATATTTTTTGTTGACTAAATGAATTTCAGAAATATTTGTAGAATATTTACAAATGTAGACATTTAATTTTAGAGGAAAAAGTTACATTAATGCCACACTTGTATTTTAAAAATAAATCATTTTCACCATTAATTTTAACATATCACCTGAAAAGGAAATTTTGTTCTGAAACATGAAAATTTTTGTGTAGTTAAATTATGCTTCTATAAACCATTGTAATAGCAAAATTACAATATTAAGCTCTACTTTGCATCGAGCACTCTTTATAAAAGTAAAGGCTTGAACAGTGAGTTTTAATCTACGTGTACTTATACTTTTTTGTAATATATCTATATCTATATATATATATATATATATATATATATATATATATATATATATATATAATCGTCTCTATGGTTGGTTGAACGACTGGATTTAATTTATCCAAGTTTAAGCATAAATTTTGTCCTTTTAACTGATATTTCTGTCACAAATTTATTTATTACTACTTACACAATATTTTTTAGTTTCTTTTATATATAGTATTAAGTATGGAAATATTCATCGGGGTTTTCATTTTTAAAACTTGTTAATTTATTCCCCACTCCTCACAGACAAACTGTACATATGAAATAAATTAAGATTTCATATAGTCTTTGAGATATTGTGGCGTTAGTCGTAAGGATAGTAAGTAAGAATGGTATTTTGGCACAAAGAAATATTGTACAGTTTGTTTGGGATTGTGGCTAGCTAAGTTTTTAAGATCAGTATTCCCCAACTCCATTTTTGGCCTTGTACTCTACGAGACAGTTACAAGACTCATAGCCGTTAGCGAACTTTGTATACTACCACAAATTCAGCACGATTACGTCGACTTCAAGCGACATTCTATTTCTTGATTGTGTTATCTTCGTTCAACGCGACGAAGACATAAGTCTTAGCCCCAACGGAATGAAGATGACGAAGTTAAAATGCTGTTTTCGTAAAGCATCTTTTTTTAGAGAGTTCGATTCTAATGGAAATTAGTCGATGAAAAAGGAAGAAAAATAATCGAAAGCCGTCAAGCAACGTGTGGGACGAAAAGAAAGAAACAAACAAAAATGCCGGATTAATGTATGGCTTTGTATTTGGAATTCAAAATAAAATTCAAGTGCCGTTTTATTTTATTGTACGATTCTCGGCAGAAACAATTAGAATTTAAATGTCATCAACACCTTGCGAACGTGATTAGATTTCGAAAATAAATCTTTAATTATTTTCCCCGAAACATGTCAAATCAATGAAGTCCAGTACAAATAGAAATACATTCTTAACCGTATCAACAGTTTTACTGCAAGACAATGGTGAGAGAGTTGCATATGCAAAGCATTGCTAATTGTAAAAAGGTCGATCCTCACAGGGTACCCGAACTATTTTGAAACTAAACTAAGCTTGTTGCCTCGTCAACGAGGAACTCTTAACTAAATATGCTTACAAATAATTAGTTATAGTGTTTTATTCTTACTGGATGCACTTTTTTTCCGTGATTCATGTCGCACAGGAATGTTTAATTAATTACTTCGTCTTGCAGTGATTTTAATCCTCACTGGGTGCACTACACGTGTAGATTATTTATATAATACGCTGGGTGCAATGTCGTAGAGACACGATTTAGTAAATAATTTTATAACTCTAGTGCCATCGATCCTCACTAGGTACCATACACATGTATTTTTTCACATTAAGCTAAACTGGCTGCCTCGCCGTAGAGCAACGGTTAAGTAGCAATACTCGCAAGTGATTTCAAGTGTAGTGAATTCAATCCTCAGTAGTGTTGGGGGTGCATTTTTATGTTTTTTTATACTAAGCTAAGCTGGGTCCATCGTGGTAGAGCAAAATTTAAGTTCAATAAATTTGTCTTGTAAGTGAATATGACTTTTAATGGTTTTAGAGAATCGTTTTCATGACATATAACAGCATGGCTGGGGCTACTCTCCCGGACAGTGGCTCAATTCGCCTTCTAGCGTTTACCACTGATATTAATTAACATGACTATATCGATTAATTCGGTTGTAGTTCTGCAGAAGAATGCTGAGGATACAATGGACCGATCATGTGAGCAACGACGAGGTTTTGGAGAGGATGGAAACGAAAAGGAAACTAATACTTAACATTAGAAAAAGTCAGCTAAAGTTTCTGGGACATGCAATGAGGAAGAAGGGCTTGGAGAATCTAATACTCACGGAACAGAGAAATGTAAGGAGAGACAGGGGAAAGCAACGCGTGACATAGTTGATGGACTTCAGCAGATAGATGGCGGAGCCGGGTTTGGGTGGGGTAACAAAAGAAGGGGTATTAAGAGCCAGAAGAGATCGAGAGATGTGGAAGGCCATGATCGCCTACGTCCTAGAAGCACACGGCACATAGAAGAAAAGAATATTGAGTCAGTTGGTAAGTTGCTAGGAAAGATTGTTCTATATTTTTTTCAACGTCAGAATCGATCTTGCAAATTTTTAAATTTACCATTGAATGCTGTTACCGTATCTCGTCGAGTGCTTCTGCTATTTCTCTCGAGGTTCTTGACAAAGTACAAAAAATGATATGCAATATAACCGATCCTCACCAGGCATCTCAACTTCAATCACATTCTTACTGACTTGACGTGGCTTCCCTCTGTCTTTTTTACAAATATTTTCATGGAAACTGCTCTGACGAGATTGTTTCACTGGTGCACCGACCACAGGAATGCTACTAGATTTCCCTAACCCTTTTATCGTTGAAATAGTTAAATGTAACCCGGACTTCTACTCTAACAGTTTCTTTTTTCGCACTTTCCACCTGTGAGTACTCACTTCTGTTTAGTTGCTTCCCTGATATCTACAATCCTCAAATATTCAAATGCAACGTCAATCGCTATTTTCAGAATTCTTGAATTCCATTCATCTTTTCTCTTTTCATCATCTCTTTCCTCATCTTTTCTCCTTTCATCATCTCTTTCTTCTTCTTATCTCCTTTCATCATCTCTTTCTTCTTCTTATCTCCTTTCATCATCACTTTCTTCTTCTCATCTCCTTTCATCATCTCTTTCTTCTTCTTATCTCCTTTCATCATCTCTTTCTTCATCTTTTCTCCTTTCATCATCTCTTTCTTCTTCTTATCTCCTTTCATCATCTCTTTCTTCTTTTTATCTCCTTTCATCATCTCTTTCTTCTTCTTATCTCCTTTCATCATCTCTTTCTTCTTCTCATCTCCTTTCATCATCTCTTTCTTCTTCTTATCTCCTTTCATCATCTCTTTCTTCATCTTTTCTCCTTTCATCATCTCTTTCTTCATCTTTTCTCCTTTCATCATCTCTTTCTTCTTCTTATCTCCTTTCATCATCTCTTTCTTCTTCTTATCTCCTTTCATCATCTCTTTCTTCATCTTTTCTCCTTTCATCATCTCTTTCTTCTTCTTATCTCTTTTCAACAATCATTTCACTCCAAACAAGGTATGACTGTTACCGGTGCGCACGGAGAGCAAACACTGAGGCTCCAATCCTGCCAGGGAAAGCATATTTTTTTAACAAGATTTATAAAATATTCAGGCCGATAGATATATATAAATATGCAGTTAATTCTTTTTCATGTGTTGTGTCCCTTCAGGACGTAGGCGATCAGGGACTTCCACTTGACCTTGTCTCTTGTCACTCTCAGCATTCTTCCTCTTGGTATCTCTCCCAAACCCCGCTCTGCCATCCATTTTCTCAGGCCTATCAAGTAGGTCTTGTGCTGCTATCCCCTGTCTATCTTTCTCTCTATCCGTCCTGTGAGTATTAAATTTTCCAGGCCCTACTTTCTCATTATTATATCCCAGAAATGTCATCTGTCTCTTCTTTATATTAAGTCTGAGTTTCCTCCTCGTTTTCATCCTCTCCAATAATTCGTCGTTAGTCACGCGATCAGTCCATGATATTCTCAGCATCCTTCTGTAAAACCACATTTCTGCCGCCTCAGGCCTCTTCTTCATCCTTGAGAAGATTGTTCAACATTCACTGCCATACAGAAGAACAAATATCCCATAGCAATCCAGCACTCTATTCTTTATTTTTAATGAGATTTTCCTGCCTTTCAGTCTCTGGTTAGCTTCTGAAATGCGTCTTTGGCGATGCCATTGCATTTTTAGATCTCAACATCGCACTTACCATCCTCTGTCAGCATGCTTTCCAGGTATTTAAATTTCTTTACTTGTTTTATTTTATTTTCTCCAACCTGTAGCTGACATTTTGGAGTCTTCTTTCTGCTGATGACCATACATTCAGTTTTCTTAAAGTTTATGCTTAGTCCTTTCTTCTCGCTTTCTCTTGCTACCTTCTGTAGGAGGTCCTACATTTTTCTTTCCGTGTCAGCAACAGGGTGGCGGGTAAAAATACTAGCCTATGCAAAATGTTAGATGAAAAACTCAATATTAAAATTTTAAATTCAACATTTCTCTATTTCAGCTAAAAACTATTAGGGAAAAATTCTGGAAGGGATTTAAACTAGAGAAAAAATTGAACGCGGCTGAAACGAAAAAATAATTTTTAACTAGTGTAAACTAGCAAAAAGCAAAACACTGTCAGCAAAACCGTCTGCAAAAACAGAATATCTACTTAAATACGAGTATCCATTAAAAGTAAAGTTTAACCAAATGATTTTTCAAAAAAACCAATGTATGTTTTTTGGGGAAGGATACCAAAAAGAAAATCCTGAGAGCGAGAAACGACAGGGCGAGAGGTGGAAAACGATGATCACTTAAGTTCTTACTGAAAGGACGTGGCACATAAAGAAGAAGGAAAAATCTATCTGATTCAGTTCCTTCTATGTATCTATCAAAAATGTAGATCCAATGTCATTCGCCATCTTTTGCCTCCTCGAATTGTTTTTATTTTTATTTTTATTTCTTTTCAGTAACTTTTTCCACATATTCCTCCACTTGTTGTAACCCTTTTTCTTAGTCGCTTTATTGCCTTGCTTATGGTGAAAAGATAACACAAATGGATAAAGATATATTTATAGGAGAAGGTCATTGTTTTGAGGATTAATTTCAGTGAAGAGCAGCTTTAAATGCGTATTATGTTCGATGTGCTATTTTGATCCAGGTACTTGACTAACCTTTCATACACTAGACACCATTTCTAAAAATGTTTACTTAATGGATTACCTGCTAAAATAAACTATTGGTGTTTCTTGCAATTTATTTTGTCAATATTAACTTTTCTTGCTTTCATACCGAACCATCACCTCCCATCACATTAATACGTGGGTGAAAACGTGAATAAAGTATGTTAGTCAATTAAGTGCCATACGTGATACACGCTAGGGTGATCATGTCTCGAAAGGGACATAAGCAATTGGGCAGAAGATTTTCCAATAAGCAAACAAAAATTTGTTATTTTGAATACGAATTAAGAGATTTATACTCTTTTATTTTGAGAAATATTGCCACCGGTCAATATCATATATACAGAAAACAAATGAACAAATGTTTTTTTGTAAAAAATGAAGCATTTCTGTACAACAAAAACGGTAACTAACCAAGAAAAAATAGGATTGTTTTCAGATTCAGGTCCCTCAAAGTAACTATTCTGACACCATTTCATTTTTTTTTGTTTTTTTGACGAGTGTAGTTTGTCTTCATAAATAAATTATTTTTTTTTGTTAGTTATTTTTGACTAAGAACCGTTTATATGATAAATTGTATTTTTAAATGAAGTTTGTTTAATCAAGATTCGACCAATTGTCCTGTCGGCCAGTTATCCTGTCTGTGAAATGCCTGTTCACCAACTCTCGACGAAATGCCCGCAGGTGAAATATTCGCACACACAAAATTCAGATAATTACGGTTGGGATCCCTCATTCCACGAAATTGAATCGCTGTTTAATCCGTATTTCATTTATAAAGAAGAAGGTCCATACAAAAGATCTTTTCTTTATAACTGTTTCACTGTGCAAAAGACATCACTCTTGGATGCTTACCTGACTACTCAAATCATAATTTCTTCAAGTCAATCGTTATCTACCTTCCTTATCCGTGTAATATTCACTTTCTTCTATATACTCATATATTAACATCACAGAGTTTATTAAATAACCCTGTACCATAAGTGGCTCTTGATCCTTATGTAGGATGAAATTAGTATAACATAAGATATTTATTTACTTATACTCATGCTAAATGGCTCCTTATTTCAAACAAGTTCATCACTGTCTAAAAGTACTGCTCAGTTATTGACGTACACAATGTTCATTATTGACACCCTCTTGACTTCCAAGAAATATCCTGTGTCCCGCAAACATAAGAGCAACTGACATGAATTATTCAATATAAACTTTGATTAACATACGAAAGGATTCGGTAGCCGTTTTGTTCAGATTCACCAGAGATTTTAAATTCAAGTATCTTTCAATTTTTAAAATGGTCGCTTTTAAGACACGTCAAAAAGAGCTGCCATCTTCAAGAAAACGCGCAAGAGCGGACGCAAAAGGTTTTTGAAACTTCTTCCGTTTTGGAATTAGTCAATATATGCCACATGCTCCATTCATGCACATTGTGCATCGACTTCTTCTCTATCTATGGCTAGAATATATATATATATATATATATATATATATATATATATATTAATTCAGATACTTTAATCCAAGCGGAAAAAGCAGGAAGGCACATTCCAAAAACCCGATCCTAATTAATATTAAAAAATTTATTTTAATATTAAAAAATGATACAGGAAGAGAGCTCCATGTAATAAAATATTACAGAGCAAATATAAATTAAAAAAGGATTAATTCAATGATGTTGGATGATCATTTTGATATGAAAATCCCCACGGGGGATAACACATCACCTCAGCAACAGAAAAATCATTTCAGAGACTGAAGAAAAATCAGTCTAATTTTCCTTTTTAAATAGATTTGCAAAGAAATTAAAAAAGAAAAAGAAAAAGAAAAAAAAGAAAAAGATAAAACAAAATAAAATTTTTTTGGGTTCGCAAGAAAAGGAAAGAGAATTGTAACTTAAAATTAACGGACGGCCGTGTTGAATTGATGTAAGGTTAAGCAACATGGAAAAAAGGTGGGAGATAAGAGAGATAAAGGAAGGAAGGGAGGGAAAAAGAAAAGAAAAGAAAGAAAAAAATTTATATAATATATATATATATATATATATATATATATATATATATATATATATATATCCGAGTGAATACAGAACGAAGAAAGAATTCTTACAACGTCCAAAACATTAATTTAAAACAGTGCTCGATATATAATATATAGAGCTGTGAATATTTATTATAAATTATATTTTAGAACATGTACATCATTTTTATATATATTTTAACGACAAAGGTACACTTGTGTCGACATTGAAACTTCAGTGTCTCATCAGGTCGTATGTAAAGGAATGGAAAGCCACTTTTTTTATATATTTGGTCAGTTGTATTTGGGGTGTTGGTGGGGGTTAGTGATAAGGGAAGAAGTCTCTGACCGTTGGAATTTATTTAATATCAAATGACTTCTTCCCCTATCACTAACCCCCACCAACACCCCAAACACAACTAACCAAATATATATATATATATATATATATATATATATATATATATATATATATATAGTGATGTCCACGTATACTGTATTAATATGTATAGGAAAGAATATTAAAACGTTTTGAGCTTGAAAATGTGTGTTTTTGACAGTATTTGTTTATTTCTACTATTATATTTTATATTTCAGACCGCCCTCGGTCCTTCATCAGAAACAAACATTTGTTTCTGAAGAAGGACCGACGTGTGTATGTGAAGTAAAAGATAAAATATACTGAGGATGTACTGAAGGCAGTTTTAAAACACGATGGAATAACCAGAAGTCAACATTCAAATTATAAAAACTAAAAATAGCACTAAACTAGCCAACTATATGAAAGTTAAAAGAAAAGAATGGCGAGAACCCCACATGTGGTAGAAATGAGTTAAAAAGCCAAATCCTGCAACGTTGGTGATATCTGCAAATTGTGCTAAGAAGAAAAGTTGTTAATAGTATTATTTCCAGAACGGCCATAGCTACTAAATGAAAGATCCGAAACAATGTCCGGTTGTAGACATATTAGAAAATATGTTTAGGCTCGTACTCACCCAAGTGGAAAGATTCTCAATAATAAACAACTCTCTTACTTTGAACTTCTGTTTATGAATTTATAAAAGCGTTAAAAAAGTTTATATATATATATATATATACAAGGTACACTTGGAAATGTTTAAAATGCTTAAAATGCTCGGACGTTTAGAACATTTGGTGAATTTCTGCATAATTTATGTCCAGAAAAGTAGGAAATTATAAGAACACAAAAACTGAATCTATCCAATTCCAATTGATAGAAATTCATCTAAACTGAACATAAGATTCATAACAACTACGTCTAAAACAATAAAAGACTTAACACAAAACAAAATAAGCTAAAATTGAATGATGAATTACTCTATTACATGTAATGCTTCTCACAAGTAATACATCGGAAAAACTTCTAGAAATTTAAATAAAGTATTATATGTAGACAGCAGAGATATTTTACAAAACAACATATTAAATGCTAAATGCGTTAGTTTTACACCATAACGAAACTGATGAATATTTTTGTATAAAAGTTTCAACTCAAATTAAAATAAAACAACCTAATAAAACAAAAATGTTTAGAAAATGCTTTAATCGATAGATCATCCACAGTAAATGTGTGTCCAGATTCTTAAAAAGTCTCGCCATTTATGGCAAATTTTCTTTAATCACAATGTTGGATATCTAATAACAAAAGGGATAGAAACGAAAAGAAAAAAGATCGAAATGAAATCAGCTAGGTTACATAACCAAAACATATATTATTAAAAAAATTCTTACATCATTCTTGGTGCATCTATTAACATAAAGTGCGAAATTTATTCGTAAAAGCGATGAAAACATAATCACAAAGAAAATGAATCTGGTAGTGAATACAAGATAAATATAAATCTCTTCATTGTTTTCAAATTCGCAAGCCTGTGCAAACATTTACTTTCACCAATGAAAAAAGAGCGGCTTACAAACTGAGAAAACGTAACGTACCGATGCCAAATCTGTTTTTAATATAAATAGTCAGAGAAAGATAGATAAAAGAGAAGAGAGAAAAAAAAGACAGAGTCCCACGTGTTTTAAGATCGCCGGTGTTAAATTAAATGCTGACATATTAGCCTCTAATGAGAGCTGGAGAATTTCAAAGAACTCTATTCAGCTCCTTAAGATATATTTTTTATTCATGTTGAATACAGCCATATAACTTTTATGCGGGAAACAAACTCTCTCAATTTGTTTTAGGCATTTTGTATTATTACTTCGTGTCTAAAGAATAACGGAAACAGGTTAAAATATAATGTACGTTAAAAGTATGTAAACGGCATAGTAGGTGATATATCAGTTAATTGAAATAAATTGATTATCTGAAGATGGGAGAATCAATATATTTATGCGAGAAAGTAAACTTTATATTATGGGATCTAATTATATTGTAGTAGAAAATAAATTCTCTATAATTAGGAGTATATATAAGACGATGATGACAGATGGAAGTTACGTCGTTACGTTTGCTTAACAGTTTTAATTTAGGGAATTTAATAATTTGAAATTATTCCTGTTAACATAGAAAATATGGCTCATGTAAAGGTTTACAAGTTCTAGTTTGTTTTTTAATATTTTTTATTGCTAATAGTATGTAGAAAGTAATGTGCTATTGCGATACACCTTATTATTAAAAGATAAGATGGTTTTAAAATAAGTCGATATAAAAAAATTACTGTAAGATTTTCTATGATAGAAATAATGCAGATGCAGACTATGGAGTCAGATATTTCTTTTGCAATGGACACTCAATCGGTTTTCTCAAATTGCAAGTATTACTATTATTATCTTTATTTTTTTTAAATGTTGTTGATTTCTTCTTCTTCTTCTTCTTCTTCTTCTTCTTCTTCTTCTTCTTCTTCTTCTTCTTCTTCTTCTTCTATGTGTCTTATCCTTTCAGAACGTAGGCGATCATGACTTCCCACGTCTCCCTATCCCCGGTGGCTCTTAGCACGCTTTCTCCAGTTACACCCCGCAACACCCGTTCTGTCATTCACCAGTTCATGCCTTTCAAATATGTTATCCGCTGCATTCCCTTGTCTCTCTTTCTCCTCTATCTGGCCTGTTACTTTCAGGTTCTCCAAACACCCGCCTTCATCATTGTATGTCCCAGGAATTTTAGCTGTCTTTTCCTGATGCTCAATATTAATCTCCTTTTCGTTGTTTCCATTCTTTCCAAATCCTCATCATTGCTCACATGCTCGGTCCATGATATCCTCATCATCCTTCTGTAGAACCACAGGTTGTTATAATGTCTCAAAATTCTATTATCTAATTATATTATCTAATATAATTCTATTATCTAATTATACTATAATTATATTATCTAATTCTATTATCTAATTATATTATATTGCTTTACTAAGTATGGTTCACTATTTAAAAAAGTAAATTACTCAAGACAGTATACTGTTAACCTATCGGTTCGTACTACTCCTAAGATGTGTGTGTGTGTGTGTGTGTGTGTGTGTGTGTAATTTGCTATAGATGTAAAAAAGAATATCAAAGACGAAACATTTAGAGATAAATATCGTGTGGATAAAAGAATCTACACTGCATGGTGATTGCCAGTTTCATGCTTTACTGTGCCAATATTTTTTTGTTAATGAATACTGTTTGGATTAGTATTAGGTTGTTATGATATGAAATGTGCAGCACGAACGTCAATCTCATATCATAACAACTTATTCACAATCTTAACAATATGTTTTTAAAAAAACATTATTCACTCATTTTACTTTTCCTCAAATCTTCAACTGGGACACATTTTGCTCTCCTCATATTTTGACTGACCTGCCAAGCACCTGATGAACATTCACGAACGTTCTCAAATTTTCAATCTTTTATAAACTGATTACATGATTTATATATATATATATATATATATATATATATATATATATATATATTTATAGAGAGAGAGAGAGAGACAGAGACAGAGACAGAGACAGAGACAGAGAGACAGAGAGAGAGATAGAGAGAGAGAGAGAATAAAGAAATAGAGTTGTTCCAACGATAGGAATTTGTATATAATAAAAAGTGTGAGAAGCCGTGAACGATTTTTTTTAAAGTGTATGTTTATTGTTTTTGTAATTATACAAATTATGAAGCATTAATTGTCCATGACGCTACATGTGTTTCGAGTCTAAAATTGACTCTCTTCAGGCGAATAAATTCGTGGTTTTTACGTTTGAAACTCAAACGTCGAAACACGTGTAGCGTCATGGACAATTAATGCCTTATTTTATATCTATCTATCAATCTATCTATCTATCTATATATATATATATATATATATATATATATATATATATATATATATATATACACAGCAAAGTAAATCTTACATTGCTTTGATAAATTCCACCTGGGGACAAAACGTGTCGGTGAAGTCTAGTTTTTTTCCTCCTGTCACTTTTATATATATATATATCAAATCCAAAAAAAAGAAAAAGCATGTCAGTAAAATTACAAAAAGCCGATGCTATTAATATTAAATTTTATTAATATTAAAAATGATCAGGGTGGAGGGCTCTATGTAAATAACATTATCTATTCACAGAGCCATTATGAAAATTATATCAAATAAAATTCCGAATTCGACATACGTTGTATAGCTATTTTAGCGAGAAAACTTTCGCTTCATCAGCAACGATCAAAATTTTTTTTTAATTTGTTTTTGATCGTTGATGATGAAGCGAGAATTTTCTCGCTGAAATAGTCATACAACGTATGTAGAATTTTATTTGATAGATAGATAGATAGATAGATAGATAGATAGATAGATAGATAGATAGATAGATAGATATGAACAGACTGTCATAGATAGATAGATAGATAGATAGATATGAACAGACTGTCATAGATAGATAGATATGAATAGACTGTCATAGATAGATAGATAGATATGAACAGACTGTCATAGATAGATAGATACACTCTCGATCAAAAATTTAAGACCACTTAAAAATCTTTGAAAATATTTTTTTTTATGGATAGATTTTAAACTCTTCCTACTTAAGGTTACCAATACTACAATCTAAAAGGTTATGGAAACAAAAAGCTACATTCCAAACATTTTATTTAGAAATTTACATTTTTATAAAATGAGGCGATTTGCACATGATCAAAATTATAATACCAGGGTATAAATTGTTAGATCTATGGTAATTACAATGTTTTAGTTCAGTTAGAGATTAGCAATCACTGCGTAAAGGTGTTACCATGTCTAAAGCAAGCAAACTTACCGAAGTTGAGCGTTCTCGAATTCTAGAATTCCATAAGTAAGTTTTGTCACAGCGGGCGAACGCAGCTAAGGTAAATCGCAGTAAAACTGTGATTTGCAACTTTCTAAAGAACAGTGAGAATTATGGAAAAGCAAAATCCTCTAGTAGTCCCCAAAAAATTCTCCAGCATTGAGTAGGAGAATAAGACGGGTTGTTATGAAAGACGGGTTGTTATGAAAGACGGGAGACTTTTTTCTAGTTAAATTAAGGCAATCACGGATGCTGATTGCAGTCCTGTAACCATCAGACAACACATACGAGAAAAAGGCTTGGTAAATAAAAAGCATACACAAATTTCTTGGCTACTTCAACGTCACAATGTGGACCGCTTAAAGTTTGGTCGTGAATACCAAACATGGGACGTTGAGAAGTGGATGAAAGTCCTGTTTTCTGATGATAAAAAAATTAAATCTAGATAGTCCTGATGGCTTCCAACGATATTGGCATAACAAAAACATGCCTCCTGAAATTTTCTCCATACGTCATAGTGGTGGAAGGTCCCTAATGGTATGGGGTGCCTTTTTTTACAGAGGGTTGATGGAGCTCCAGGTGGTGCAGGGTTGTCAGACAGTGGCTGGTTATGTTAGCATGCTACAAAAAGCATCTTTGATGACGAAGGACCATCGTTTGTGTAGGGATAGATGGCTATTCCAACAGGATAATGCTGCAATCCACGCTGCAAGACGAAACTTGACCTTTCTACAATAAAATGGGGTTCATCTCTTGGGACATCCTGCATGCTCACCTGACTTGAACTCAATTGAAAATGTTTGGGGATGGATGACAAGAGATATTTATCGAAATTGCAAACAATATTCAACAAAAAATGAACTTTGTGAAGCCATCTTCAGAAGCTGGAGCAACATCCCCCGCACCTTAATGGAAACGCTTATTTCTAGCATGCCCGACAGAATTTTTGAAGTCATCAAAAGCAGTGGAGGTAGAACTCATTATTAAATTTGGTTGTTGAATATTTTCATACACTGTTTGTACAATTTCGTCTTATAATTTTGATCATGTGTAAATCGCTTCATTTTATAAAAAATGTAAATTTCTAAATAAAATGTTTGGAATGTAGCTTTTTGTTTCCATAACCTTTTAGATTGTAGTATTGGTAACCTTAAGTAGGAAGAGTTTAAAATCTATCCGTAAAAAAAAATTATTTTTAAAGATTTTTAAGTGGTCTTAAATTTTTGATCAGGTGTGTAGATATGAACAGACTGTCATAGATAGATAGATATAAACAGACTGTCATAGATAGATAGATAGATAGATAGATAGATAGATAGATAGATATGAACAGACTGTCATAGATAGATAGACAAATAGATTTCAAAAATTTTGGTGGGAGATCTTTAAAAAAGCGAAATGTTTAAAGAGAACCTTTTGAAAAAATATTTTTATCATTGATAGTTTTTTCTCTAAATTATCATTTGTGACTGTAGTGTATTTTCGTATCTCTTTTTCCTACTCACCCCGCACTTTTTTTTATCTTTCACCTCATTGTTCTTATATTTTATATGACTTTCTATCTTTCCCCTTAATTTTTGTGTAAGTATATATTCTATACATTTTTATATAATTGTATGATTTAGTGCTTACATTCCGTCTGTGTATTCTTAAGTATTTTCATACGTGTTTTTTTAAGTGTTTTGTGTGTGCATATATTTTCTCATAAGATTTACTTTGTATATGTGTGATTTAATGTACGTATTCCTTTGTCTGTAGAATTTTATGTATCTATTCTCAACGTATTTCCGGTATAAATGCTACAAGCTTCACTTCCTCTGTTAAACACGTTTTTTTTAATATTTTGAGTAAATTTATTTATTATTCAACGGTCTGAAAGTATCAATGTAAAATTACATTGTTGAAACATATCCTGGATTTATAACAGTTTAATTATGTCTTTCGTTTTCTTCTCCTTATATTATATATATATAATTTCTTTACTCACCTCGATTTGGCGAGGTACGAAATCGGTTGGCCAGCCCATTCTTTCAGTTTTATTTTCTAAAGAAAATTCCATCATTATATATATATATATATATATATATACTGTTATCTTCTTGGAAAATATATATTTTTAAAAAGTTTCCAATTTTGCATGAGTGAATCGGGAAAAAGCAAAACGCATTTTCGCGGTTTATTTGTGAAAAACTAACACCAACTGCATCGCTAAATGCAACCAACATAATCATCCAAAATAATATCAAAGATATTCCCGCCTTTTCATATTTCCTAATAAATAACTATCATCTCTAAAATCATCGGTGCATGCACATAAATGTTCTATTAATGCACAGAGTTCGTAACAAAAATAGTCACTTATCTTCAGCTAGGTTTTACGAGCAGCAAACGGCGCATGCTTAAACGCAGCGTCAATTAAATGTTGGCCATGATGGTTTTATTGATTGATTTTCATGAATATGATTACTCCTTCTTTCCCAGCTCTTTGAATAATTTCCAATGCGTTGCACATCTCCAAAAAAATATTTAGGAGCTTACTATACCACATTTCATTTTTATTTTATCAATATATTTATTACAACTTTTTATCCGATAATATTTTCAGTTAAGAACATTTGATCAACAGAAGCGAAAAGGAAAAAAGTAATTTCATAATTTATGTCTATATTTAAATTTATTATTTATCCAGTTTGTTCAGACAAGAAAATCTTTCAAGCCGGAAAATGTATCTTCTCAGTGGTATATCGACAATTCCTCGGTAAGGACCCCCAACGCTGCATCAATAGACTGAATCACCGACTAAACATATTTTTTCTTTTTTTTTTCCATTGAATGTGTTTCTTCCCAAGAACTACTTTGCTGTAGAAAAAAATCCCGCGTTAGTGCTTTCCTGAAAACTCCAATTTCCTAGGAAACAAATTATAATAGAAAGTTCAAAGTTGAAAGGTAAGGCATTTTTATTGGTTAGAGTCAATCAGAAAAGAGAACATTGAGCTTTTTTGTGGAAAATAAGATACAATGGTTGGGATTTTCAGTATAAATTTGTTTCTTTTTTTACAGAGATGTCCACCCTGAAAGAAGTGAAGGTCATGAAGATAAGGAGGATAGATAATGATTGACTTGAAGCGGAATTAACACTCCAATTATAACCTCTTCAATATTTTTAGCATGGTCGAATAATAGACTTAAGGATATGCAAGAAAGATTTTGGAGAGGAAAAAGGTTTAGCTTGACACAGTGAACGAACTTTCTTAGCAACTGATCTAGAAACGGATTCAATAATATCTTTCTATTTCCTGTCATCCAAGGATGTTATTCAGAAAAGTCACCAAGTGTTACTTTCCTGGAGGTTAGCATCAGCCATGCTGATGAAAAGAAGAAAGGTGCCTATCAGAGGATTAGTACGGAGCAGTTTCGTTTTTAACGCATTAAAATAAACATCGTTGTTTTTTATAACGTTAGTTTTCCATAACGTTGTTCTGTAGAGAACTTTTGGTACCTCGTTATTAACGAGTTATAATATTTCGGTATCGTTGCCTAAAGTCAAAGTACTAATGAATCCTTTGAATAATACACAATCATGCTATCGGAATAATTCTCTCGAATAATTCACTCAGAAACAATCTCTTCAATGACGCACAACACCTCCACAGAGGCGAAATGTGGCACAAAGCCTTTTTATAGTGAGGAATCCGATCCCTAAAGCTCAGGTAAAAAATTTCCATAGACTCTGCACATGGCAGGGTCGGGGAGTTGGTCTAATTTTCCCAAACGAGACTCTGTCTTTTGGTCAAACCTCATCTGGATTACTCTTCGCCCGGAGGCAGAGAGTCCGACGAGGTTAGAGTTCAGGTTGATGCACAACACAGAACGGTATTTATCAGCCTCCCTACCGAGGCAGAATGTGGGACAATGCCTTTTTATAGTGGGGAATCTGATCCTGATGCCCGAGCAAAAATTTCCCATAGAACCTGCATACATCATGGACCGGGTACCTAATTTAATTTTCCTCAGACGAGACTTTGCCAGTCGGCTGAGCCTAATCTAGGTTCCTCTCCGCTCAGAGGCAGAGTCTGACGAGGTTAGAGTTCGGGCTGATGCACAGCACAAAACTGTATTTATCTGCCCCTCTCAATTTCTTTCAGGTGAAGATGAGTAAATATTATTTTATTAGAAGAAATGTGAAGAGGGAAAGGGAAAGAATAATTTTCCACGGGTCAGTGGGATACCATCCATTAGATGAACAAGATTTGTCTAACACGATGCAAATAACGCTCAGGAATCTAGATGTGGAATGGTCTGGCTTGGATCAGGATTCTCAGCCGTAATACACTTTTATATGAGTTTTTTCAGTTTTATTTCAAAATTTAGATAAATACTGTCGACCTTTATAACAACATTTTCAAATAGTAGATATCAATACAGATGATAGGCATAGTTTATGGAAATATCTCCAAAAAGACAAGATGACAAGAGCCTGGCCACTGATTTTTCCTCTAACTTAGATCTAATGGTCCAATGCATGTTTATTGGGGGAGGTATATTGGTTTTTACTTTTCAATACCTCAAAAACGAAGCTAGTAACTTTTCATCACTAAGCAGACACTAAATTATCTCCAGTCTGAAAGAAAGATTTGTGCTCCCAAAATGATACTCAAATTCTCTCCAGTCTTCAAGTGAACTTCTATAACTTACCATTTGCTAATGATGCTGGAAAATGGCTCAACTCCTTATAGAACTTCAGAAAGTCCCATGTTTAAAAGGGCTTACGGCCATATCACATTGAATACACTGATTCTCGCTCGATCACAGAAGTTAAGCAACGTAGAGCCTGGTCAGTACTTAGATGGGTGACCGCTTGAGAATACCAGGTGCTGTAAGCGTTTAGTGACGGATGTGCGTTGTGGTGCAGTGGATATTGGCTCGGAAAGAGAAATCGGTGAGCCGAGTTCGAATTCCAGTTGAATACCCTTCATTCACTTAAGCACTGGTACACTTGGGAAAGGTATTAATCCGTCCCTTCCCTCCAGTTATGGGTTAAATAACAGGGTAGGACTTGAGGACTCTGCCCTTAAAAACAAATTACAATGAATTTTGATACTCGAAAAGAAAAAAGTAGTACTAGACACAACACTTATATAAAAACAACAATAAATTGTTGAAAGGAAAAGATATTACCAGCAATAAATAAATAAAAATTTAGTTGGCAATGAATGACCCCCGAGGTTAATATGCCATAAAAACAAAACAACCAACCAACCAGCATGTTTAAAAGAGTCAGATAAGACCAAAAATGAAGCATTGCTGCCATATCTGGGCTGCAGTTCTATCAATTCTCTGTTTCCAGTCATGACAGAGTTCAAAAGTGCTTACATGGTTTCATGGGTGATTGATTGTTTTCAACCTTACAACCACTTTCCTCACAAAGGAAACATTGTAAGCCTATTCATTTCTTTGTATTCCGTAAGTAAGAAGGAGGTTATATTTAGCTACTTCCCAAAAGCTGCTACTTTGTAGAATAGACTCCAGAGAAAATGTATTGACAATTATCACAAACGCCTACTCAGATCCGACTATTTTTAAGACACGGTGAAAAAATGGATAGCGGCTCGGACTGAGGAACTGGGTAGCCGAGTTCGAATTCCAGTTTAATTTATAACGTTTACTTACGTGCTAATGTCATTGGGAAAGGTATGAATCCACTCTTTTCCATCCCACAAGTAAACAGCAGAACAGCCTGGCTAGCAACCTGTCTACTGCAGACAACTGACCGCGAAGAAATATCCGTTCCATGCTGGGGACCGTTTTTGAAACCAAAATGTCCCATGAAACATCTACTACGGAAAAAATCGGCGAAGCCCAGTACAAATACTCAGATCGTGACTAAAATTCTGGATAATAAAGTGGGGTCTGGATTTACATTCATTACAGTTTCACATTAACAGTTTTCTTTAGCTGACTTTTATATCAAGTTCACCCCAAGCAAGGCATTAAAGTCACTAAGACACAAATAAAGAATTAGAAAACATCAGTGAGGAGGGAGTAAAGAATAAATGTAATCAAGAAGAAAGTAAACAGCGATTGCCATCGCATTTAAATTTTTGAATATCAAAATTGAATGGAAAGCATGGAACCGGAAGAGAGTTCCACAAATTGAGAAGTGCGAGTAAAGAAACTCTTTGCATAGAACTTACGGTTAACTAACCAACTCACCTGTGTATCGATGAGACCTAATCTCCAGTCTAGTACTACACTTGA
Source organism: Ascarosepion bandense (assembly GCA_037127315.1). Taxonomy (NCBI): domain Eukaryota; kingdom Metazoa; phylum Mollusca; class Cephalopoda; order Sepiida; family Sepiidae; genus Ascarosepion; species Ascarosepion bandense. The sequence continues at coordinate 924,325 of JBBBDQ010001954.1, forward strand.
ATTAAAAGAAGTCTATGTACCATTCGAAGCGCTCATCCCAATAATTACCATGGAAGTATTTATAGAAAAGGCACAAAAGGTAACTTTAAGGCGGTGCGACAGTGATTGAAGCCGAAATACAAGATCAGGACCGATAATATAGCTTATGCATCTTTGGACTTTATCAATAATATCTATATGTATAGAAGGAGTGCCAAATCATATGTGGTAGCGATATTCAAGGGATGGACAAATATTAGACTTTAAAATATGTAAGTTAGGTTTTGGAGAGAAACTGCAGATTCCTGGTTAATTTTATTAAGAATCTCTAAATTAATAGCAGGAGCACCAGACCATATGTAGCAACAATATTCAAAGCATGAATTAATTCTAGAATTCAAATATTTAAGATGAAGAAAAAATTGCATATTCCTTCTTTCATAAAAAATCTCTAAACATTTAGCAAGAGCACCAAATCATATGTGGCAGCAATATTAAAAGTATGGGTAAATGCTAGACTTATGGAAAAAAACAAAGAAGATTCCTCCTTGGATTTTATTAAGAATCTTTAAATATACAGCTGGAGCGCCAGACCAGATGTAGCAGCAATATTCAAAGTATGGATGAATGGTAGACTTATAATTATGTAAGACCGATTCTGGAAAGAAATATTGCAGGTTCCTCCATGGATTTTATTAAGAATCTCTAAATATATAGCAGGAGTACCAGACCATAGGTAAGAGCAATATTCAAAGCATGGATGAATTCTAGAATTTTAGATATGTGACACAGATTCTACAGAGAAACTTTGCGTATTCCTCCTTGGATTTCATCAAGAATCCCTAAATATATAGCAGAAGCCCAAGATCATATGTGGCAGCTATATTCAAAGCATAGATAAATGCTATATTTATAAATATTTAAGCTTTAAGCTGAACAGAAACTTTAAATACAGGGTGTCCATGAAGTTTGTGTGCACTTTCAAAATTTATAACTTAATTAGTATTTGTGATAGAAATATTTGGTAAAAATGTTATAAATCAACAAGATGGAGCTCCTTGTAACTTTGCAGAGTTTCTAAATCTGGAATTTTCTAACAGATGGATCGGAAGGGGTGGACCATTTTATTGACCTCCACGTTCGTCAGATTTGACTCCATTAAATTTTTTCATGGGGAAATCTGAAAACAATTATGTATGCAACCAAACTTAGTTCATTAGAAAATTTGAAAGCTAAAATAACTAATGTGATTTCAGGCATGACTGTAAATTAGGTACCTCCACCCATTTTCGATACCTAAATTTAAATTGAAATTTTTAAAATAAATAATTTATCTCCAAGCTTTAAAATTAACTATAATTGAAAACCGAGAGATTAAATTTTAATTTCAGAAAGAAAAATACACTGGTGTATTTTAAACCGAAATTATATCGATTTTATCAATGTTTTTTTCTGAATTGAAAAAATGAAATTTAAATTTCCCACCATTTTTGATTGATCGACACATTACGTAAACAGTACGTAAACAGTAGCCAAATTTCTGTTTTAAAAATCTTGCAAAAATAAAATATACGTAGCTGACAAGTCATTTAAGTCAATTTTTAAAATTCAAACTTTTTTTATCTGATTTCAATCAAGTAATCAATGTTTACTGCAAGAAATTTACAATAAAAAAACATTTTAACTCCGGTAGCCCTCTTTTGTCTGCGTTATTGCGGTGACAAAAGATATGACAGCTGAATTTGTTAAGAACGCTAAAAGGGTGGCACCCAAACGTGCCAAAATTTCAGTTAGGTTAAAATATAAAATTTTCAAATTTTAATTTCTGTTTTTTATGGTTTTTAACTAAATAGTAAAATTAGAAATTTAATTTAATATTTTCAGCAATTATATAATATTTTATAGAATTTTAGTTTAGATTTATAGCCAGATATTTGAGTATGCTTTCTGAATAAACAAAAATTAAAAAAATTAAATTTCTTTTAAAATAATTTTAATTAATAAGAAAGAATGAAATTAAAATAACCGAACTAAGTTATATTATGTTATTGAAAAATAAGTTATCGTTAAGTTTAAGGCATGGTAAAAATGTCTAATTTAATTTTTATGGAAACATGTTATGACTCCTATGGAACATCATACTTAATCAAATGAAAAATCGTACTTAATCAAAATGAACATATTTACACACAAACCTTTTTAATTAATTTAAAACATTTTTGCAAAACGGTTTTTATTAAACTTTTCAATTTTAGATAGGCAATATAATCATCAGTTAACTAAAAAAGTCTACTCACAATCAATTCTTTGAAGATTTTTAAAATATTTTTTAAAATTTTATATATTATTAAATTATTTAATAATAATAATATGAAAACAGTTCTTTTAAAATTTTATTATTAATCGAATTTTTTTCTTCGGGGTATAATGTGCTCAATAGTTATTATTTATTCCAGCAATTAAAAGCTTATCAAATAAAATTATATCAGAGTTTTCTTGCATTTTTTATTTTACTCTTCGGCAAAGGTTTTTGGATAATTACAAACTTAAAATAAAAAAAATAGATGATTTATATTCCTCAATGAGTCCTGCGTTGAACTAATAGAAGAAAAGTTAGCCATCAGTATAAAATAAGATTTCATGGATTTACGTGGAGGGGGGTAACAGAGGTAAAACAAATTTATCAAAATTTTAAAAAAATAATAATTTCAAAAATAATTTTATTCATTTGTGAGTACTGAAAGTTTCATTAAAATCCAACAATTATTTGATTTTTGCGAGAATTTCCAAATTAATGTGTTTATCACCGAAACAAGTGGGTAATGCAATCATTACGTTTCCATTGTAAAACAGTCATAACTTTTCTTAGCCGCTAACTCAAATCAAAACAAAATATTCTGACAAAATGTCGAAAATGTTAAAAAGGATTAAAAAATTAAAAAAATAATTAAAAATTACTTTGATCTTTCCTCTTAATAATAATATAAAAATTTTGAAGGAAAAAGTTTGTTTTATTCAGTTTGGAACCTTTTTTATTCATACTGTTCTGTTTTGTTATCGATTTGACCGGAGGTACCCACTGTCAATCAGTTGGCAATTGTTTTCCGTAAACTGCAAAATCGTATTACCCTTTGTATTTCTAATGATGGAGGACATGTGGAAACTTAAATAAAATTTCAATAAAACCTTAAAAAATATAGATTTACTTCTTTCTAATCCTTTTTATGAATTATTTATATCGCAAATACAAATAGTTATAAATCTTTTAAAATGCACACGAACTTTATGGACACCTTGTATATCGCAGGAGCACCAGACCATACGTGGCAGCAATACTCAAAGTATGGCTGAATAGTAGATATGTAAGACAGATTCTGGAGAGAAAAGATATTGTTTATCACGACAAAATGAACCAACTTTCTTAACAGCTAACGATTCAATATTGTCTTTTCACTTTCACGTCAGCCGAGAATGTTAGCCCGTGAGTCACTCTCTTGGAGGTTAGCATCAACAATTCTGATGGAAGGCAGAAAGGGGTCCCTCAGAGGGTTAATAGTGAACAATTTCTTTTTGGAGCGTTAAAATTAACAAGCCATTCTTTATCTTACTTATTCATTCTGTAACAAATTAATCTTAGTGTTGTTCAAAGTGTTGGAATTGACTATCAGACGTGCTTTTACCAAGCATTAGATAGACGTCGTCCATGATGAATAGGGACAATTCAATCCTTCAAAAACAGAGACAAATGGCTGATTCAACTGAATGCTTTTTGTTCAAGGGAAAGCCTCCAAATAGTTCCAGTCTGATGAGAAATTTGCTCAGTAACAGAGGGTGGAATTGCAGAATAATAGGTCGACCCCACATTGAGGGTGAACAGGGAGAAGAATGGGTAGACCCCACACTGAAGGTGAACAGGGAAACGAATCACTCGACCCAACACGGAAGGTGAAAAGAGAGAAGAATGGGTCGAAGCCACGTTGAAAGTGAATAGAGTAAAGAAAGACTCGAATCCAACACTAAATTTGGAAAAGTAAAGATAAGACAACATACTAAAAGTGAAAAGAAAGAAAACTAGATAGGTCGACCCCATATTGAAAGTGAAAAAGTAGGAGAATTGATTGATCTCACACTGAAGAGAGAAGAATGAGTCGACCCCACACTAAAGGGTATAAAAGTATGATTGGTTGATCTCACACTGAAGGGAGAAGAATGAGTCGACCCCACACTAAAGGGTATAAAACATGACCGTTAGTTCGACCCTACATCGGAGATGAGAATGGTCGACCTCGCACGAAAGAATTCGACCTCACGCTGAAGGTGAAATTGAAGATAAATCGACCCCACATAATTCTCACAAAGTTCACGTTGTTTGTAATGTTACTAGAGTTTGTTAACAACGAGGGCCACGTAATATTATTTGCGGTGGAGTCAGTTAAATGGAGAAATTTCCTCTGTTTGAAAGATAAAAGTCGCAATGGTTTTAACAGTCATTGAGTTCGTAGGACAAACCAGGAATATAAAACCACTAATCGTATACATTGGATGTGCAGTGGATATCTGCTCGGAACGAGAAATCGGAGAGCCGATTTCGAATTCCAGTCGAATTCGTTGCATTTATTTGCACACAAATACCATTGGGAATGCTATTAATTCGCTGCTTCTTCCTGTAGCTATGGGTTAAATAGCAGGACAAATTGGGTTCTATAGTGTTAGTTGCCAACCAGTTTACCACAGAAAATAATGGCAACCTTCTGCAAGAAACTCTTCTTCCCAGCCAGTTATGTCTCTTCCGAGACATGATCGTCCAAGCGTGTATCAGGTATAGCACTTTTTTACTGATTGAATAATATATACGGTCATCTGACTACAATAAAATCTATTTTAAAAGACCTACAATGTGTTTTTCAAAATTATATAAATTTTGTTTCTATGCTGTCAATCTTAGCTAGGAAAAGAATTATAATAGAGAGTTGAAAGATTAGGCAATTTTATAGGTTAAGAGTCTTATTGTTAGGCCAATCAGAGAAGTGAAAATGGAGCTTCTTCTAGTGGAAAATAAGATTGAGCAGTTGTTATTTTCAGTATCAATTTGTTTTGACAGTGATGTTCACACTGTACAAGACCCGAGAACCACTCGAGGCTGTGAGTTACAAAGTAAGAGTTATTCAAAGAAACGGTTACGTCAAGATTTAAACAGGTTAAAATGTTTGTGATCGTGGAAGCCACTCCATGGGAGTCGGTTCAACAAGGAAATAGTTTGTGGGAAGAGTCCGGTCGGGTGGAAATTTATGTATATATATATATATGGACAACAATGTCTCGTTTATGCAGATTTCATTGACTGACTGACAAAGTATTATCATTAAGTTTTTTATATAATTTTCCTACACTTGATAATATCAATTATGAACACGGCAACAATGTAGTTACCATGTTCGAAATATAACAGACGAATCACACTATATATATAAACTTTACACATATTCAGTTAAACGTACAATTCCTATATAATTTGTGTTCTGAAAAGAAAAAACATAAAAATACACGAAAAATTATATTAAAAACTTAATAAAAATTACCTCGTCTGTCAATTACATTGAAATCTGATATATTTACGCTCTCACACCCTGAGTGAGCACTCTGGAAGAATAGTAGACTTTGAAAAAACAGTAGCTACCCTGGCATGTACGCATCGCTCATTCACTAATGAATTAGAGCACTCTGGCTATTGGGCGTGTATAATGATAATATACATGCTAAAAAGTCTGCCTTCTTCTACCGAGTGCCCGTAGGTCAGAGTTAGAATTGCTGATTGACGCCACTTCGGTCGAGTTTCAATCCTGGGTTAAAAAGCAATCGGGGTCTAAAAGTACTGATGAGCTGTGATACAGCGAAACAGATCTGTCTGCGGATGACTATATATATATATATATATATATATATATATATATATATATATATATTGTTAAATATAACAAACAGTGAATGTCTATTATGTTTAACCATGAACCGTTTTAAACATCGTATTTTGGCTTTAATTACAGGTGAAAACAAACAAAAATTGTCCAAAATTTGAATATTTTTTATTACGCTGGTGCTAAGCTTTCTTTAGAGTGGTTGTGAGGACGTTAACATAAAGATATCCACCATGAAAGGTGATATTTTCTTGTGTTGATATAAAATATTACTATGCTACGATAACAGTCACCAAATAGCAAAAGTATTTATTTATTCTGTTATGCGAAGCTATCCTGGCCAAGGTATCAGCAGCCACTTGTTACCCCTCCCCTCTATGGTCTGTTCTTCAAATTCAAATTTACCAAGCAGCTTAACTCGATGTTAATTTTTGGGAAAAGCAAGAGTTGTAGATAGTGGAACTTTCTTAATTCAAATTTCCTGTGTGAAACTGCGTGGGATGTACGAATTGTTTCTTAAATCTGTATATTTTTCATTTTTTTTTCTCACTTTTTGGCGTTCATGCTTCATTTGGACTTTAACTAAGTTAAAACTTAGTTAACTCTCCACCCTTGGATGTTTTTTTGTTTAAATAGGAGTAGATAGATCACACTATCGCCCGGTCCATACACCACCCATGTCTATTGAACTGGAGTAGAGGCTTGCCCCTTGTTTCCTGTTTAGGATGTGGTTTCCGGCTTTCTCTCCTCTCTCTTCAGACCTTGGTATTGGAGCTAACGTGAGTTTCCTGCGATCTGGCCAGTTGGTGGCAACGGCTCATCACTGTGCGGGTAGCGGGTTGGCAGTTTCCTGGTTGATGCTTCCGACTGGTAGTTAGGAGCCATAGCTCTTGCGTAGCGTCAAGAGCGGCTGCTCTGATCAACAGTTGTATAATATCGGGGTTCTTGTAGTGCCATGTCGCGCATGGATAGGTGTCCCTGCAAGCGCTTTCAGTGGGCAACCCCGAGGCCACACCTTGTTGCAGCCCTAGCCAGTTTCCCTCCCAGCACAGATCGTGGATAATGACCGCCTGTATCCTCTACCCTAGGTCCCTTTCTATAAACAAAGACATGACGAAACAAATCAGAAACGACCCTAAACCAGTTAAATTCAAACCACCTAAACCCATTAACCTTTCTTTCACTAATATCCGGGGCATTCGTACTAACTTTCCTAGTGTAGAAGCGTTCCTGCATGAAAAGTCCCATGACATCCTTGCGCTCTGCGAAACTAACCTCAACTGAGCTATTCCCTCCTCTGACCTCTCCATCTCTGGTTATCTTCCCCTCTTAAGGAAGGATTCCACTGTCCACATGCATGGGCTGGGTGTCTACATCAGCCAACACCTCCCCATAGCTAGGATGTCTTCACTCGAATCTACTGGCCACCAATACATATGTCTCCGCCTGTCTCTCCTCAGTTCGGTTAGTTACCTATTCTTTCTTTACCGTTCTCCCTCCTCTCCTGATTGCTCTCTACTAGATAGCATTGCTGACAACATAGATAAGGCTATTTCCTATCACCCATTCGCCCACATATTTGTATTTGGAGACCTCAATGCCAATCACTCTGAGTGGCTTGATCACGCCGTTACTGATCCAGCGGGCATTCACACCATGAACTTCGCTATTTCCCAATCCCTTACGCAAGTGGTGGGCTTCCCCACTCGCTTCCCAAGCACTCCCTTGGGTCATTCCTCACTACTAGATGTATGTTTCACCTCTGCGCCTGACGCCTGTCAAGTCTCGCAGCTTTGCCTTCTCGGCAACTTCGACCACGTCTCTCTCAGTATTTCTTTCCAATCTCAATACCCCTAGGAACCCGCTACCTATAGGACCTCCTACCTCTACTAAAAAGCTAACTGGGACGCATTTCGCGATTTCCTCTGCGACGTCTCTTGGGGAAAAGTGTTCGACCTATCAGCTGATGACTGCCTGAGGTCTCGTCATGGGTGAAAGCTGGCAGTGATGCCTTCATACCCACCAGGAAGTATTGCTTAAAACCTCATTCCTCTCCGTGGTTCTCTCCGGCCTGCTCAGCCACCATTGCCCACAGGAACCATTACTTCCGTCTATTCCGGAGACAGTCATCTGATCACAATAGGCGCCCGTTCATATCTGCTCGCAATGAGTGCAAGAGAACCCTAAATGACGCCAAACGGTTGTTTGCGGAGAGGATACGACAGCGCATAGCTGACCGCAAGTTCGGCTCCAAGGACTATTGGAGGATTTGCAAACGAGTGCTCAACAATAGGAAATCCTCAATAACTCCTTTAATCCATGAATTTGAGGTTCTCACGTCATCTGTGGACAAAGCTGAGTGCTTTGCCCGCAGATTCTCATCCAACTCTACATTTGACTCGTCCGGAGTACACCCACTCGACTTCCCTATTAGAACAGGGGCCAAACTGCACGACGTATATATTACCCCGACAGTAGTATCCAGAGTAATTTCAAAACTCGACCCCCATAAGGCGTGTGGAGACGATGGAATCCCGGTGATAGTCCTTAAGAGGTGTGCTCCTGAACTTTCCCCTGTCCTCTCTAAACTGTTTAACTACTGCTTCCTGCTTTCCTGCATGCTGAATGTTCTCTTCAGTCGTTCCTAAATTTAAGAATTGTGGTGAACCCTCGGACCCATCCAACTATCGCCCTATCAGTCTTCTACTGATATTCGGGAAAGTATTCGAGGCCATAAACAATGCTGAAATAGTTCATCATCTCACTGCACACAAACCCTTCTCTGACAGGCAATATGGCTTCCGCTTTGCTAGGTCCACGGCCGACCTGCTAACAACCGTAACGGAGTACATGCTACAGGCCCTTGATGAGTCTGACGAGGCTCGGGCGGTTGCTCTGGACATCTCCAAGGCTTTCGACACGGTTTGGCACTCTGGCCTCCTATGCAAACTACGGGGTTACGGTATTACCGGTCGCCTGCTTGACCTAATCCAATCCTTATTAAAGGATCCTCTGCATCCTACAGCACGAATGCTGGTGTCCCACAGGGCTCTATCCTGGGCCCGACGCTCTTCCTTATTTTCATCAACGACCTCCCAGATGAGATCAAGTCCCAAGTAGGCATCTACGCAGAAAACACTACAATATACTCCCGCACCAGTAAGAAACCTGTCGTGGTGGACAGACATAATCTCGCTGCTGACCTTGAACGGGATCTACACTCTGTGGTGAACTGGGGCAAGAAGTGGCTTGTCAACTTCAATTCGTCTAAGACCAAGCTGTTGTCTATCAACCATTACAGGCAACCTCTCCTGCCTCCCATAAGCATGGACCAAGCGATTCTCCCGGAGAGCAATACACTACGCCTCCTCGGACTTACCCTGTCCTCAGACATCAAATGGAACCACTATATTGAATCCATAGCAAAATCGACTGCTAAGAAGGTTGGGTCACTATGTCGATCCAGGATGTTTTTTCCGCCTGAATCCATCCTGCATATATACAAGTCAACCATCCGTCCGTGCATGGAGTACTGCTGCCATTTATGGTCAGGCGCTCGTGCCGTTCTCCTCAGTGTTCTTGACATGCTCCAAAGGAGAGTCTGTAATGTGATAGGTACTGATCTGGCGACTCGACTGCAGCCACTTCCCACCGTCGAAATGTTGGCTCCCTTTGTCTGTTCTATAAATACTTTCATGGCTTCTACTCGGACGAACTTAAGTCACTGGTGCCTCCTCAACAGGTGTTTACTCGTGCAACCAGTCTGGCAACTGGGTCCCACCCATTCACAGTCAGGTTAGCCAAATGCAATTCTACTCCTTCAGCTTCTTCTCTCGCACCTCTCGCCTGTGGAACTCGCTCCCATATTCTTGCTTTCCTGACGGCTACAACCTCCAAAAATTTAAATACAAAGTCAATACTCATCTACTAACCACTGGACTCTAGCTCTCTCCCCACCCCTGTATAACCTTCCCTTTCTCTCCACCTATGTATCTGTCATTGCACCTGCTTTCTCAGCTTTCTATTGCTCCTTTCTAACTAGTTTGTACTCCTCACTCTTTTCTAATTAATCTTTTTACAGTTTTGTAGCCCCCTGCACATCAGTGGCATTTGTGCCTTGCTCGGGGTGAAATGATTAAAAAAAATATTAATAATACGGTTATATGACGTCATACCGCGTGAAAGACCGAAATGTTAACAACAGAACCATATGTCTAAATACAATGTAATGTGTTGCGACAAGATTTAAATGTGACTTTATTGAGTGTTCGTTGCATTGATTTAATTTAAATGACCTACAATATCTGAGGGTTCTTTTAACTGTGTATATGCGTGAGTATTTTTGAGTTATCGACTAAAATTTGTCTACTATCATGGCTCTGTTTTTCTAAGAAATGTTGTTTAACGGAACTATGATCAGAAAAGTGTCAGCTAAGTCTACGGGAGAGCGTGATTGTAATAAAATCAATATATTTAGTGGGTTTATTATTATTATATGAGATACAATCTCTGAACGAGCATGTAAATTGATACATTGCATTGGTTTTTCTCTAGAAGATTTAGTTGTGTGGTTGTAGGATTATTAGAGATTATGAGGTCAATTGTTTTAAATGACACACAGTAGAATACTACCAAAAATAGAGATTTTACGGACTCCCAAAGATACGCAAATCAAGCACAATTAAAGCAGCTATCGAGGAACAAAAATCGGAATATATTTACATCCCAAACCCTAGTGATCTTAAATTAAGACTAATGCTGGCAATGCTAGCCTGCCTAACAAAATGATTGAGCAACTTAATATATAAAATATTACAACCAGATACCACAAAAATAAAAAGCTACATCAGAGACAGCATACATTTCCTAAGCTTCATACCACAAAATGTAGATATGATATATATCGCCGTACGACAACAAACAACGAGAACACGCATATATAAAAATATAAGGTTATATTTTTATTCCTGACGACGAACCCGTGTGGAACAGAGAATGGAAGAGTGAGAGCGCACATAGAATGGGTCGATGGGAGTGTATTCTTGCCTGTGGTGTCTCTCTGCTTCCACTGGTCGTTCTCTGCTGGCGAATCCGTGTGTCGAGGTCTTTTTATAGTCTTCTAGAACCGGGACTTTTCCTTCCGGTTTTGCCTCGCCCACGCAACGCCTACGTAATTCCAAGAGACACCTGTTCTGTTTGCCTCCGTAGTCATTTCCACCGCTGTAGGAAATAAGGTCAAACGAGCCCGACTCATAACCCTGCGACATCCGCTCCAGGCCCCGACAGGATGTATTTCTCAAACACCTGTCTTGTCGTTCGTCGACCCCTTCACCGACGGGAAACACCATCGATTGCATCAACCTTCCTCGGGTGGGGCCAGATTGCTATATTACAGATAGAGGTACACTCATAGTAACATTTGACTTTAACTGCCTGTACAGCAACATACTCCATGAACTAGGTAAACAGGCTATTGCATTTTGGATTGAAAACACCCAAAAATACTTTCCACACACCCTTCACAAAAGAATTTATATATAAAGTATAGAACTAATTTTAAACAACAATTAATTCGAATTTAACAATCAAAATAATATTAAAAAACAGGTGCCGCAATGGTGACAAAATGGCACCGACATATGCAACACTCATACAAGCATATATAGAAGAAAGCCTATACAACCAAATAGGACATAAATATGGGAAAAATATAAAACATGGGGAGACAAATAAACTGCACAATCTACTCCAAAACTTGTACCCAAAAATTAAGTTCACACTATAATATAGCTATAATGAATTGCCATTCATAGACATACTCATAAAAAACAAAAACAATGACATCATCACAGACTTTTATCATAAGCCCACAGACACCCAACAACACCTCCTTTTCAAGAGTCACCACCCTAAAAGTTTTTCTAAAATGCATCCCCTACTCCCTAACACGACGAATTTTCACAATAATAGCTAACGAAACCCTCGTAAAATACGACTAGAGTAACTACGAAAAGCACTACAAATAAGAGGATACCCCACTCCACTAATAAACAAAGGTTTTCAACTGACAGAAGAAATACCTATAAAATCTCTCCGCAGCCCCAAAAAACAACAACAAAAAAAAACATAGAAAAGAAGACAATATTCTCACATACGTCTCCGCACACAACAAAATCAACCCAGAATTATTTACAAATATAAAAAGATATAGAATTACTCAACAAAAATGATAAAATAAAGGAAATCTTACAGACAACTAAAATGGTTAAAAGCAAACGCCAACCCCAAAATTTAAAAAAACATACTGACCTCATCAAAATGTAAGCAACACGCAACACAGGGGTCACGAAATGCAATAAAAAAGATGTGGGTATGCAACATAATAATAATAAGAAACCACTTCAAGTTCGAAAACACATCTACATTCAAATTAAAAATAAATCTGAGCCACAATTTTAAAAACATAATTTATGCTCTAAAATGCGATGAATGCGCAAAAATATACGTGCGAGCGACACAAGGCCTAAATAAAAGAGTAGCCCTGCACAGAAGTAACATTAAACTAGCCAATAACAGGAAATTGTACGTCTCCCAACATTTACACGAATATAGTGGAGGTAACCTCAGAGTAATGCCTATCTACTAAAATGTAGATTATGAGACGCTTATGATGCAGGGAGAAATATTTATAACAAAATATAACCCTTCCCTCAACATAACAACATCAAAAACCTAAGACACACACACAGACACTAAATTCAAATGCGTTAAAAAAAATCACGAATAGTTGCAAAAAATAGTATTCCAGAAAAAAACAAAAAAAAAACAAAAACAGATGAACCATAGAGTAGAATTGAACCAAAATCGCTGAAAACAATTTGAAGTATAAAGATGAAATCAAATTTCGCATGTCAATGTAAAAAAATATTATGACTAACAAAAGATGACAGAAGAGACTTAAGGTACGAGTGTGAACAAAACAAAAAACAAACAAACAACAAACACGCACGCATATGAACTTTCTGACCTGTCACCACTCAACTTTATATATGCAGGGATACTTTGACCATCAGAAAAACAAACGGATCTCGATATGTAAAGTCACAAGTTTATTCGCCTGAAAAGAGTTAACTTTAGACTCGAAGCACGTGTAGCGACACAAATGCCATTATGAACACTTAATATATCATACAAAAACCAATTAATATTAATAATAATAACAAAAATAAATTTTTATAAATGCATTTTTATATATATAATTTTATGCACGAAAATTAGGAAAAGTAAAATCAAAGTGAATATTTTTGTGTCATGTGTTTCATCCTTTTATGTCTTCACTGGACGAAAGTGATGTTTACGTTAATACGGCTGCATATACACAAGACGAAGAGGGGACGCTGAACTTCAAAACCTTTAAATTTAGATAAAAATAAAAAGATAATTCAAAATTGTTTATATTTCTACTGCCCGTTTTAAGGTATGCTATATTTATAGGTAAAAGTCGTCAATATCGTGGAAAGAGTGACCACAATCTAAACATAACTATCGCCACTAACGTTAAAGTCGTAAACTTCTTCGATGTGACGTTTGCTCGGGGTGAAATGATTAAAAAAAACTGAGGCGTATTTTGAGGCCGAAGACAAATCATTCTACAAAAAAGGCATCGAATAGTTAGAGAAGCGTTGTAATCAGTGTACGACCCTAGAAGGAGACTATGTTGATGAATAAAGTTGAATTTTGCCTAAAAGTTGTTGTTTTATTAGTTAGGCTCGGGATTTATTGAGTGATGTGTTATTATAGATGTGTTTATAGCCATATGTATATTTGTTAATTCAAATAACTATACATATACTGAAGAGAATAATGAAGCTGATGAAGAAAAAAGCCCTGATCATTGAGAACACCATAACGGCGCCTTCACGAAACTTCGAAGTGGGTATGAACCTGCTTTGTTAAATGAGTTATATTAATCCTATTAACACTCTATCTCAATCTCGTTATGAGCACTTTACAACAAAAATCCTGCTTGCCAAAATATCTTTTTATCAGTAAACCGCTGAAAAAACAACAACCTTGACACTAAGCATAATCACAAATCAATATATATATATATATATATATATATATATATATATATATATATATATATATATATATTAATAATAGTAAATATTTCCAGGTCATATATATTTAGTAAGATTTCTCTCGTAAAAGTAGAGAGTAATAAAATGAGTCAGGTACTTACTAAAGCATTACAGGGAAATCAGTCATTGAGTACTTACATTATTTTTAATTATTATAATCTCAGATAGTATGTTTGGACAATAGATTCGACACTGCATCGAGACTATCAGTTTCACGCTTCAATGTTCTCAAATTTTCACACGTATTTGTGTAATTTCATTTCTGTTAAGAGAAAATATTCGTTTGTTCGTATGAAACGCCGTTGGTCAATATTAATTAAAAACTTCCCACTGAGAGTGGAAACCGCCACATTAAGGTTATACTGATTTCGCTTGGAAACTTTAAAAAATTTAAGATATAGATCTATCACTGCATTCATGAAAGTGGTACAAATTCAACCGAGATTATTTTTCCACTTGTTAATTTTATCGCCCTAAAAATAAAACTGCTCTCATTTAATTATCTTATTTTAACTTCCATCCATTGGTTGCGGCTAACTTCCAGGAGAGCGGCTCGTTGCTAACATGAAATGGAAAGACTATATTAAATGCATTGCAAGGTCAGTTGCTAAGAAAGTTGATTCCCTATGACGTTCGAGACATTTTTCTCTCCAGAATTAACGATTCATACTTATAAGTCATCCAAGCTTTGAATATTCCTCCCACATATGATCTGGTGCTCCTGCTATATATTTAGAGAGTCTTGATAAAATCCCAGGAAGAATCTGCAATGAATCTCTTCAGAATCTATCTTACATATTTATAAGTCTACCATTCATCCATGCTTAGAATATTGCTGCCAAATATGGTCTGGTGCTCCTGCTATATATTTAGATATTCCTGATAAAATCCAAGGAGGAATCTGCAATGTTTCTCTCCAGAATCTATCTTACATTTCTATAAGTCTGCCATTTGCTCAGAATATTCCTGCCACATATGGTCCAGTCCCAGTAATTCAGATTATTAATATTATTTGAAAGACACTTTCCTGCCTCTTATCAGTATGGCTGATGCTAACCTTTAGGGGAGTTTCCCTTTGTTGGGTTTAGATTTTCGATTGACTATATTGCATGCATTGCTAGATAACCTACTAAGAAAGTTGGTTCACCTGTGTCATGATAGACATTTTTATCGCCAGAATCTCTCATGCATATATATACTTCATAGCCCGACGTTTCTCGTGTAACGTAGAACATTTTAGTAGTAGGAGAAGATGCCAATGAGAGGAGTAAATGTATTGTATTTTACATATGGGTCTGAAATATTAAATCTGAAAAAAAAAGCCTTAAATAATTAAATTAACCATTTTGTTGACCAAATGAATTTTTAAAACGTTGGAATAAAAATTAAGTATAGAGGCTTAATTTTTTTATTTTTTTTAATAAAAAATATTTTAGTCGCGTTTGACACGTGTGATTTGATTTCTGTGACGTAATTCAGCAATCATCTTAGATCTTAGATGTTTTACGTAGCAAATGTAAACAATCGGCTCCATTGACCAAAAAGTGCCAAAGGGAAAATTGCTGAACTTAAAACTCAAAAAGTATGTGTCGACCTGGCTTCCTCGGAGATATGTGTCCCTAGAAAGTTTGAATGGCTTAAAAATATAGGTGTGCATAGGGAACAGCCACACACAGATTCACAGATTGTCTTTTATATATAGAGGTACGTCAACCATTCGTCCTTGCTTTGATCTTAAAAATTTAAATACAATGTCAATATTTATTTTTTTTTCTTCTTAATTATCATTCTTTTACTATCCTCTCTCTTTAATAATTATTTTTTTATATTCTCTAACACTCTGTAACGTCTTGCGTTTTAGTAATTTCATTGCCTTGATTAGGATGAAATGATTAAAAAACAATAATAGCGTTAGATGAAATATGTTTCAAATTTCATAGATGTAGTTTTGGTTATAATAATTTTTTATTATTTCTTTCAAATTATGGCATTTGATTTTATTCAGTACGGAGACTGCCTTGGATGGGTGCTGTAATGTAATGGTTAACGGTTATAAATGAGAAATTGGAGTGTCGCTTTCTAATTCCGGTCGGGTTCATTACATTCACTTACTCGCACATGGCCTTGTGAAAGGTATAAATCCATCAATTTTCCGCCCATCTAACGGTTGAATAGCAGGACAGTTTCAATCCTATAGCCTTGGTTGGCACTATGTCTATGGCAAAAAAATTAAGCAGCAACCTGCTGAGGAAAAAGACTTCTGCCTAGTCTCTCGTTTATCTTTTGAGGTCTGATCGTCCCACCGTGTATCACGTATAGCATTTGATTAACTTAAGCTGTTTGAATTTATTATTTCTAACTAATATTTGACTAGTATTTTTCATCTTACTTGTATTTTTAATATCATTTCTCTTCTCTTCTAGTATATTTGTTGAACTCATACAACGATTATCCTCACCTTTGTTATTACAACATTTCATCTGAAGCGTCATCCTTCCTCCAAATTCAAGAGATTTAAGACAGTTATTGTTTCAGCATTTGTCCGTGTTCTATATAATTCAAGACAAGAATTTATTAACACATTTCAGTAAGCACGTAATAGTCTTTAGTTGTCTAAATTTCTTAGATTAAACACTGGAAATTGTTATTCATGTTCTAGTAGTATTTAATTCATCTTCTTTTTCTGAATTTCTAAGATGAAGTATTGTCAATTAATATTCATTTTTGACAAGGTATTTCTTTCATTTTATTTCTTTTCATTTTCTACCAAGCATATATAGTCTTGAGTTATCTGAAAGTTTTAGATGTATTATAGGCAATTATTATTCACTTTTGACTAGTATTTCTTTCATCTTATTTCTCTTGCTTTTCCACCAAGTAGTAATAGTCTGAAGTTGTCTGAATTTATTTGATGAAGCATTGGCAATTATTATTCATTTTTGACTAGTATTTTTTAATATCTTAATTTCCTTACTTCTCTCTATATGACTTCTGTTAGTTCGTCTGTCCGTTCGTCACATCCTCTTATATAGCCATATATTTGATCGATCGAAACCACATTTCTAGAAGTGCAAACAAGTAAATAGCTACAAATGACTGTTGATTATACTTGATTGCGTAACTGAATACAGTAAATGTTCATTATCTTCTTTGAAAAATTAAAAGTTTTATTATTTTACATTCAAAATACACACAATATTTTAAAGATAAATATAAAATAACAAATAATTATTTAATACAATGTAATATTGTTTTTACATATCTTTTCGTTGAGTTTTTATATATACAAAAATGCGCGTCCCAGTTTGACCTGCGTTTGCAAGAACTATAAACAAATCATAAGACCAAATACTTCAAGAAGTTCGAAGTAGGCACCAGAGAGAAATATTTACACATGGCCAGTTGTATGTTGCATGCTTAAGAGTAAGAAATTGTAACAAATTGTTCTTCACTGTCAAAAAGGGAAACATAAATTTTCTTAAAAGATATTGTTTGCTACGTAGTTCTATAAAATTAAATTCAGTTAAAGAATTATCAAACTGTAAAGGTATTTTCGAAAAAATTTCATTGATTTGTTTGCTAAATTAAACGAAACGGAAAATTTGTAGGTCTCGACAAAAATATTGGCAACATCTTTAACAATGTTAAATAGTGTAAGGTTGTTAACACACGTTAGCATGTTTCCCAAAATTTCTAGTTTACAAAATGTAGTAATTGTCTTAAGTTGTCTCAGGTCAATGTTCTTCACAATATATATATATATATATATATATATATATATATATATATATATATATATATACACATACACATTTCGAAACGTGTTCAAAGATGAATTCACAGTTATATATATATATATATATATCCCTTCTGTCACGCTCAGGAGGGGCTTCAATTATTACGTTTAATTTTTTATGTCTTAATGTAAAATGCCCAATAGTGGGTACATCAATATTTATATCGGTATGTCGACGAAAATGACTGCTTATTGTTATAATTATTTTGCCGTCATTTTTGACGGCACAGTTTACTAGTTATATTTTCTCTTAATGAAGAGTTCTCATACCACTACAACAAATACAGTTTGCAAAACAATATCAATGAACTTCGGCTTCACGGCATGACCTCCATTTTGTGATTCTCGAAACTCCGAAAAATCACGATCAATTTTTTCAGTTAATTTTGAAATCTTACATTAGTCATTGAATTTATTGTATTTTTAGCGCCAAAGAAAATTAAATTATTTCTCGTAACGATTTCATTTAGGCCGATTCTCTCATTGTCTCATCTTAACTCGATTTTCTAAATGAACAATGAAATCTCTCCGCTAGTTAAAGACAAGATATTCCAGTGATCAAATGACGCTTTTGCTACATATCTTTCCTGTTTTATAAATTGATTCCTCTCAATCTAATAAAGGAAAATGTTAATCAAACCTAACCTCGTGTTCAACACCAAATTGCTTCCGCTACAAGAACAGCATGTTTCATCCATTATCCAGCTGCTGTAGTTTCTTTCTACGCTTTTTACATTAAAGACGACTTTACTAATAGACATATTTGATGAAAGACGCTCCTCTGTAAAACCTACTAAGTTAATTCGCTCGAAATTACCATTAATCTATGATCTGAGTAAATGGTTTCATAGAGATAAGTGTTTAGGAATTTCTAAACGAGGTGGACATTGCATAAAATGAATTTGTTTTTTTTTTATCATTTCATCCCAAGCAAGGCATTCCACTGCTACTATAGCGCAGGGGTGTTACATAGGGGAAGGTGCTGAGAGAGCGATTGGATATAGGAAATGTCAGAAGGAGGGTGATAGATGAGTACATAGGAAGAGTGTTTGAGAGAATGGGTGCGAGTTAGTGTGTTAAGAGGTGTCTATTGACCTTGCATTTAAACTCCTGGAGATTGTAGCTGTCGGGGAAGCAAGTATGCGGAAGGGAATTCCACAGGCGGGAAGTGCGAGAAAAGGAGCTATTGGAGTAGAAATTGCGGTTACATTTTATCGGTTTCAATGTAAAAGGGTGGGACCTAGTTGCTAATCTGGCATCTCGTGCAAATTCGTACCTAGGGGGCACCAGTGATCTAAGTTCATCGGAGCAGAAGCCGTGAAAGTATTTATAAAAAGGCACAGGGAAGCCACGTCACGCCGGTGAGAGACTACCTGGCAATATATAAAGGACACAGTTAAAGGAATTCGTTGATTTTGAGTTACTGAAATCCGGAGGCTCATTGGGATAGCGAAAGAAGACTTCCAAAACCTAAACAAAGTATTATTAAAAAAAAGATTGCATTGGAAACAAAGAAAATATCACTTAAATGTTATATAATATCGGTCCTCCTATATGGTAGTTAATGCTGGACAATCTCCACATTAATAAAGGAAAGACCTTAAGCAAGTGATGCAAACAAAATATTATTGAACTGTTACACAATATCACAGATGAAGACACTTGAAGCGATAGAAACAAAAAATAGTGTACTGAACTGTTAGGTGATATCAGTCCTCCTATATGGCAATGAATGCTGGACAATCTCCTCACAGATGAAGAAGAGACTTGAAGCAACAGAAACAAAGAAAACATTACTGAACTGTTATATATTATCGGCCCTCCTATATAGCAGTGAATACTGGACAATCTCCCCACAGATGAAGAAGAGACTTGAAACAATTTTCCTGTATAACTATTTGAAATTTTCTAATGAAAAATGATTTTTAAATTAATGATTGAATAACATAATTGCGACCTTCATGAAATAGAGAAACATTGCACGAAGTGAAAATTAAAAAGAAAAAGCGAATGGTAAAAGGCATAAAAAAGCGAACCCATGAAAAAGAAAGAAAGAAAGAAAGAAAGAAAGAAAGAAAGAAAGAAGAGAATAAAGGTCAATAGTTAGAGATGGAAAAGGTTTCGCTAATACGAAAGGTGGAAAGAAAGAAGGCGGGAAGAAAGGAAGGAATAAAAAGAAAGAAAAAAGCAAGCAAGAGAGAAAGTAAAAGAAAAAAGAAAGAAAGAAAAACAGAAAGAAGAAAGAAAAACGAAAGAAAAAACGAAAGAAAAAAACGAAAGAAAGAACAAAAGAAAGACCGAACAAAAATAAGAAAGAACGAAAGAAATAAATAAAGAAAGAAAGAAAGAAAGAAAGATTTTTCGCTTTACCCCCGAGAGAACTCATTCTTAACTTAAAGATTGAATAAGCTAATTGCAAGGTCCACAACCAGAAAATCCTCGGGAAAACTGCAACACTGTTTAGCATTCTAACCATTCAGCAACGGACAACAAAGCCCTTCAAGGGGTTTTATAGATATTGCTGAGAAGATAATCGGCTTCTAACTGCCCTACTTAGGTGGTTACATTTCTAATTCCAGTTGCTGCAGCAAAGCAAAAACATAACAAAAAACACCACGCATCCTGGGTACCAACTTGTCTGAAGTGTTTACCCTCGAAGCAACGTTTATAGTTTCGTCAATTCCACGACAAAACGCCCGAGGGACAGCTTTTATCCTTAAGCCCAACTTAAAATGTAAGCTGACAATTTTCAACGATATTTAAACGTATTATATTTACGTGCACAACATGTTTCAAAATTAATTTCATCTGTGTAATTAAATTTAATTCCAATTTTATAAATTACCGTATAACAGTATTGTTTCCGTCGATATGTTTTTTTTAATCGTCTTATCTATTAGGGTGTTACAAAATAATAACCGATTTCAGAAACATAATTTTATTCTTGAAAATTAACCGTAGAAAACTTGAAATTAGTCAAAAAACAGGCCTTGAGAATCTACGTACCTCTGCCATCGATCAACTAGAATATATATTCCTCGTTGCTAAAATGTTATTGGTTGTGATGCAACGGGATCTTTGAAATCTTATTCAACCTCTAGTTGAGACCTCAACGTTTTACCATTTAAAAATGTGTTTGAGGGCTTAAAACATGATAAATCAGTTGGTGAAAGGTGAGGTGAATATGGTGGATCGAATTATCCCAAGTCTGGGAATATTTGCAACGTCATTCTTGTAACATGTGGACGCGCATTAACGTGAAGCAGAACAGGACTACGTCGATTCACTAATACAGGTCTCATTTTTTGCTGGCGTTCATGCATTTCAGGAACATGAGTACAGCAAAGTTCTGCATTAATGCTCTGATTGGCTCCCAGAAAACTGTAATGATGACACTAATTGAAGACCACGAAATAGTCACCATAATCTTTTGATGGTGCAAATTTAGCTTTGGAAAATATTTGGGGGACTCATCACAATCAAGTCATTGACCTAATCGTTTACGCTTAGCATAAAGGATCCACTTATCATCACAAATGACTATTCGGTCAATAAAAAGATCATTGATGTTACGCAGAAAGAGCATCGAGGAACACTTCAAAACGCCTCTGTTTTTTATTTTCATTTAGATCATGAGGAACCTATTTATCGAGCTTTTTTTATCTTGCCAATACTCCGCAAATGACGTTAGACTGTTGCAGGACTGACACCAAGCGTCCCCAGACATTTCTCTGACACTTTGACATGCGTTTTGCTCAACAACTGCTTGCAATTGTTCGTTGTCAAGACTGCATTACCGTCCTCTACTTTCTTCATCTTCAAGGCTCTCATCACCAGTAGGGAATCTCTGGATCCACCTGCATACTGTCCGATAGGTTGTAGGCCCATTTTCCCACGTTCTGTTTATATCGGCAGAAGTTTGGGAGGCACTATGCCCAAGTTTGAACTCATGCAAAAAATGTGAACGAGCATCATGTTTTGTCCTGTTCATAATTAATTGCTTCTATGCTTCAAGAATATTTATATTTAAAAATAATTTTAAATTTCTAGAGAGATACATTATTATGTATATCATATCTTACCTAATATATACCGTCAGTCAGTCAGTTAAGTACCATACGTGAAACACGCTTGGGCGATCATGTCTCGAAACAGACATGAGTTACTGGGCAGAAGGTAATGGTAACCTACCGCTGTAGGTGACCATTGCTTTCTGCGGTAGACTGGTTGCCAGCCAAGGCTATAGAACTCAATCTGTCCTGTTATTTTACCAATAACTGGAAGGAAGAGACGGATTAATACCTTTCCCAAGGGTATTTGCGCGTAAGTGAATGCAATGGATTCAACTGGAATTAGGTTCAAATGGCTTTTCAAAATACAAAAGTTAGAGCAGCCATTATTTTCGTAACAACCTAACAGAAAGAATTTATATCTGCTTTGTCCAAATTCAGTCATCCGAAAAATATAAGGCAAAAAAGAAAACATAATCTTGGCTTCTATTGAGAGTGTACTGGTTTATTGCATCATTGATTGGTATTCCAGCTGCCCAAAGTGGATAATAGTTTTCCAACAATGCCCAGAAATTATTTGGCGCGTCACAGTCCTCATTGTGGTTGTGGTGGTTTTAGGGTTACATTTCTAATTCTTGTTGTTTCTGCAAAACATAAAACATGAAACAAGCTCCGCACTGATACCGGCTACCACTTGTTTGAATTATTTATCCTCAGGGAGGCGACGTCTCACTTTTTTAATTCTATGACTAAGTTCTTGAGAAACAGCTTTTATCCTTGGGCGGTTGTCTTTTTCGATCTATGACTGATTGGGCAGAAGATTTTTCAATAGGTTGCCAATTCTTTCTGCGGTAGACTGGTTGCCAACCAAGGCTGTAGAAACTAATATTTCATTCATACATGAAGGGTGAAGTGAAGGATTAATAACTTTTCCAAGGGTATTTGCGTGGGTAAATGCAAAGAATTCCATTAGAATTCGAAATCGGCTTTCCAATTTTTCATTCCAAGCATCACGACGCACATAAACGTTATTGTTGTTGTTTTCTCAAATTCGTAACATAAACATTATTGCTACGAAATTAATTCTACAATGCGCTATTTATGCATATTGTCAAGATTGTCTGTATTCATTCCGTAGATTAAAAAAAAGCAATAAATTCCCCGTATGTAAAAATAACAACATTCAGAGTGCAGCATGCACCAACGCCCTCATTATTTCTTTGTCGGAAGACTGTTCAGACGCATGCGTACTTTCATTTGATTGACTCATTAGCGCTGCGGTACAATTAATTACAGACGCCATATTAATATTTGGCGAGGGAGAAAAGATAAAATGTTTTCCAGGTTTCATATTATTTGCGCACGGTTTAATAGGAATGGTTTGTCGAAAATGCTCCCCAGAGACTTGGAATTTAAATATTAGTCAACAAGATAGTTAACATATCCAACAAAGAAGTGTAATAGTCGAATAAAATTATAATATCAATTGAAACTGTTGATTTTAGATTCAACGTTTTAATAACACAGCCTCGTTTTCTGTTTATTCGTTATTCGTTTTGTTTTTCAATTGACTGTTTAAAATCTTCTTATAGAAGCGTTATTTAGAGTAGTTTATCATAAAACCATGATTTGTCTTGAGAATGATAGCAAAGTGTTGTCTCCTTGACGACAAAAGATTTGACAGAGAAATCTAACGTTGTATTCGAACAGCGAATGATGCCTTTTAAACGTTAAGCAATTAAGATATCATTGTTAGAAACTAAAATTACTGGTAATTTCCTTGGCGATGAAAAGAAAACTGGAGATGAAAGAGATATTGTTTTACGAAATGATGCTGAAGCCTTTATGCTATCGATCCGGGCATCTCGACTTCTGTCACTTTCCCATCATCGTGACGTAACTTTCATGTGTCTTTTCTACACCCGTGTGCAAATTAATTAAAACCAAACGAATAATGTCTTCCTAGGATCTTTCATACTTCCCCTGATCACGTATATGCCGTCTCTTGGCGTTGTTTTTATCTCCTACAACATCTTCCATTACGTTTTTAACTGAGATAGATAGATAGATAGATAGATAGATAGATAGATAGATAGATAGATAGATAGATAGATCTGAACGGAATTAGATAGATAGATAGATAGATAGATAGATAGATAGATAGATAGATAGATAGATATGAACTGAAATACACCCTTGTCGTCTTTTCGCATTGTTTTTATCATCCGACCGTATTTTTCTTTATGTTTTGGACTGATGGGCCCAGGTTGTTTCTCTTCCTTGATGACACGACTGACAGTTGAAAGGCTGACACCAACAATGTCCGCGATCTCTCTGTAAGGCGTGCCAGTATGTTTGTGCAGCATTACAATTTTCGAACGCTTCTTTGAAGTAACGTCCATCGCAGTTAATGGTCGTAGAATAACTAATCGACATTTGAGAGAATAGTGTCTGGCGTGATAAAAATCTGATACAATGTCGGATGACGCAATCTTTTTCAAGGTCAAGCAAATTTCATCACCCGTAAATAGAATCTTATTACTTCACGCCATTGTAAATGACCTAATCTGAGAAAAAAATAGAAATCGTTTACACCCTGTCACACCAGTGGATCTCAAACTGACTGTCTGGCAAAAAATGAAAAACTAAAGCAGTTGTTTCAATTAATTTGCACAAGGGTATGGGAACTAGTTAGGACATTGTAGCGATTTTTTGGTATTATGGTGGCAGTAGTAAGAATGATAAGTAATGATATAATTGTTTGAGATTAAGAATACTGTTGTATGTTTGGACCAGTGATTTAAGATAGAACAGCTTGAAGACTGGCCTCGATCGCTTTTTTTTGGTTTTTGTGCCACATTTTTTTTATCATATCAAAATAAATATTACCGTATTTTTTCGGCTTACCAGACGCAACATTTTTTCCTAAAAAATACCCTGAAAATTACGTGTGCATCTTCCAAGATGAATGTATCAGTTAACACCATGGTTACCACAATGACATGGATGGTAGTGAGGATAATTTTTCGTACAGGCCTAAAAGTAGTGATGATTCTGCAGATGATAGTTTATAGCATTTATATGAATCCAGAGTTTTGAGGATTTGAAGAAGAATAAAATTTATTTGATTGATTCATATTTTTACATGCATATTTTTTAAATATTTAATTCATTTTTATGAAAATACCCCCCTTAAACAATAAAAGATGTATAGTAAATTTACTAACCACCAACTGTCATTGCTATACAAAATCAGACGCGGTATTAACGTAAACAATACGTAGCGCCAGAATCTGAGGGACGCACGGTGAATATGTTGATGTATGAGAATGACCTTTTTTTTTTCTTCTTAGAAATTTCTTCCCAATATTAGGGTGCGTCTTCCAAGACGCAACGTCTTGTAAGCTGAAAAATATAGTAAATTTCTTTATCGAAAAATTGTATATATGGAAACTCGTTGACATTCACACAGACTTGAAGTATTATGGTGGCTGTAGTAAGAATAGTAAGTAAGAATCTATTGTTTTTGGTATAATGACGTATGTTTGGTTCAGAAATCGTGGCTAGGTAAGTAAGTTTAAAATTGAAGACCATCTTTTCTCAAATACCCTTCTGTCCTTGTATTGTGTATTTTTCAAAATAAATATTGCTTTCCTCCTTGTTACCATGATCGCATGAATTTTGGCGTAATACTAGACTGGCAACTAAGTCTCATCTTTTACTTTTGAAATGGCTAGATATAACCGTAAGCTCTAGTCTAAAAACATTTTTTTACGCTTGTGGAATTCTCTTCCAGATTCTTGCTTTTCTGTTACGTCCAATCTTTTGATTGTTTTTTCCCTCTCACAGAACTCTATTCTCTAAAAGCATTGCGTCTCAATGACATTATCGCCTTGTTTGGGGAAAAACAATTTTAAAAAATGATACGGCGGGTGTAAGGAATGAGAATATTTTGAGGGACCTAGAATTAAAAATTAAAAAGATGCAGTCACAAATTTCTGGAGCGACAGAGGCTATATCGGGTGACCTACCGAACGAGTTTGTGTAAATGGGTGACAGAACTTGAATTTAGATGGATAGTAAGGCGATAAATGTTGCTTAGTAATAGAAAAAAATAAGAAGTCATGGAGAGCTATGATAGCCTACGTCCAGAAGAAGAAAAAAGGAATAAAGGAAAAAGAATAGGATAAAAAACGATTATAAACTTGTAGGCTTTGTGAAAATACAAAAGTATATATAAACTTGTACAAGGTTTAGAAAAAAGTAATCATACAGTATTTGCATATGCTTCTGCGATGTTGTTCTCATCTTTATTCCCATGTTTACGACGTTTCGGCCGTTGCATGCTCCGGCCTTCTCCAAGTGCTGATAATTTTGAACTGAACCTTTTATTTGTCTATATTTCAGAGATGAGGCAGTATTTGCATTATTTACATTACTTAGATTGTTGTCCTTATCTTTATTACCATGTTTACGACGTTTCAGCTGTTGTATGCTCCGGTTTTCTTCAGGTGCTAAGCATTTTGATTGGAACCATTAATTTGTCCGTACTCCAGAGTTGATGTAGTATTTGCATTATTTACATTGTTCGGAAAATTGTTCTAATCTTTATTGCCATGTTTACGACGTTTCAACCATTGTACGCTCCGGTATTCTTCAGGTGCCAATAATTTTGAACCGAACCCTTTATTACAATCACTAGGGTATATCATTCTCATTTCATGTGCAATGTCACTTCCGGTAGCCATGTAGTTATCTCTCTTTAACTTAACTCTTCAAGTTATTTGTTCACAACTGCTGTAGTCTGGTACTGAACTTACAATTCTTTGGGTCAAGTCACTGGAAATAACCAACGCTTATATATGTTGGGCCATGTGTTCTTGAATTAAAGAGAGATAATTACATCACTACTAGAAGTGGTATCACACATGAAATGAGAATGATATACCTCAGTGATCGAAATAAAGGGTTCGGTTAGAAATTCCTACTACCGGAGAGTACGACGGCCGAAACGTCGTAAACATGGTAATTGTGGATTCTTTAAGCGCCAAAAACTGAATGATGAATGGCCAAATGATTCATAAATATTGCAAAAAGGCCCTTTCTAATGCAAAAATAACAGATGTTGAAACATTATATTCTAGCATTTTATTCTGCAAATCATAATTTTCTTAAAAATTAATAGATATGAGGTCGATATCAGTCAACGCAAAAATGTTAGCTTGTTTATATCTATACCAATCAACTAATTTTCTCTAAATATGGAAGCGAAACCTCACGGACAAATGTTAATTAGATAAATTTATGTTCCAAGTGACGTTGAAAATTAATTAACCGCAAGAGCCTTGTCACTTCTGGAATACATCGTGCGACAAGGAGCTCTCGAAATATGATTTGTCATTAAAACTGATGCTTATACTTCCAGGTTGCCAATTTTCCATTGAACGAGGTTGTTTTGGATTCAACATTCATGAGAGTTTCTTTTGCCAAATATCGAGTAGAGCTGGTTCTTGAGATAAATTCTGTTGCTTAAAGCTTTCGAGATGAGGGCTTTTATTTTTGTTTATTATTTTCTTCTTTATGTGCCGTGTCCCTTCATGACGTAGGCAATCATGGACTTCAACTTGCCCCTGTCACTTGTCGTTCTTAATATTTTTTCTCTTGGTATCTCTCCCAAACCCAGCTGCGCCATCCATTTGCTCAATCCTATCAAATAAATCTCGCGCTGCTTTCCTATGCCTCTCTTTACCTCTATCCGTCCTCTGAGTATTAGATTCTCCAAACCTTCTTTCTCATTACGTGTCGTAGAAACCTCAGCTGTCACTTCCTGATGATAGTTATAAGTTTTCTTCTCGTTTGCATCCTCTCCAACACCTCCTCATTGCCTGGTTCATGATATCCAAAGCATACTTCTGCGGGACCTTTCATCCTTGAAGAGATCTTCTAACATTCGCTGCTATAAAGAACAGATATTACATAGCAGTCCAGAAATGAAATTTTTCTGTCTGCTAGTACTTTGCTTTGCTTTTAAAATGCATCCTTGCCAATGCGTCTTTGGATCTCTGTGTCGCACTTTCCATCATCTGTCAGAACGCTTCCCAGGTATTCAAGTCTTTACTTTATATTTTAGTTTCTCCGACCTGTAGTTGGGGCCTTCTTTTTGCTGGTGACAATATATTCAGTTTTTTTATAAGCTTATGCCCAGTCATTTCTTCTTGCTTTCTTTTGCTACCTTCTATAGGAGGTTCTGCATTTTACTTTCCGCGTTTGCTATCAGCACTGTATCATCCGCATAGCTTATATTGATGACATTGTAGCCGTCAATGACAAAAACCACACAATATAAAAGCAAGATTCTTTAAGAAATACTAGACTGTTTGCAAGTCTAGTATTACGCCAAAATTCATGCGATCATGGTAACAAGGAGGAAAGCGATATTTATTTTGAAAAATACAAAAAGGTGACACAAGGATAGAAGTGGGTTAAGGAAAAGATGGTCTTCAATCTGTCTTGTCTTAAAATTACCTAGTCACAATTTCTGATTCAAGCATACGTCAGTATACCAAACACAATAAATTCTTACTTGCTATTCATACTACAACTACCATAATACCTTCAAGTCTCTGTGAATGTCTAACGAGTTCCCATATATACAATTTTTCGATAAAGGAATATACCGTATTTTTTAGCTTACAAGACGCTACAAAGATCGCTACAAAGTCCTAACTAGTTCCCATACCCTTTAATAAAAAGGTCAACATTTTCTTTTTTAATTATTACACCTGAAAAGCGTGATCGCTACAGGTGCGCAGAGGGTTACAGTAAAAGAAAAGACTGATTACAGGTGGTATTGAAGAAAAAATAGACTATGGCCGCTAACATAAATCTTTCGGTTGACTTCAAAGTATCTTAAATTTAAAAAAACTAGACAAATATCATTCTTCCATCTGTGGTGATGACGGAGGTACAGTACTGAAAAGAAAAATGTAAATTAGCAACAAAAATCACGAAATTTCTTTCACAGAAATAGCGAAATACAAAATACAGCTGGATTTTCAGACAAAACTCAATCCAGAAACCTTCTCACTAAGAGTATTTTCTCGAGAAGAGAAATCTATAAACTCATATCATAAAACTGCGGGACCGTTTTTCAATTTCTTTTCTTTTAGTTGTGTCACTCCAAGTAAGACGGAACCGCCACTAGTGTGCATGAAGTTATTGTGAGAGAAAAGACTGGGCACATTGTATTAAAGAAAGGATAAATGATAAACGGGATTCAAGGAGATAGAAGATAGCAATTAATGTTGCATTTAATTTATTGGAGATTGTAGCTAGTAGGGAAGAGAAAAGACTGGGTACAGAGGATATTGAAGAAAAGATAAAAAATGAATTGGATTCAAGGAGACAGAAGATAGCAATTGACGTTGCATTTAAATTTTTGGAGATTGTAGCTATCAGGGAAGCAAGTAAACGGAAGGAATTCCACAGGAGGGAAGTGCAAAAAAGAAACTTTAGCATTAGAAATGCCGGTTACATTTATATATTTTTAACAATTAATTATTTCAACGATAAAATTGCGGGACCGAGATGTCAATCTTGTACCAGTCTTAAATTCAACAAGAAGAAAATCGTCAGAATAGTTGCCATAAAAGTATTTGTATAAAAAGAGGGGGAAGCCTCGTCACGGTGAGAAATCGGCTGGAGTCGAGATTAGATTGCAGTCCCTCTTTGGATTCTTCCGACAACCTCTAGACGAATAGAAGGAGCACCAGACCAGATATGGCAACAGTATTCATGCATGGACGAAAGGTAGAAATGTGCAAGATAGATTCTGACGAAAAAACTTTTAATGGTTTCTACATCTACCATTTGACTGTGAATTGATCACCCTAGTTATGACGATAAATTGCATCCGGCAGCTAGTCTTCTGACTGAGAGGTTTTGTAGAACGTGGAACCACCTCTTAATTGTTTGGTTCTCAGGTCCACCCTGACCCTATTTTCCCACATCTGAGACTTGTTAAGTTATAAGCTATGGGAAAATAGCGAACCTCTAAACTGGAGTCAAATCATAGAAATATAAATATACATTGGAAAAATCATCACCAATTCATAGCAAAAATATTGTTGTAGAGTGACTGACACACCTGCAGCTCTTTCAATAATGGAATAGGCCATAGTCTATTTAAGTAAAGAATATTACCATTCGAGATGGTCTATGCAACTCTTTGTGCTTCTGTCTTCACCCCAATTTCGAGCACTTTACTATAAAAAAAACTGTTTTCAAAAACACATTTTATCAGTACAACCACTAAAAAAGCAACAACCTTAGCGCTAAAAATGATCAAGATTCAACATTATATATATATATATATATAGAGAGAGAGAGAGAGAGACAAACTTATAACTATACTCGTGTCGAGAAACCCTCCGCGGATCTACGTGAAAGAAAAAATGATTATAAAAAAAGATAGAGCTAAGCACATGAACATCAGCCAAAAGGATTCGGACCGAGTCATCACGTAGCCCAAAGAAAAAATCCGAGACAAGTAATCAACTAAGAAAAAAACGCTCAATACTTAGGTAGAGCAGAATAAATAAATTATACCTAGTGAGCCAACAAACCTATCAAGGTTTCATCTAAGCGGATTGCTAGTGAAAACTTTCCCTGGCAATCCGCTTAGATGAAACCTTGGTAAGTTTGTTGGCTCACAAGATATACTTTATATATATATATATATATATATTAATGCAGGTTTCATTGAATAATATAGACAAGTTTTGTCTATTAATTTTGTGTAGGATCCGTTGTGAAAAGGCAAATTGAAATAGCGGAACGGATCCTACACAAAATTAATAGACAAAACTTGTCTATATTATTCAATGAAACCTGCATTAATGAAAAAATGCTGCCAAAATACACACAATTTAAATTACATGATCCAGCAGCCCAACACACCATCACCACCTTGAAATATAAATGGAGCCTTGTGAAAAGGCAAATTGAAATAGCGGAACGGATCCTACAGAAAATTAATAGACAAAACTTGTCTATATTATTCAATGAAACCTGCATTAATGAAAAAATGCTGCCAAAATACACACATATATATATATATATATATATATATATATATGGTCGATTTGTCAGGAAGGTGACTTCTTGATGTTGTTCTGGAGAAGGCGATCGGAGTGTTCGGCACGTTCAGAAAGTGCCTGGAATTCATACCACGTGTTAACCCAGGCGTTGTGAGTGAAATTGGATAAACAGGTCTCTTTGAGAAGTTGTCGAGAGGTGTGCTTGTTTGAAGTCACATGTCATCGTGATCGAGAATTTCAGCGCCCTGGAATTGTTTGGACTGCTGTTCAGATTGTTATGTTTAGACTGGATAACGCGCTCCCTCCCAGATACTGTAACTATGGTCTACTCAGCATAGTTGCAGTATAAACCACAGGTGTGCACTGTGGGTGTTTAGCAAACACAAGTGTACCTGAGCAGACGTCTGCAATAGAGATTAGCCAGCCGTCCTGATAGACTTACTTTTGTATGTAAATCAATAAGTCAGTTGCTTGATGATTAAAATGTGTTTATTTTACAAAACGGATATTCATTTTTCCACACAATCTCCTCCTTTGTTAATGTGCTTAACCAAAGTTAATATATATATTAATCACGATCGTGCAGTATTCAAATTCTGACCTAGTCATTTACCATAATGTTTTTATCTTAGATATTTCATGAACCTCAAGTTATGAGTTACATAAATGGGCAGATTAGGCTTTTCTGCTTTGGTTCTTAGCCAGCCTAAAAGAAATAAAACGCTGAATTCAAAACCTCATCGTATTCGGAAGAGAAGACACCTGAGAATAACTCTTATATAAATCCCGAATAGAGCCTCTAAAAACGTTGAACCATGTCACGTTTCGGAAACACTTGCAGCTACTCTGGTAGTAAATTGTGTTGGATTATTTTGACTTTATAGGTATCACCGAGAGAGGGAACTTGACGCACGAAAAACGATGACATTTTGTAGTGTCGTACTATTCTGCGTTACACCATCGTCTACCAAAATAAACAGATGTTAACGAAGCGAAAACGATTGAAACCTTAGAACAAAATGACCGTTTCGGGTTTATTGATCTATCCATAGACACAGTTTAATTTAATTTGGTAACGAAGCTTCTCCACCTCCAAAGTATGAAGTAATTTAGCGAAAATTAGACGTCCTAAAGAAAGACTATATAATTGTTAGCTTAAATCAAAAATGAGATCCGTTTCAGGGGAAACAATTATAACGACAACTGTATTATTGTCATTGTACCGAAGAAATGTTCTTTTATTCAAAAAAAAGGCTGAGGGCGTGTGTCTACCGATGTCCTTAGCTCCATGATGCAAAGAAAAAACAGGAATAGATTAATTTCATCGTTTATAACAAAAAATAGATTGAATGTACTAACTACAGATTTGATGGATTTGCCTTGATGTACTGGCTATGGATAGTGCGCCTACCTTAGAACGAATCAGTTGCAGCGAACAAGTCGGGAGTAGACCGACAGGTGGAATTAGTATTAAGTGGACTTGTGCTTACCTTTTTGACCGAAGTGCTAACTGAACCTATGCCTACACTTTTAACTCTAGTGCTAACTTGACTTATGCCGACTTTTTAACAAGACTTTTGCCATCTTTTTTTTATTCTGACAAAAACAGGGGCTATGCCTACATTTTTCCCCCTGGTGCTGATTAGGCCTATGTCTACTTTTGTCTCTAGTAGAAATTCGACCTATGTGTACCTTTTTTTTGTTTATCAACCTCAATGGGTCAGTTAATACCGAGAAGATTTTTTAAATAGATTCGTATTAATAGAATATGTAATCTTTGAAAGAAATCAGCTTGTAGATCAGGTTTGCTTGACGTATTTTCAAGAGGGTTTTGTCGAATACGAGTGGCCAGCCATATATATATATATATATATATATATATATATATATATATATATATGGCTAGCCACTCGTATTCGACAAAAAATATGTATATATATATATATATATAATAAAGGCGTTTAAACGTCTCTCTTTTAAGCGCTTTTCTTATTCAACCTTGTCCCAGACTAAGCAAAGCCTCGTAAAATCTGTGCCAATGCGTAAATACTTTCAAACTTGGCTTTTATCTCATTGTTCCCAATCGATTTGAATACGTACCTTTTGCAAACCTGTTCTAGAAGACGCTAATCTAATTTGCCTATGATCTAAACTAAACCATCCCTAATAAAAACAAACTTCGAAAATGAAATCGGTTTTGGCGGTATTTCAAACTGCAAACACGAAGAGAGGTTGGTATGGTTGAATATTTCATAAGCAGCAGTTATAATCATTTTTATGCGTGGCTGTGTTAAGAGAAGTCGCAGCTTAATTTAATCGTCCATATTGGCAGATTTCTAAACCTTTTCCGACTCTCCTATGTGAATTCCTCTTAATACTCCTGTGAATAATTGAATAAGCTCCTTACTAGCTCTATGAATACAAAATAGTCGAATGTTTGAGCTAAACAACTTTAAGAACAGATTTCAGTAACAATCACAAATACGTATGCAGGGGAAATGGTTGGGTATCTGTACCGCCCATGCTATCTTTTAACATGACAATAGTCATATCTGGCCGAAAATGTAATACTGCTGTTATATTTGGGCGAGAGCTTTCCACTCTTTATCTTTTAGTCTTGATAGAGTTAAAAAGCGTCTCCGAGTGCTTTTAGGTGACAAACTATTTTCCACTCTCCGCTCTTTCTCTCTCAGGTGCGATATAGCAAGCCTGACACTGCTTTGTTGCTACATCCCTAGGACCTACTGACACAAACTACATTTTCCTTAACCTTTAAGGACAAAAAGAACAAGTCGAGGATTATATAATTGCAACCATAATGAGAAAGTTAAAATTTTGGAGACACTTAATATGAAATGAATGTTTATTTGAATTAATAATCACTTGTAGGTACCTTTAAATACATCGATATCATAAAAATATTTGCCGTAATTTTAATTTGAACCATTTTTACTCAATAACATTGTATATAATTTTCTTTATTAGAAAATATCACAAAAATACAAAATATTTTTCTGAAAGGTTATTTGATAAATTTGACTGAAATTTAATTACTCAGGCTAAGACTGGAGAACTGTTGTATTTAGGCGGGAGCTGATCAGTCCTTATTTTCTAGGATTAAAACACGTCTCAGAGTTCTGTGCGTGATAAAATAATTTTTCCATCCTGCAACCTCTGGTGGCAGAATCTCACTGTCCTATATAGTTATTTTCATGGAAAGTGCTCTCTCGAAATAAATTCCTTGGTTCCGCCAGATCTAGCCTTCACGTCTAGGACCCACGATGCTACTCACATTGATGTGGGCAAACAAAATTGTGTCTGAGCAAACATCTGCAATAGGAATTAGCTACCCACCCTGAAAGAGGAGTATCCTCGATTACGAGTAACCAGCCATTAATTCCATTTTTTTCTTTTATCACCCGGATGAAAACCTCTCTCTGCTAGTTGGTCATTCCTTTAGTTAGGATAATGGTGCAGTAAGATATCTGATTCCTCAGTTCTGTCCGATTATTGGCACCTGCTAAAAAGTTAAAATTGTCTATTCGCAAAGTACTTTTATTTAACTATCCGCCCCAATTGTGTGAGCTGTGTGCTGAATATTATTTTACTACTCCTCCCTACCCCTAAAAAATCGTCACTTTTTCTCATGTCCAGTGAGTACATTCTATTCAGAGTTGAATTTCTTCAATATAAGTCATTTGTTGCACTTCTCTATGACTATTTTTCTTTGCTCAATTGAACGTTCTGCTACTTAGTTTATCTTTAACTTGTCAGAAAATTTTGTTGCAGATAGTTTGGACTTTAACTAAATTGAAACTTTTACTTTATTTTTTACTTTTTACTTTTTTTTATTTGGAGTAGATAAACCCTTCTATCGCCCGGTTCACACTCCACCCACATCCATTGAACAGGTGCAGGGTCTCATCCCTTGTTCCCTGTTCAGGAAGTGGTCTCCGGTACTCTTTTTCTCCTCAAACCTCAGTAATGGTGCTTCTGCGATTTTCCTGCTATGTGCGTGGTCGGTGGCAACATCTCTTCATTGTGAGGGTACCGGCTTGGCAGTTTTCTGATTGCTGCTTCCGACTGGTAGTTAGGAGCCCCTACCTCTTCCATAGCGTCAAGATCTGATCAACAGTTGCATAATATCGTGGTTCTTGCAGTGCTATGTCGCGAATGGATAGGTATTCCTTCAGGCGCTTTCGGTGGACAACCCCGAGGCCACACTTTACTGCAGACCGCGCCAGTTCCCTTCCAGTGCATGTCGCAGCTAATGACCGTTTGCCTCCTCTACTCGAGGTCTCTCTACAGCAACAACAGTAAACATGAACATCCATATCTCCGCCAAAAAAGATAAACCAGGCAAATTAAAATCACATAAACCTCTTAACATTTCCTTTACTAACATCCGCGGTATCCGAACCAACTTCAGTAGCGTTGAATCTTTTCTCTATCAAAAGTCCCCTGATATCCTAGCTCTCTGTGAGACTAATCTCAACACCTCAATTCCCTCTTCTGATTTCTCTATACCTGGCTACCTTCCCCTCTTCAGAAAGGATTCCAATGTCCACATGCATGGGCTTGGGGTTTACGTCAGTGAACGCCTTCCTCTAGCTAGAATGATCTCTCTTGAATCCTCACATCATTCTTATATGTGTTTCCGTCTCTCCCTTCTAAGCTCAGTTAGCTACCTCCTCTTTCTCTACCGCTCCCCATCATCTCCCGATTGCTCCGTTATTGACAGCATCTCCAACAATATCGACAAGGCCATTTTCTCCCACCCGTTTGCCCATATATTTCTGTTTGGCGACTTTAACGCCCATCATGCTAAGTGGCTGGATAACTCCGTCACATATCTTGCTGGTATACACACCATAAATTTTTCTATCACTCAATCTTTACGCAGGTGGTGGAGTTCCCCACGCGTTTTTGTAATAACCTTAATAGACACGACTCACTACTAAATCTGTGCTTTACCTTCACCCCTGACTCTTGCAATGTCAAGCAACTCTGCCCTCTTGGAAACTCTGACCATGCGTTAGTTTTTGTCAACATCTCCTTTCGCCTCCACCTCACCCCACCCAAAAACCTCAGACCAGCAGAATATCTTACTGCTACCAAAGAGCCGATTGGGACTCGTTCCGCGATTTCCTGGGTGACGTCCCTTGGAATAAATAATTTAGCTTTCCTGTTGAAGACTGTGCGGCTGATGTCTCCTCTTGGGCTAAGGCTGGCATCGATGCTTTCATCCTTGCCAGAAAGTTGAGACTTAAATCCCACTCATCCACCTGGTTCTCCCCTGCCTGCTCAGCTGCCATCGCCCACCGAAATCACTTCTTTCGGCTTTCCCGGAGTCACGCGTCGGACCATAACAGGCGCCTTTTTACCTCGGCTCGCAATGAGTGCAAGAAAGTACTTAAAGAAGCTAAGCTGATGTTTGCAGCCAGAATGAAGCAACGCATAGCATCCCGTACGTTCGGCTCCAAAGACTACTGGATGCGCTGTAAAAGCGTGCTGAACAGCAGTAAGCCCTCAATACCCACTCTAATCAACGAATTTGAGGTCCTCACCTCTTCAGCAGACAAGGCTGAGTGCTTCGCTCGCAGATTCTCCACTAACTCGACCCTGAACTCATCTGGAGTATCTGTACCCGACTTCCCTCTCCGAACCCAGGCCCAACTGACTGACATACTAATTACTCCCTCGGTGGTCTCCAAAATAATTTCTAAGCTTGACCCCCATAAGGCGAGCGATGGTGACGGAATACCCATCATTGCCCTAAAGAAATGTGCTCCTGCACTCTCCTCTGTTCTCTATAACTACTGCCTTTCTGCTTCTTGCTTTTTTACCTGCTATAAATCCTCCTTCGTGGTTCCTATATATAAAAACATTGGAGAACCCTCTGACTCCGCTAATTATCGCGCTATCAGCCTCCTACCGATCTTTAGCAAAGTGTTCGAAGCCATCATCAACATTTCACAGCCCACACACTCTTCTCTGACAAACAGTATGGCTTCCGCTTCACCAGGTTTACTGCTGATATGCTCACAACTATCACTGAGTATATACACTAGACCCTCGACAAAAAAAGCTAGGACCTGCATTGCCACTGATACTCAAATAGTTTATTTGCACGAACCACCGCTGTGTAAAACAGACTTGCGAAATTATGCTTCTCCGATCACTACAAATTAACCTGTTCAATTCTAGGGTGAACCGTTATTTTCACCTCCTATAAACTGTTTCTTTACGGTTAGAACTTGCATTGCTACTTATACTCAAACAGCTTCTTCCGCGAATTGCTGCTCTGAGGAACAGACTTCCAGGTGTATACTTTACCGATCACTACAATTTTAAACAGCTCAAATCTAGGATTAACCATTATTTTCCACTTCTATAAACTGCTTTTTGACACCTATAACTTTCAGTACCTCTTATAATCGAATATATCCTATCCACCAACCACTGCTCTGTGGAACAGACTCCCAAGTGTATGTATCACCGATCACTATTATCTTAACTTGTTCAAATCTAGAGTTAACCTTTATTTTCCCCTCCTTTAAACTGCTTCTTTACTGCTAGGACGTCTAAATGCCATTTTTACTCGAAAACTTATACCCTCGAAACAGACTCTGAAGACTGTGCTTCAGCGATCACTACAATCTTGACCTGTTCAAATCTAGGATTATCCGTTATTTCCATCTCCTATAAATTGCCTCTTTACGCCTAGGACCTGCAATGATACTTATACTTAAACAGATCCTATCCGCGAATCACTGCTCTGTGGAACAGACTCCCAAGAGTATGCTTCACCGATTACTACAACCTTAAACTGTTCAAATCTAGTGTTAACCGTTATTTTCCACTATAATAAACTATATCTTTACGGCTAGTCCTTGCAATGAAAATAATATTCGAACAGATCCTATCTGCGAATCACTGCTCTGTAGAACAAACCCCCAAGAGTTAGTACAACGTTCAATACAATCTTAGCCACTTCAAATCTAGTGTTAACCATTATTTTCCCCTCTACCTGTTTACATGACACTCTTATTTCAGCCTTGTATCTGGGGAGCATTACTGCAAAAATATTCAGTAAAAATAGTCCTTTTGAATGACGAAGTATTTTCCATTTTCCAACCGCTCTCTCACAGGCAGGATATATCAAACCTCCCTGATCTGTTGCTACTTCCATGGAAAGTACTCAGACGAACTACGTTCACTGGTTGCGTCAGGTCTAATCTTTATGGCTAGGACCTGCAGTGACACTTATACTCGAACAGCTTCTATCCACAAAACACTGCTTTGTGGAACGGACTCCCAAGTGTATACTTCCCCGATCACTACTATCCTAACCTGTTTAAGACTAGAGTCTATTGTTCTCTTCCCATCCTATCTGTGCAAACTAACCCTGTAATATATTAGATTGAACGTCAGACGTTGACAAGTATATTCGGTCGTGGTTGAGATCAACAAAGGTTAAATGTGGTTGACAGATACATCCTGCCGTAGATGATGTCAACAAGTGCAACAACAAAAACACAAACGATGGCTAGAAAAGATATGATTGATAGATACATCCGGCGATAGGTAAAAGTCAAACGAAGGCAGGGGTGGTTGGCAGTCATATCAGGCCGTAGATGACGTCAATAAAGCCACAACACGGAAAAACAAAATTGCGTGTGAGTTTTAAGACTCTAAAAGTCTCGAATTTTTGACTGAAGACAGAGTTTGGCTAACGAGTCTGACGGCTCCTTCGTATGTGTGTATAAGACAATATTTTTATAGATACGTGTATCCCGTTGTCGTTGTTTCCCCAGATCCAGAGTAATATGATACAATAATACATCACTTATAGTAAGCATATAGCTTGAAGAGTTCCCCTTGAGTGAGCCTTGTACAGGGTAAACATTTCTGTAAAAAAAAAGTTTATTATTTAATGTAAGAGGATACAACTTGACAGTGTTTTCTATTTCACTGAAGCAGACGTTAAACTCATTATTTCTTTCGCCTTTGTCTTATATTATTTACGCTTCCTTCTCTCCCTAAAACCTGACAAAATTTCTTGCGGCTTTTCACGCTGTCAAAAGGGGTGCGGTAAATATGGGACATCGTGTCCCTCCCTCTAAAAATAATTTACCCCTTTTTACAACTATTCATTTTTTCCCGCTTGCCTTTACAACCTTGTCTCGGTTTTCCTGTTGTTTCCACTCCGTGTCAGCAATCAATGCAGTGTCACCTGTGTCCCTTATTTTGTCAAGATTATATCAACTGAAATTAAATCCTGGTAGGACATCTAGTTCTTATAAGATAGCCTTACACGCCAAGTCGGTACCTATCACATTACTGATTCTCCTTTACAGTCTGTCAAGAACACTGAGATGAACAGCAGGGGCGCCTGACAATATATGACAGCAGTACTCCATTCACGGATTGATGTCTTTTTGGATCCTAAATATGAAATCATAATGGACTACCTCGAAAAGGAAAATACTTTCGAGGCACTGTGCATTACTTACTTGTACTTGTGGTGGCATTCACTCTAGGCGAGTTTAGTCGAATTCTTTTCTAGAAAAAATTTAATGGGACTTTTCACCACAATCGGACCCCAATTACATGTGCTTTAAATATTTTCCCGCCTTAGATTGCCAATACTCACTGCGGTAGACTCGTTTCGCTGACTTACTCAATTTATTTTCTATCTTTATGCAGACAGTTATAAGTCTGTACAACATTTTTCTTTTTCTTCTTATTTGTAACGTATCACCTCAGGACGTTAGTGATCATGGCTCTCCACAATATCTTCTTTTTTGTATCACTTAGTACGATTTCGCTATCCCCAACGATTCCTGTTTTGAGCATCCCAACTTTTTACACAATCTTGTTGGGTAAGATTTACGTACGGATTTCCACTGACACCCTTGATATATATTGTGATTGTCAAATTCTTTAATTCTTTATGCGTCCGAGAAAATCTAAGTATTTCTTGAAGTGGATATATATATTACAAGCGTAATATATACGCATCCACAGTTTGTTTTCTCATAGTCTATTCTAAATATTTTACATTTCGCTATGCGTAGGAATATTGCCAATCTGAAATATTTCTGAAAAGCTAGCAAAACTATTTTAAATACAAGTGGTCCCAAGAGTTAGAAATCGTTAAAAGATTTGCAACACTAGGGACAGCATTTCAAAACAGCAAGTTAATATTGACAACCAAGAAGAAGGTCGACTGAAAAAATAAAAGCGTTGGACCAATTGGGACCTTGGAGTCTGATCGGGCAGCGCCAGAGACGAAAATAACTTGCTAATCAACTAACATATTTGACGAAACTCCCATTATACGTTTAAAACCAAACATTGACATTCATTTTAGACGGAAATTATGGGATAATGAATCATCATTATTTACAGTCAGACGAATATCCTAATCGTTGTTGTTGATATCACAACGTTTCGGCTTTCTGATTGCAGGAATTATTATTTACATTATTTACAGTTAGAGTAATATCCTCATCTTTGTTGTCATTATCAGAACGTTTCGACTTTCTGGGATGAGAAATTATCATTATTTACAGTTAGACTAATACCCTCATCTTTCTTGGTATTATCGTAACGTTTCTACTTTCTATGCTTCTCAAAACTTCCCGATCAGAAAATTTGCTGCCGGATGTAGTTTATCGTCATACTCAGGATGAGGATTGACTTTTGGTGTTTGTTTAACGGCATATCGACTCCTCATGGGTCATTTTAATGCAGAAATGTTCTTTTCTTGTGAGACCTTGTATTTTTTCCTAAATATTTATTGCTGATTATTTTTATATTATTTTATATTTATTGTGTCGCTGAGGTGGATACGATACACAGATAAAGTGTGCTGCACTATTATTCAGCACACTATCGGGTGCTAAACGTATATACACAGAGCAGTACAATAGTTACAATGACAGACAAGACAGAACTTACCACACAAAGAGAAAGGGGGTTCGATCGCAACAGTCGGTAAAATAATCAGTCCTAATATTACAACTCGAATGCTAATGTTCTTTACTTAAATAGACCATTTCAAAGCAAACAGAATTTCAGGTTGGCATATTTTTTTTAATCGTATCAACCCGAGCAAGGCGGTAATGCCACTGATGTGCAGGGGGCTACATAAGAGTAAAAAGATTACATAGGAGGAAAGTAAAGAGAAAGACGAACCAGTTAGAAAGGAGCAAGAGAAGGATGGGAATACATGTGTGATGACAGTTGCAAAAGTGGAGAGAAAGAAAAGGATATACAGGGTGGTTTAGATAGAACTAGAGTCAAGTGGTTAAGAGATGGGTATTGACATTGCATTTAAATTCCTGTAGGTTGTAACCGTCAAGAAAGCAAGAATATGAAAGCGATTTCCACAGACGGGACGTGCGAGAAAAGAAACAGAGGGGTAGAATTGTCGTCTTCATTTGGTTGATCTAACTGTGAATGGGCGAGACCCAGTTGCCAGTCTGGTTGCACCTGTTGCAGGGGCACCAGTGACTTCAGTTCGCCATGAAAGAATTTATAGAACAGACAGAGGAAAGCCACATCCCGTCGGTGGAAAAGTGGCTGGAGTCGAGCCGCCAAGTCGGGACCTATCACATTACTGATTCTCCTTTGGAGCCTGTCAAGAACACTGAGATGAACAGCAGGGGCGCCTGACCATATGTGACGGCAGTACTCTATTCACGGATTGATGTCTTTTTGGATCCTAAATATGAAATCATGATGGACTACCACGAAAAGTAAAAGACTTTCGAGGCACTATGCATTACATACTTGTACTTGTGGTGGCATTCATTGTGGGCGAGATTAGTAGGATTCTTTTCTAGAAAAAATTTAATGGGACTTTTCACCACAATCGGACCTCAATTACATGTGCTTTGAATGTTTTCCCGGCCTAGGTTGCCAATACTCACTGCGGTAGACTAGTTGCCAGCCAACGCTATAGAATCCAGTCTGTTTTGCTATTTACGAATAATTGATGGGAGACAAGATGAATCCATAGTTTTTCCAAGGTAAGGGAATGCAATGAATTTGACTGGAATTTGAACTCGGATCTCCGATTCCACAAGTCGAGCCACTATCCATTATTCTGGCGTACCTTCATACCATGCATCAGAATTAAGACGACTGGAGCAACAAATCAAGTTGAAAAGCAGAGGAAAGATTAGGGCAGGTGCGATCTTGCTCCAGGATAACGCACCCGTTCACACTGCTCAGGTTGTATTCACCAAATAAGCCAACTGTAGCTTTCATTTTTTTTTTATACACATCCCCCTTACTCACCATCTATTTTCTTTCTTTTTTTTTTAAATTCAAAAACCATCTGCGCGGTCGCGATTTTCAAAACAATGACGAGATCATGTGGGGGAGTTTTTTGAAAACCAGGACGCCATATTATTTCATGATGGAATTGCAATGCTTAAGCATCATTGGACCAAATGTACTGATCACAAGGTGGATTATATTGAAAAATACTGAAAAACTGTCTTTCTCCTTCCAGATGAGACTTTTTGAATAACTCAAGTAAATATTTACTTACTCAACAGTGCTTACTCTAGAGTGTCTAATGGTTTTTGCGCCTACATGCTTACAATTTTGAAAATATCGATTTCTGTAATAAAGTGTTGAAATATTCAAGATGAAAGCCGGAAAAGAAAGTGTTATGAAATGAATAACAATGAAAAATGGATGGCAAAGAAACTATTTATTTCGTGTAATTAAAAAAGATGTAAAAGTTACGTTTTATAATTTTTAATAATGATAATAATCCATATTAATTTGGACAGCATTCATTAATTTCTGTTTGATTGGAGGAAATCTAATGTCGTCTGTTTTTGTCATACAATAATGACGTTTGCCTGAAGTGGACAAAGTAGAAAAAATTTAGAAAAACATAAAATATATGTAATATTTTTTGTTTCATTTGTTTTTTGCTGTGCTTCCGATATTATCCCAACCCTCAGGTCATTTTTATTTTGTGGCCATTAAAGAGGT
This sequence comes from Ascarosepion bandense, assembly GCA_037127315.1. Lineage (NCBI taxonomy): Eukaryota > Metazoa > Mollusca > Cephalopoda > Sepiida > Sepiidae > Ascarosepion > Ascarosepion bandense. Next base: position 967,288 of record JBBBDQ010001954.1, read on the forward strand.
TGAAGAAAGAAAGAACAGAGCTTCAAGCAGGCTGTCGAGAGCTATAATCACCTACATCCTAGTGAGATATAATATTAAAAAAAACTTCTTTACATTAACCCTTACAAAAACGTGTGGGTGGTGTAATAGAGCCATGTTCGAATTCAGTTCGAGTTCGTTGCAATCACTTACGCACAAAGGGAAAGTTATGAATTTATTTCATCTGTGGCATACATACGTCAACAAGAAGTTATTCTCACAATGTAACACGTAATCTGTGTTAGACAACAATCAACACTGGTGGCTATTGCCAAAGACATCGTCGTTTTGAGGGAGTTTTGGGTGGAAATGTCCAAATGAAGTCAACGTACAAATTCAACAACCACCGCTCATCATGATCAGATAATATTTTGACTTCTTTATATCCAGATGTGCGTTGTGGTACAGTGGGAACGAAAAATCGGACAGCTGAGTTCGAATTCCAGTCGAATCCATTGCATTCACTTACGCGCAAATACCCTTAGGAAAGGTATTAATCTGTTTCTTTCTCAAGCTATAGGTTAAATAACAGGACAGATTAGGTTCTATAGCCTTGGTTGGCAAGTCTACCGCAGAAAGTAATGGAAAACTACTGCGGAAAAATCTTTTGCCCAGTCAGTCAAGACTCTGTCAAGACATGATCACCCAAGCGTGTATCAAGTATAGCGCTTAACTGACTGATAAAATTAATAGTTGGAAATATAATTAAAGCTTCTACTCAGCATAAAGTATGGGATCTGCTTTTTATTGTCATGAAGTAATAAACTGATCCCCCAGGAATTAGTACAAACTAATATAATCGGAAACGAATACAATTAAAGCTTCTGTTGAACCTAAAGTGGGGAATACGTTTTCTATTGTTATGAAGTAATAAACTGATCCCCCTAGTATTAGCACAAATTAATATAATCGGAAACGAATACAATTAAAGCTTCTGTCGGACTTTAAGTAGGGGATCCGTTTTCTATTGTTATGAAGTAATAAACTGATCCCCCTAGTATTAGTACAAATTAATATAATCGGAAACGAATACAATTAAAGCTTCTGTCGGACTTTAAGTAGGGGATCCGTTTTCTATTGCTATGAAGTAATAAACTGATCCCCTAGAATTAGTACAAATTAATATAATCGGAAACGAATACAATTAAAGCTTCTGTTGAACCTAAAGTGGGGGATACGTTTTCTATTGCTATGAAGTAATAAACTGATCCCCCTAGTATTAGCACAAATTAATATAATCGGAAACGAATACAATTAAAGCTTCTGTCGGACTTTAAGTAGGGGATCCGTTTTCTATTGTTATGAAGTAATAAACTGATCCCCCTAGTATTAGTACAAATTAATATAATCGGAAACGAATACAATTAAAGCTTCTGTCGGACTTTAAGTAGGGGATCCGTTTTCTATTGCTATGAAGTAATAAACTGATCCCCTAGAATTAGTACAAATTAATATAATCGGAAACGAATACAATTAATGCTTCTGTCAGACTTAAAGTGGGGGATACGTTTTCTATTGCTATGAAGTAATAAACTGATCCCCCATGAATTAGTACAAACTAATATAATTAGAAACGAATACAATTAAAGCTTCTGTCAGACTTAAAGTGGGGGATACGTTTTCTATTGCTATGAAGTAATAAACTGATCCCCCAGGAATTAGTACAAACTAATATAATCGGAAACGAATACAATTAAAGCTTCTGTTGGACCTAAAGTGGGGGATCTGTTTTCTATTGTTATGAAGTAATAAACTGTCCGCTCACTAATTACTACTTATTAATATCATAATATAACCCACCTCTTCTCCTGCAGCTATGGGTTGAATAGAAGGACAGAATGAGTTCTATAGCCTTGGATGGCAACCAGTCTACCGCAGAAAGTAATAGCAACCTATTTCTTTCTTTTTTTAATCATCTCACCCTAAGCAAGGTATTCTACTGCCACTGTTATGCAGGGGGTTACATAGGGGAAAGTGATGAGAAAGAGGGGTTAGCTATAGGAAATGTCAGGAGGAGGGTAATGCACGGATGAGGATACCGAGAATGAGTGTGGAGTAGATGAAAAAAGAACTTAAGAGAATGGATAGAAGTTAGGAGATGTCTATTGATCTTACATTTAAATTCCTAGCGATTGTAGCTGTCGGGTAAGCAAATATATGGAAGGGAATTCCACAGGTGAGAAGTTTGTGAAAAAAAGCTGTTAGAGTAGAAATTGCGGTTACATTTTATTGGTTTCACTGTAAAAGGGTGGGACCTAGTTACTAATCTAGTAGCTCGTGTAAATTCATACCTAGGGGACACCAGTGAGCTAAGTTCATTGGAGTAGAAGCCGTGAAAGTATTTATAGAAGAGGCACAGGGAAGCCACGTCACGCTGGTGAGACAGCGACTGCAGCCGAGCTGGAAAATATTTTACCAAGTCTGTCATGTCTCATTCCAGACATGAGTGCACAAGCGTGTGTCACGTATGGCATTTAACTGACTGATATACACTAATATGCACAATAAAAAATTATTTCTGTCTGTGCTTTATGATTTTACGGGTCCGCACTGGTTGTAACAAAAAATATAGTAAATCGATCCAAAACCTAAAAAAGTTTTTGTATCACTGCTACGGTCATATGAGGGAATATAATAGTTGGAAATATTAGGTTGTCCCAAAAGTTCGTAAACACTTGCAAAAACCTGAAATTTTACTCGCCAAGTAATCTAAGGTTACCAGAAAACACTTGCAAACAATTGAAATTTTACTCGCAAAAACAATAAAACTTATTGCTCAAAATAAAGACAATAATTTTCCAAGACTTTCTGCCATCGATCTGCAAGAGTTCAGATCTGGTCAAAGTACCATTCAGCCGGCTTCGAATCAAAGAATACTTGACATGCTTCCTCGACTTCATCAAACGAGTCGAATCGGCGGCCTTTCAGAAAGTGTTGCACTGAGCGGAAAAGGCCGTAATCTGATGGAGCAAAGTCAGGACTGTAGGCTGGATGTGGCAGAACCTCAACGCCTTCCAGCTCTTCAAACTTCTCTTTGGTCTTCCTGGCGGTGTGTGTCTTGGCATTGTCCTGCTGCATCAAAGCGCGCTTTCGTTTGATCAGAGCCGGGTACCTTTGCTTCTACTTTTCGTAGACCCACTCAAGTTGCTGGCAGTAAAGTTCGGCACTGATGGCACGATCATTCGGAACCAACTCAAAATGCACGATTCCTTCAAAGTTCCACCAAACGCACAACATGACTTTCTTGCCGAATTGATCTTGATTTGGAAGCGACGGTGTCTCTTGCCCTTTTTGAACCCATCGCTTGTCTCGATTGTGCTGGACCAGATAGACCCATTTCGCAAGTGTTTACGAACTTTTGGGACAACCTCATATAATTAAAGCTTCTACTCGGCATAAAGTGGGGAACATGTTTTTTATTATCATGACGTAATAAACTGATCCCCCAGGAATTACTATAAACTAATATAATCGGAAATTAATTCAATTAAAGCTTGTTATACCTAAAATGAGGGAACTGTTTTCTATTGTTACGTAGTAATAAACTAATCCTCCTAGAATTAGTACAAATTAATATATTCGGAAATGAATACAATTAAAGCGTCTGTTGCACCTAAAGTGGGGGATCTGTTTTCTTTTGTTATGAAGTAATAAACAGATCCCCCATTAATTACCACTTATTAATATAATAATAATATAATCCGCCCCTTCTCTTGCAGCTATATGCTGAATAGCAGGGCAGATTGAGTTCTATAGCCTTGGTTGGCAACCAGTCTGCCGCAGAAATAATGGCAACCTACTGCTAGAAAATATTTTGCCCAGACTGTCATGTCTCTTTCGAGTCATGATTTCACAAGCATGTATCACGTTTGGCACTTAACTGACTAATATGCACAAGAAAAATATATTTCTGTCGTTACTTTACAAGTTCATGGGTCCGTACTGGTTGTAACTAAATCAATATAGTGTATTGATCAAAAAGTTTTTATACTACTGCTACGGCCATATATTCGATATAGTTCATAGTTAGGGATGTCATAGTATTCTTTAAGACTCGGCATTACGTGTAGAAATCCCTAAGAACTGTGTCTTTAAGTTTTTGCCAGAACGTAAACAAAAGATATTGTTTAAATATATATTTCTGCTCAATTTACTGATTAAAAACAGTTTTTTTACTCACAAAATAACATTCTTGTTTATATTATTTACAATACACTGTTCGGCTTGTTAGCATCATTTTTATTACCCACATTCCGAACGATAGAAATAATTTAAATAGTTACAATACAGTCAGTCAGTTAAAGTGCCATACGTGATACACGCTTGGGCGATCATGTCTCGAAAGTGACATGACTGACTGGGCAGAAGATTATCCCACAGTAGGTTGCCATTGCTTTCTGCGGTAGACTGGTTGCCGACCAAGGCTAGAGAACCCAATCTGTCCTGCTATTTAACCCATAACTGGAAGGAAGAGACGGATTAATACCTTTCCCAAGGGTATTTGCGCGTAAGTGAATACAGTGGATTCAACTGGAATTCGAACTCGGCTCCCCGGTTTCTCGTTCCGAGCCGATATCCATTGTACCACAACGCACAATACACCATTTCAAAAATAATGACAGACAACGTTATTTTAGATACTAGTGTATATCAGTTAAGTACCATACGAAAGAGACATGACTGAAGAATTATCCCGCAGTAGATTGCCATTGCTTTCTGCAGTAAACTGATCGCTAACCAAGGATATAGAACCCAGTCTGTCCTACTATTTAAACCATAACTGGAGGGCAGAGATGGGTTAAAACCATTCCCAAGGGCATTTGTGCGTAAGTGAACGAGAGGAATTCAACTAGAATTCGAATCCAGCTTCTCGTTTTGTCGTTCCGAGTTGATATCCACTGCCCCACAACGTACATCCCTATTAGATATTATCATTGAAACTAGAAATAAAACTTCCTGGAATTTTCAATATTCGCTAGATTCAACACTTATTTTAAACTTGTACCATGTTAAAAGGATGTGCGTTGTGGCGCAGTGGATATCGGCTCGGAACGAGAAATCGGGTAGCTGAATTCATTGCTTTCACTTACGCGCAAATACCCTTGGGAAAGGTATTAATCCGTCTCTTCCTTCCAGTTATGGGTTAAATAACAGGACAGATTGGGTTCTATAGCCTTGGCTGGCAACCAGTCTACCGCAGAAAGCAATGGCAACCTACTGCGGGATAATCTTCTGCCCAGTCAGCCATGTTTCTTTCGAGATATGATCGCCCAAGCGTGTATCACATATGGCACTTAACTGACTGACTGAATATAATAGTTGGAATCATGATTGACTTCTGGTCATAAAGTGGGGGATCGGTTTTCTATTGTTATTAAGTAATAAACTGATCACCCACTAATTATTACATAATAATAGAATACATCTCTTCTCCCTCTTGTTATGAGTCAAATAAAAGGACAGATTGGGTTCTATAGACTTGGTCGGCAACCAGTCTACCGCAGAAAGCAATGGCAACCTACCGCGGGATGATCTTCTGCCCAGTCAGTCATGTCTCTTTCGAGACATGATCGCCCAAGCGTGCATCACTGACCATGTTAAAAACTTATTTTCTGACTGACCATGTTAAAAACTTATTTTCGTGTTAACCTCTGTAGAAAACCGTAGAACAGATCGAACGAAATTTTATGCTAACAACATAAATATTGTTATTTAGCGCTAGATTTTCTTTTCGTAATTCGTAACACTAGTGATTGATTCTGAAAAAATTATGTTTGTTGTGCTCAAATTACAAAATTTAAAAATGTCAAAAAAATAGTAGAATAACCGAGAAACAGATTTCCAAACGTTTACTTTAATTGATATTTTCTGCATTCTCCCAGCAATAAAAGCCCTTCTTGAAATAAAATAAAAAATATTAAACAACCAAAGCCTCAATACGGACAGCAAAAGAATCAAAGTCGAAAATATCAAACCTGTCCACAGAAAAACAAAAATCCAATCAGCAAGAAAAAAAAATATGGCCTCTTGGATTTGTGTAAGCAATCGGTAGAAGTTGAAATGCTAAGAGGCAACTTCGCTGTCAATTTCAAATGGAGAATATTCTCATGAACACAAGGCAAAGAAAAACCAACATTAAGTGAAGAAAAATAATATTTTTTTCGTTATTATTAAACGCTGTGAAAGTCGCTTTTCAATGTTTTTTTTTTTTATTGAGAAATGAAATTCTTTCTTTTCTACCAACCGATTCGTGATCTCAGCTTAGACGTTATCACGAAGTCTTTTATCTGTGAGGTTAAAAAAGGAAGTAGTAAAAAAAACTGAAAACGAAAGCCGAAATTATAGGTTTTTGTTTGTGATGTGTTTTGTCATCAATTTTGGTCACATGTCGTAATCAGGACTGCTTTACTCGTTTGTATCTTTGAAATCATTGGTTGAAGTTAAGCTTTTACCGAAAATCGCAACCCAATTTATGATATTGAATGAAACACACAGTGTGGACCGAACTCACTGCTGAGTATAAAAGTTCAATCAGAGAAGCCTCGTAAATATTACCCAAGTTGTTAGGTTGTTTTTGTTTAGCGGCATAAACATCTATCGATTATTTAATGACGAAATCTAAATAGCACGCAATTTCATTTGTACAGATAATAATGGTTTATTGATTCAAGTATTACTAACTATAGAAATTTTGATTGATTGGTTCGTTTTATACCGTTTATCAGCCCTGTTAACGTTACTTAAGGCCAGGAACTATTTTTTTTTTTTGTAACATTTGTTTTGTGGTATGAAAATAATAAGTTTAGTAATACAAGTCTAACTCATTATAGCAAAGCATATTTGATTGCTTAATTTTCTACGGTTTATCAGCCCTTTTCAGTTAATTTAATGGCAGACACTAGCTTTTTATTTTAAATTAGAAGATTTGTTTTGTGGTGTGGAGACAATAATTGTTTAGTGATACGAGTCCAACTTATTTTCGCAGAGCGTATTTGATTAAAAATATTTTTTTAGATTGTAAGAATTTTCAAGGGGAGGACAATATTAACTTATTGATACAAGTCTTACTAATTATCACATGGCTGGTTGCGGAAAGAAGAGATGAATTCATGCCTTTTCCAAATATATGTGTGCATAAGTGAATACAACAAAATCGACTGAAAATAGAAATCAGCTCTGTGATCAACAATTCCAACCTAGTATCCATTACACTATCCGCACATCGAAGCTCACAGCACCTGTTATTGCAAGGCGGTTACCATTCTAGGTACTCATCAGGGTCAATGTTGCTTAACTTCTGTAAGCCTTCATGCCAAGGAACAGAGAAAGAATTTGACGATAACATGTCTTGGAAACGATTTCACTAATTGTCACGTCATTGTTTACTGAAATGCGAACGATTGAGGACAGGACAGATTGGGTTCTATAGTCATGGCTGGCAACCAGTCTACCTCCGAAAGTAATGGCCACCTACTGCTGGATAATCTTCTTCCCAGTCAGTCATGTCTCTTTCGTGACATGATCACCCAAGCGTGTATCAAGTATGGCAAATAACTGATACTAAAATTGCTTAAGCAAGCTGCACGAGGAGGAATGATGACTGGGGTCGCATCGAAGAAACCCAAAGAAACCTTAAGAAGGACGTTAATCCGATATGGATTTAACAATGGCAGCATGGAGACGTATATTCTGTTCTGACCAAAACATACACAAAGCAGTATGAATAAAAAGTATCCGAAAAAAGTAGAGATTTTTACTATTTACATTGTTCGGACTATTGTCCTGATCTTTATTGTCATATTAACGACGTTTCGTTAATGTAGCCTGCTTCAGGAATTTTTTTATATTTCCAGGATGAGGTATTGTAATTATTTAAGCTATTTATATTGTTTGGACTGTTGTCCTCATCTTCATTGCCGTATTCACGACGCTTTGGCCGTTGTAATCTGGGACCTTCTTCTGAAACTGTCTATATTTCTGAGATGAGGTATTATAAATATTTACAATTTTTACATTGTTTGGACTATTGTCATCATCTTCGTTGCCATATTCACTACGTTTTGGCCGTTGTACGCTCCTGCCTTCCTCAGATGGTTGGAATTTCGTTCATGAGGGTAGACTCTTCTATTTCTACGAGCCATGCATTTTTAAGATGCCTCAATATCATTAATCTTTCTTTAACTAAAAAAAAAGGTAGAGATAATTGAAATCATTAGAAAAGTTATTTGCACTGTAGGACGTGCGTTGTGGTGCAGTGGATATCGACTCGGAACAACAAATCGGGGAGCCGAGTTCGAATCCCAGTTGAATTTCTTGCATTCACTTACGCACAAATACTCTTGGGAAAGGTATTAATCTGTCTCTTCACTCCAGTTATGCACTAAATATTAGGACATATTCAGTTCTATAGCCATGGCTTGGCTGGCAACCAGTCTACCGCAGAAAGCAATGGCAACCTACTGCGGGATAAAGTTCTATAGCCATGGCTTGGCTGGCAACCAGTCTACCGCAGAAAGCAATGGCAACCTACTGCGGGATAATATTCTGCCAAGTCAGTCATGTCTCTTTCGAGATATGATCGCTCAAAGCGTTTATCACGTATGGCACTTAATTGACTATGTGCACAACGCGTTTCGCCTCTTTGTGATAGAGTTCTTCAGGTCAAAATGAAAAACAAAACCCGCGTATAGGTTTTAGGATATTGAGGAAGAGGTAATGAATATATTTATCATGTGCTACGGCTAGGATTTGTTTTCTTTTTTTCTATTCGGAAACTTTTAACGTCTGCAGGATTAAGAATAAGAGCACTTTGTGTAAATCTATTTTTCTTCATTAGTTCGTATAACGCATTGTGTATTACAAAGGCAACAGAACATAATACTTTATAGGAAGTATTGCAAAACAAAACAAAAATTGACAAAAATCTAAGGAGGTTAATTTCAACCCAGCAGACGTTAACATCTTCAAAACAAAAAAAAAAGAAAGAAAAATATATCTTCCTCAAAATTTCGGCGCTTGTAAATGGATTTCACTCTCGTTTCCACATGAGGAGGCCGACTATAAAAAAGTGAAATGCGTTGTCGTGCTAGTTTTCAGATTTTGTCACGTTATCTCTAATAATATAAAGGCAAAAACCTTAGAGAATTTCTCGAGGAATTATCTCTTTAAACTTTCCTCAAAGCACCAATAAGGACTGTCATTTATACCAAATTACACCATAAATTTTATAATCATTTTTGCTACAATTTTGACACAATTGATTTGTTTTATCACAGCATATCTACATCTCATGGGACATTTAATGCTGAAATTTAATTTTCTTGTGAGCGTTTTAAATAATAAATATGACATGTTATTTTGCTTTCACAACTGAATACCAGGTAGATGATACTCAGCTTTTGTTCATAGACATGATTGTGTGGGCATTTCTAGAAGCGATTATATGTGTGTTCTATGTTGTAGTTTTGTTGAAGTTATATTTTGAAATACATTTTTGATTTCCTTTAAAAAAATCATAGGATATTATAAGGATTAATGTCATGAAAGAGTTCTTTCATGTTGTTTGGTTGATTTTTTTTGTCGGAATATCAACCTCTACGCCGAAATCAAAATATTTTGTACGTAATTTTATGCTTTAAGAGTAAAAATACGCTTTTTTAGATATATATTTTGTAGATAATAAAATGTATTGTTCGTAATTTTGCTATCAAATGTATTTTCATATTTTTTACTGTTGCAGTGTCTTTTTGCTATAAAATATATTGTTACTCCTTTTATTTTAAAATATACTGTTTATTTTTGTTTGAGGAATAACTATTTGACCATGGCTGGGACCCTAACAGGTGCTATCACTCCGCATCAAGGTGAACCTGGGAACAACAGCAATTAAGAGGTGGTAAAATCTACATTCTCCTGATCACAGGCCTTGCTGCCCAATGTAGTTTATCGACATATCTCGGAAGAAATTTTGACAGGATTTTATACTTGCCCTAGCTTTTAAATGACACAAAATTAAAAAATTCTTTAATCGAAATTGAAACTTACTCATATGCAAATGTGAAAACATTTGCTTCGTTTTTCTGCAACGTTTTGAAAGTTTCTGATATTTGTTTTTATCACATCACCACAAGCAAAGCAATAAAGGCACTAAGACGCGATCAGATTACTGAGTGCAAAAGAATATGAGAAAAAGAAAACGTTATTAAGGAGAGAGAACAATAAAAGAACAATAATTAAGACGAAAAAGATAACTGATACTGAATTTAAATTCTTGAGGGTAAAATTTGATTGAAAAGGAATTATACAAGTTTTTCGTTTGTTTTTTCGATCGTAGTCAAGATCATCAAGTCTATGCCAACGACCCTTTCCTGTGCTGCATAGAACGCCCTTCGCGAGGGCTACATACAGTTTTGATTTCAGGATTTCCATTCTATTACACTGGTTGCCACTCAAGGCTATAGAACCCAGTCTGTATCACAATTTACCCATATTTAGAGGGAAAAGAGTTGGATTAATATCTCTCCCTAGGGTATTAACGCTAAAGTGAACTCAATGAACTTGGATGGAATTGAATTCTAACTCTACCGTGTCTCAATAGCGTATTTACTACATTATTTTCGTACATAATATATCAATATAAACTCAACTAAACTGAATGCATATTAATCAGTAAAAAGTGGAGCCCAAAATGCCAACTAAATCTAGAGTATTGATAGAGAGATTTTGCTGGAAACAAAGAAGAGAGTACTGAATTTTTATGTGATGTCTGTCCTTCAGTATGGCAACGAATGCTAGACAACCTCATCAAAGATAAAGGAAAGCAATCGAAATGAGGTCCTACAGAAGGATACTGGGGATACAATGGACAGAACATGTGAGCAACGACGAGGTTTTGCAGAGGATGGAAACGAAAATGAGACTTATACTTACACATCAGAAAAAGTCAGCTGAAGTCTCTGGAACATTTTGTGAGGAAGGAGGACTTAGAGAATCTGATGATCAAGCGACAGATAAAAAATATAGAGAATGCAACACGTGACATACTTGATGGACTTGAGCAGATGGATAGCGGAGCGGAGGTTAAGCAGGATAACAGGAGAAGGAATTTTGAGAGCTACAAGTGATAGGGAGACGTGGAGGGCCATAATTGTCTACGTTCTGAAGGGACACGGAACGAAAAAGAAGAGCCTTCAAGCAAGAAATAGCAAAATATTGGCTTAGTTTTAATATAAAACATTTTTCGTGTGACATTTTCATCGAACGTTGTATTTATCAGTATCGGTCTGCAAAACTACATTAGTAATTCCTCAAACACCCCCCTTTGTCTTTTCTGCATCCATTGTTGTATATTTTTGTCATATAAGAAGACTCAAGAAGAAGTCATCTCAAACAGGTGTCATATAAGAATAATGTGTGACTTCCGACAATTGTGTTCAAAACGGATGGCCAGGGAGTAAACACAGTCGACCTCGTTCTCAAAGAATTAGTGGTACTGTGCTGCTGGGATCACGTGACAAGTTTATATATATATATATATATATATATATAATATATTTTTTTTTAATCATATCATCCCGAGCAAGGCGGTAACGCCACTGAAGCCCAGGGGCCTACGTAGCCCAGGGGCCTACGTAGGAGTGAAAAGATTGGAAAAGAGAGGGCCGGAAACCACATCCTAAACAGAGAACAAGGGATGAGCCACTTTACCTGTTCAATAGCCGTGGATGGAGTGTGAACCTGGCGATAGTTTAGTCTATCTACTCCAATTGAAAAAAAAAAGGAGTGAGAAGATTGGAAAAGAGAAAGCCGGAAACCACATCCTTGACAGGGAACAAGGGATGAGCCTCTTCACCTGTTCAATAGACGTGGGTGGAGTGTGAACCGGGCGATATATATATATATATATATATATATATATATATATATATATATATATATACAGGGGTATATATATGTATATATATATATATATAATGTACAGGGGTATATATATATATATATAATTATATAATGTACAGGGGTATATATATATATATATAATGTACAGGGGTATATATATATATATATATATATATATATATATATATGTACAGGGGTATAGTGTAATTGGAATGTGTAGAGTCGGAGAAGAATAAGTGTCTGACGTACAATTGTTCGAATGCGTAATTATACAGGTATCGGTGATTTACCAAAGTTACTTTACTAAAGTAGATGTTATAACACAGTAACGTCGAGTTTCGTTGAACCTAATAAGGTTAATCTTGTAACCGCGTTGGTTATTGTTGCGACCTAAAAGCTTACTGATGTTTTGTGGTATCACACGGTTGTATCATCTTGGGTCTTGGTATATTATTTTAGTTACTCATTGATTTGTAGTAATAGTTATTACTACGAGGTGATATTCCGGTATCATGCAAGATAGTTATTAGCGTGTCTCATGAATAGTACCGTATTAAGAGGTTCCTCCTGATAATACATAGTGTCCTTTCTTAGGAGTCCTGAGTAATCTACTCAAGGACTAAATAGTAATATCACACTGTGAACACTGAACTCTGCTACTTGGCTGTAACTAGTATGACTGCTGCTGCTACTACTGGTAATCCAGTTAATTTCCTTGGTTGATCTGCTAGGACTTCTGTCTGGTGCTTAATATAGGTTATTATTAGTTATGTCACTCGAATTTATTAAGTTCTGGGTATGACGATAAACTACATCTGGCAGCAAAACCTCTGATTGGGAGGTTTTGAGGAGCATGGAATCACCTCTCAATCGCTGTTGTTCACCATGACATGAGATGGTTGCACCAGTTAGGCTTCCATCTTTGAGTATATAGGGAATCCCAAACAAAAAGACAATGAAAATATAAAAATACATTTTTATATCAAATGTAATATGTAATATCTTCTCTTAGGAGTCCTCCTGAGTAATCTACTCAAGGACTAAATAGTATTATCACACTGTTAACACTGAACTCTGCTACACGGCTGTAACTAGTATGACTTCTGCTGCTACTCGTAATTGTCTTGTGCTAAATTTAGGTTATTATTGTGGTCATGTGACCCCAGTGGAATACTCCATTCTTATAGTTTTATTTCTTATCTGACGATCAGCGTTCACCCACATGCATCAGTGTCAACACTTCTTTTTAGATGACACCCTCTCTTTTGGGGTGATGTTCCTTTCCACATGACAGTTACAAAAGGAACTGACGACGCGATTTTTTTTAACCCTAGCTTGATTACATAAATTTTATTGACGCAAAAGTTAATAACGTTTTTTTTTAAATATGTGGGGTTTGAACATCTGATTTTATTTCACACGTGACTGAAATGTATGACATATGTGTTCCTTCGGCAAACATAGATCCCCGTGCCTGCATAAATTGGCGTTTCAAAAAGACATTTTTTTTCATTGGCACGGTTATTATTTTACTGTCTATCATCATCAGTAACGTTTGCTGTTTTAAAAAGCGATTATCATACATGTATTAAAGTTTAAACATATGATGAAAGTTAATTTATGCATTTTTTGTTCTTGAAAATTTAAAACAAAAAACATAAAACACTATTTATTTTTAAAAAATAATTTTATATTTACAACATTCTTAAAACCAAGACAATTCAGACTAATGTCCATATATATATTGGGTCCCACCCATTCACAGTTAGATTAACGAAATGCAGACGACAATTCTACTCTTGCAGCTTCTTTTCTCGCACTTCCCGCCTGCGGAACTCGCTTCCATATTCTTGCTTTCCTGACGGCTACAACCTCCAGAAATTTAAATGCAGTGTCAATACGCATCTCTTAACCACTTGACTCTAGTTCTTTCTTCACCGCCCTGTATATCCTTTCCTTTCTCTACACCTTTGCAACTGTCATCACACCTGTATTCTCATTCTTCTCTTGCTCCTTTCTAACTAGTTCATCTTTATCTTCATTCTCTTCTACTTAATCTTTTTACACTTATGTAGCCCCCTGCACATCAGTGGCGTTACCGCCTTGCTCGAGGTGATATGATTAAAAAAAACGAGTGAAAACTAATGGGTTATCATCCAACTGTTTGAGTGATTTACTTGATTAAGAGTGCTCGATACTTATTAGATTATTATATATGTTAATATTTTTATCACAAGTTTATAATAAAATCATTGTTTACTTGCAACGCAAGAGCCGTTCTGTTTTGGTGCTAATTTATTAGCACCTGTCAGACAGTGAAATAGTTTTTTGCTAGGAGTCATTATGTACAGAAACTTAAAAATAACACAATTGTTGTCATATTCAGACAATTAAAGGGGAGGGATTTTGGAGTGTTTGCTTAAAAAAACATAAAAAGGCCAGGTCATGATGGATAGGAGAGAATTAAAATAACATACAACCCAGGCCCTGTCAATTTTAGTAGTGAAACATTTGGATGTATACATATGTATCTTAACATGTCTGCAAAGGCATCGTGTGTATTCGTGTAAAGGTTGCAGGATTTTCTTTAAGTTATTTATCACTTGAAATAGTGAAAAAGTGACAAAGCTGGAATGTGTTAAAACTATAATGTACGTCAAGCATATGTAGTCGACTTAGTAGGTGATATTTCCGTTAACTGAAACAAATTAATTATCAAAAGATCGGGGAATCAATACATTTATGCTTGGGAGTATATTATAGATGAAGGGATCTAGTTATATTACATTAGAAAATAAATTAATTATACTTTAGGGTATACATTAGACGATGATGACAGATGGAATTTATTTCGCTACGTTTGTTTAGCACATTTAATTTTGGGAATTTATTAATTTGCAATTATTGGGTTTTCGAGAATTGCAAGTGTTATGGTACCCTCCTACGAGGAATGAACTCTTCCTCTTGCTATATAGAAATTACTTGCGTGAATTCTAGAGGGCAGTCAAGTTACGAGTAGTTAACGACAGCTTTTAGTCAGGCAGCGTAAGAATACTTGCCGAATTTACTTGTTTCTATATTACTATTTATTTACACTTCTTTCGAATATCTTGTTTCTTGTTATACTAACACACTGTTTTGAACCTGCCTTCTTGTTTCACATCTTACTTCCGGTACAAAACGGTCATTACAAATTGGTGACGAAGATTCACAACAGCAAGTATTGTTACTGTAATTATTAAATTTTAGAATGTTGTTGATTTCTTATGTTTTATTTTGGTTGAAATTAATATGAGGTGTTGGTATTGATAATAAGCAAGCGCCGAAACTGGTGTTGTATTGCAGTAAACTATGTTTGTATCATTAACATTTAAAAATATTACTATACACACACACACACACACACATATATATATATATATATATATATATATATATATATATATATATATATATATATTCCAAACATATACTGTTAAATATAAGAGACAACGAATGTCTATTATGTTTAATCATGAGCCGTTCTAAACGTCGTATTTTGGCTTTAATTTCAGTTGAAAATATATATTTTTATTAATTTGGTTCTAAGCTTTCGGCTCACATGAGCCATCTTCAGAGAGGTTATTAAGACGGTAATACAGTAACATCCACCATCACCGACGATTTTATTTTGTGTTGACATAAAACTCCGCTAGAACCAAATTAATAAAAGATTATCAAAATGTTGGAGAATTTTTGTCTTTATTTGAAACCGAAATTAAAGCCAAAATACGAACGGCTCATGATTAAACATAATAAACATTCATTGCCTCTGATATTTAACAGTATATGTTTAGAAAATTATTTGCTGCCTTGATACACTATATATATATATATATATATATATATATATATATATATACTAGCAGTATAGTCCGGCGTTGCTCGGGTGTAATGAAAGCGTTAAAACTAATCCGTGGTCCTGGAGCTCAGACTCTTTGGATGTTGGCACGAAAGACTAAAAGCAATAGTTGTTTCCAATTAGAGCGAAACCGTAGACTGAAAGAAAAATGAATGGATGTAAGTCAAATTTTAATTTCCTGGTATTGACATCAAATAAGTTTTTTTCGTCGTAAACTGAATTCTGAAGGCTAAATAAGTCATCTGAGTAAATAGTATCATGGCTGAGACTAAGAACTAAAATTATACCTACTTAGAGCCAAACCAGAAGCAAAAATTAAATTAAAACGGCCGAAAAAATACAGACATACAGGCAGATAAACAGACACTCGCACAAACATCTTGCCTTACACACACACACACACACACACACACAAACACACACACACACACACACACACACACACACATATATATATTATTGTTTTTCTGCACTATTGTAAGAACTGCAACCTTGAAACTTTTGAATATCGTTTCTTATATCTTTTTCTATGAGTGTATCAAATTTGATTAAAATCGGACTACTCCTCCTATGACCCGTTTTTTTCGATTATAGATTTTCAGTATTTATCTGGAGTACTTCGACACATAATCTAGCTAAGAACACTTGCAGACGCTTATAGTACAACTGTGTAAATTTTCAAGAAAATCGGTTCAGCCGTTTTGGAGTCTATAGGTAACGGACACACACATACACACACACACACACACACACATACACACACACAGACAAAGTTCCATTTATAAATAAGTTTAGATATATAAGGTGGGGTATGATAAGTTTTTAGACACCCTTAATTACAGTAGTTTTGACTTATGTAATAATATGTGTTCTTTTTTTAAAGACATTACCGTGTTAGTATCAAGCTACTCTCATCTATGAACGATAGATGACTTATATTTTGCAATAAAAGTTCGTGGAGTAAGAAAATTGGTGAATTTCAACGATGGGAAATACTAGGAGTTTGGCAAGTCAAATAGATAAATTTTTAAGTTTTTCTATGTTAATAATCAAATGGTTACTCATATCTTGAGTAACCATTTAATGAAATAGACCATTCTTGTGCGGAACAACGTTCAGGAAGACCAAGCATCGTGTCTGAGCGAACGAAAAGGGCACTGAAGAAGGAAGTCATCAGAAACTGTTGTCAGAACGTCAAAGAAGTTGCCAACAGCATGAAAATGCCGCATTATGCGGCAAGAAAGACTCTGCACGAGTCAGGCTATCAAAGAAGAGTTGCAAGAAAGACGCCTTTGATTCCAAAGGTTAACAAGAACAAGCGTATAAAATGAGCGAGAGAAGTCGAGAGAAAAGATTATGAATTTTTGCAGTTTGTAATTTGGTCAGATGAAATACATTCTGCCAATATTCGAATTCGAGACAGGTTTATGTTAGGAATTCAGAATGAGAATTAAAATACTGAATGTCTGCAGGCGACCCTGAAACATGGAGAAATTGGAGTAATAGTGTGGGTCTCTGCCTAGTTTGGCGGGAACTCTGAGATAATTCTTGTTAACGAACGGTCGAATGGTCCAAAATACTGTCAAATATTAGTGAAAGAACTATTCCTATTATTTGTAAGCAATCAGATTGACCAGAATGTCTCCCTTTTCCAAGAAAATGGAGCGTCATGTCATACAAACAAAGCCTGAAAGTAATCGCAAGGAATCAAGTCACTGCCATGGATAGCCCAAAATCTTGACATGAATTGGGAGCACACTCACCAAAACCTCCGAGAACGTGCAACCAGAATCACGTCAGTGGCAACCCTTTAAGGAACACTGCTAAAAGAGCAGGAAAGTCTGGAGCAGGCGATTGTTGATAACTTCATAAAATCCACGAAAAATCGAATACAAGTACTGAAACTAGCAAATGGAGAACTCCATAAAAGTCCTAAATACTGTTTATTTATACTGAGTTGGGATTACATAATTAAATTTTGAAATTGGATGCAGTTTATATCTCCCGGTTAAAAGCTTTTTTGAGGCCACTATATATAGTAAAATCAATCATCATTCATTTCGATAATAAAACTAATCTATATATAACAATCATTAATATATAATAATTAATATTCATTTCTATAATAAAACTAATCTATATATAATAATCATTATATATATAATAATCATCATTCATTTCTATAATAAAACTAATCTATATATAATAATCATTATATATATAATAATCATCATTCATTTCTATAATAAAACTAATCTATATATAATAATCATTATATATATAATAATCATCATTTCTATAATAATTAATTTATATATAATAATCATTATATATATAATAATCATCATTCATTTCCTTTATAATAAAACTAATCTATATATAATAATCATTATATATATAATAATCATCATTCATTTCTATAATAAAACTAATCTATATATAATAATTGTCATTATATATATAATAATCATCATTCATTTCTATAATAAAACTAATCTATATATAATAATCATTATATATAAGAATTCACTATTCATTTCTATAATAAAACTAATCTATATATAATAATTAATATATATATAATAATCATCATTCATTTCTTTATAATAAAACTAATTCATATATAATAATCATTATATATATATAATCATTCATTTTCATAATAAAACTAATCTATATATAATAATCATTATATATATAATAATCATCATCTATTTTATAATAAACTAATCTATATATAATAACTATTATATATATAATAATCTATCATTCATTTCTATAATAAAACTAATCATATATAATAATCATTATATATATAATAATCATTCATTTTTATATTAAAACTAATTTACATATGTATAATAATCTACTATATATATAATAATTAATCTATTTTATATAATAAAACGACTTCATATATAATAATCATTATATATATAATAATCATCATTCATTTTTATAATAAACTATCTATATATAATAATCATTATATATATAATAATCATCATTCATTTCTATAATAAACTAATCTATATATAATATAATTATTATATATATAATAATCATCATTCATTTCTATAATAAAATCCACCTTATATATAATAAATTAATATATATATAATAACTATCATTCATTTCTATAATAAAACTAATCTATATATAATAATCATTATATATATAATAATCATCATTCATTTCTATAATAAACTAATCTATATATAATAATCATTATATATATAATAATCATCATTCATTTCTATAATAAACTAATCTATATATAATAATCATTATATATATAATAATCATCATTCATTTCTATAATAAAACTAATCTATATATAATAATCATTATAATAATCATCATTCATTTTATAATAAAACTAATCTATATATAATAATCATTATATATATAATAATCATCATTCATTTCTATAATAAAACTAATCTATATATAATAACCATCCATTATATATATAATAATCATCATTCATTTCTTGAAAGTAATAAAACTAATTCATATATAATAACTATTATATATATAATAATCATCATTCATTTTTATAATAAAACTAATCTATAGGTAATAATCATTATATATATAATAATCATCATTCATTTCTATAATAAAACCCATCTATATATAATAATCATTATATATATAATAATCATCATTCATTTCTATAATAAAAACTAATCTATATATAATAATCATTATATATATAATAATCATCATTCATTTCTATAATAAAAACCAATCTATATAATAATAATCATTATATATATAATAATCATCATTCATTTCTATAATAAAACTAACTATATATAATAATCATTATATATATAATAATCATCATTCATTTCTATAATAAAACTAATCTATATATAATAATCATTATATATATAATAATCATCATTCATTTCTATAATAAAACTAATCTATATATAATAATCATTATATATATAATAATCATCATTCATTTCTATAATAAACTAATCTATATATAATAATCATTATATATATAATAATCATCATTCATTTCTATAATAAAACTAATCTATATATAATAATCATTATATATATAATAATCATCATTCATTTCTATAATAAAACTAATCTATATATAATAATCATTATATATATAATAATCATCATTCATTTCTATAATAAAACTAATCTATATATAATAATCATTATATATATAATAATCATCATTCATTTCTATAATAAAACTAATCTATATATAATAATTAATATAATATAATAATCATCATTCATTTCTATAATAAAACTAATCTATATATAATAATCATTATATATATAATAATCATCATTCATTTCTATAATAAAACTAATCTATATATAATAATCATTATATATATAATAATCATCATTCATTTCTATAATAAAACTAATCTATATATAATCATTACAATGTGTGTTGCGGTGCAGTGGATATCGGCTTAGAACGAGATATTGGAGAGTCGAGTTCGAATTCCAGTTGAATTTATTGCAAATACTTACACGCAAATACCCTTGGGAAAGGTATTAATCCGTTTCTTTTCCCTCCATCTGTGGATCAAATAGCGGGATAGATTGGGTTCTACAGCCTTGGATAACAACCAGACAGTAATGGCAATCTAACACGGAAAATATTTCTGTTCAGTCAGTCATGTCTCTTTCGAGACATAATCGCCCAACCGTATATCACGTATGGTACTTAAGTGACTAACTGATATATACCCATTAACGGTTTTACGTATTTGTTTCATTAATGCCTCTTCCCTGTATCCACTGCTTTGTCGAACCGACACCCGAGAGGAAACTTCCCCGATCACTAATATCCTAACCGTCATCTATTCTCACATATCTCCATAAACTTTACCTGTTATTCTGTAACCGACTACCTCGAGTGGCTCTTAGGCCTTATACGGGGTGAACATCATTGTAAAAAATCACCAGTTACTGACCTCACCGTTTTAGCAAGAAAATCATTCTGGAAACGAATTGTGTGGCCACTACTTTTGCCTGATTTGAGCCCAATCGAGCATTTACTGGACGTGGGGATCTGTTCCTATGCAAGATCCTGCATCTAAACATATTAGGGGGGTGTGGGCAGTTATAAAGACGGCATGGTTCAACATCTATGGAACATCAAACACTTTTCCTTTTCCTGAAGAGTCTACATAAGTTCGTTATCACCATCCGAATTACCACTTACCTCATTAGACGAACGCTTTGTCGGAAAATTGCCGACACCAAATTAGTGAAGCCAATTAGGAACACTTTCATTTTTGGCTTCCTTGTAACTAAGATAGCTGCATTTTTTATGGTAGGAAGTGGGGTTTAGGCCCAAACTAACAAACTACATATTAAAAAGTATAAGTTTATATTTCTAGACACCCTAATAGATATGTAGATAAACTGAAAAGATATATATATATATATATATATATATATATATATATATATGAATAGAATGAGATAGATAGGTAAATAGATAGACAGAGAGACAGATAGATATGAATAGGCTGAAAGAGATACATAGTTTTGATAGAGATAAAAAGATATTGAACATAGAGAGTGGGTAGAGTAATGGATTAGAAAATCGGAAAACTGAGTTCGAATTCCAGTCAAGTTTATAACATTCACTTATGTGTAAATACCACTGGAAAAGTTATGGCTCCTTGTCCAAGGTATGGGCAACAAGCAAGACACACTGTGTCCTGTAGCTTTTGGTAGCAACCTGTTGAGGACCATTCAGAATTGAAAACCTGAGGTGGGGTAAATTTGAGGTTCTTGTACTTTTTCAGAAAAAGGCTTCTACAAAACGCTCTACAAAACAAATCGTGTAAACGACCAAATCAAAACACAACGACAATATAACACATGCGTAAAGCAAAAGGTCCCTTTTCATTTTTATCTCTTGTTAATAAAGGACCCAGTCTTTTCCAATAAATTAAATTGTTTAACACTAAGTTAAAAGGCCTACTAATGCACAATAAACATTCTTCTATATATGCCGTGCCCCTTCAGGACATACGCGATCATGGTCTTCTACATCTTGTCGCTCTTAATAAATCTCCTCTTGTTATTCCACTGAATCGCTGCTCCACCATCCATCTGCTCAAGTCCATCAAGTATGTCATGCGTTGCCTTCTCTTTTATCTTTTATCTTTTATTCGTTCCTTGAGCAACAGGTCCTCCAAGTTCTTCCTC
The DNA here is from genome assembly GCA_037127315.1 of Ascarosepion bandense. Lineage (NCBI taxonomy): Eukaryota > Metazoa > Mollusca > Cephalopoda > Sepiida > Sepiidae > Ascarosepion > Ascarosepion bandense. The sequence goes on from JBBBDQ010001954.1 coordinate 989,321, forward strand.
ATTCAGTCAGTTAATTGCCATACGTGATACACGCTTGGGCGATCATGTCTCGAAAGAGACATGACTGACTGGGCAGAAGATTATCCCGCAGTAGGTTGCCATTGCTTTCTGCGGTAGACTGGTTGCCGACCAAGGCTATAGAACTCAATCTGTCCTGCTATTTAACCCATAACTGGAAGGAAGAGACGGATTAATACCTTTCCCAAGGGTATATGCGCGTAAGTGAATGCAAGAAATTCAACTGGAATTCGAACTCGGCTCTCCGATTTCTCGTTCCGAGTCGATATCCACTGCGCCACAACGCACATCTTCCTCATTACATGTCCCAAAAAATTCAGCTGACTTTCCTTCTTGTGTTCATTCTCACGGAAACCTCGTCGTTGCTAACGTGTACCGTCCATGCTATCCTCAGTATCCTGTTGTATAATCACATTTCGGTTGCTTCAAGTCTTTCGTTCATCACTGATGAGATTGTACAGCATTTGCTGCCATATTAAAGAACGGACATCACATAACAATCCAGTACACTCTTCTTTGTTTCCAGTAAAATCTTTCTGTCTTTTAATACTCTATTCAGCTTTTGTAAAGCATCCTTTGCCATGCCATTACGCCTTCGGATCTCTATATGGATAATAAACATTATTTGTCTTATAATCAATACTATTTTTTATCTCTCAAATTTCCTTCTACTATATATATATATATATATATATATATATATATATAGTAGAAAGAAATTGTTTGTCTTATAATCAATACTATTTTTTATCTCTCAAATTTCCTTCTACTATATATATATATATATATATATATATATATAGTAGAAAGAAATTATTTGTCTTATAATCAATACTATTTTTTATCTCTCAAATTTCACTTCTACTATATATATATATATATATATATATATATATATAGTAGAAAGGAGTATTGTCTTATAATCAATACTATTTTTATCTCTCAAATTTCTTTCTACTATATATATATATATATATATATATATATATATATATATATATATAGTAGAAAGAAATTATTTGTCTTATAATCAATACTGTTCTTTATCTCTCAAATTTCCTTCTACTATATATATATATATATATATATATATATATATATTAGAAAGGAAATTGTTTGTCTTATAATCAATACTATTTTTTAGCTCTCAAATTTCCCTTCTACTATATATATATATATATATATATATATATATATATAGTAGGGAAAATTATTTGTCTTATAATCAATACTATTTTTTATCTCTCAAATTTCTTTCTACTATATATATATATATATATATATATATAGTAGAAAGAAATTATTTGTCTTATAATCAATACTATTTTTTATCTCTAAAATTTCCTTCTACTATATATATATATATATATATATATATATATATAGTAGAAAGAAATTATTGTCTTATAATCAATACTATTCTTTATCTCTCAAATTTCCTTCTACTATATATATATATATATATATATATATATTAGAAAGAAATTATTTTTGTCTTATAATCAATACTATTTTTTATCTCTCAAATTTCCTTCTACTATATATATATATATATATATATATATAGTAGAAAATTATTTGTCTTATAATCAATACTATTTTTTATCTCTCAAATTTCTTTCTACTATATATATATATATATATATATATATATATATATATATAGTAGAAAGAAATTATTTGTCTTATAATCAATACTATTCTTTATCTCTCAAATTTCCTTCTACTATATATATATATATATATATATATATATATTAGAAAGAAATTATTTGTCTTATAATCAATACTATTTTTTAGCTCTCAAATTTCCTTCTACTATATATATATATATATATATATATATATATATATATATAGTAGGAAAATTATTTGTCTTATAATCAATACTATTTTTTATCTCTCAAATTTCTTTCTACTATATATATATATATATATATATATATATAGTAGAAAGAAATTATTATTTATATATAATCAATACTATTCTTTATCTCTCAAATTTCCTTTCTATATATATATATATATATATATATATATATATATTAGAAAGAAATTATTTGTCTTATAATCAATACTATTTTTTAGCTCTCAAATTTCCTTCTACTATATATATATATATATATATATATATATATATATATATAGTAGGAAGAAATTATTGTCTTATAATCAATACTATTTTTTATCTCTCAAATTTCTTTCTACTATATATATATATATATATATATATATAAAATAATTTATTTGTCTTATAATCAATACTATTTTTTATCTCTCAAATTTCCTTCTACTATATATATATATATATATATATATATATATATAGTAGAAAGAATTTATTTGTCTTATAATCAATACTATTCTTTATCTCTCAATTTCCTTCTACTATATATATATATATATATATATATTAGAAAAAAGTATTTGTCTTATAATCAATACTGTTTTTATCTCTCAAATTTCCTTCTACTATATATATATATATATATATATATATATATAGTAGAAAGAAAGTGTTGTCTTATAATCAATACTATTTTTATCTCTCAAATTTCTTTCTACTATATATATATATATATATATATATATATAGTAGAAAGAAATTATTTGTCTTATAATCAGCTACTATTCTTTATCTCTCAAATTTCCTTCTACTATATATATATATATATATATATATATATATATATATATTAGAAAGAAATTATTTGTCTTATAATCAATACTATTTTTTAGCTCTCAAATTTCCTTCTACTATATATATATATATATATATATATATATATATATATATAGTAGGAAGAAATTATTTGTCTTATAATCAATACTATTTTTTATCTCTCAAACTTTCTTTCTACTATATATATATATATATATATATATATAGTAGAAAGAAATTATTTGTCTTATAATCAATACTATTTTTTATCTCTCAAATTTCCTTCTACTATATATATATATATATATATTTTCTAAACAACATTAACAACCTAACAAAACAGTTTCTAAAATGCAAATACCCAATAAAAATAATAAAGGAAGCACTACATAAAACCATCCACATAGACCGCAGCACACTTCTCACATACAAAAAACGAAAAGATAATAACCGAATTCCCATGGTTTTTAACCATAATCAATATTCCCACACACTCATCAAAAATTTAAAAAATGATTACAGGAACCTCCAATCAAACAAAAACATCAAAGACATTTTCGATAGGCCACCCATAAATGCAAAGAAACAAACACCCAACCTATCAACTATCCTCACTTCTAACAAATATTTAAATAATACAAACCTATCAGGGAATTTAAAATGTGGAAAGCCCCGTTGTTTAATTTGTAAACATCTAATAACAGACAAAACATTCTCTGTACCCAACACAAAAATAAAATTACACCCACCAAACCTTACTTGTGATAGCAAAGACATCATCTACTATCTCTTCTGCTCAATTTGCCCCAACAGTGGATATATCGGCGAATCCGGTAATAGCTTTAGATTTCGCTTCAATAATCACAAACTAAATATACGACAAAAAAATGTATACTCCCCAATTGCAGCACATTTTAATCAACCCGATCACACTTTAGAAAATTGCAAATGTTTATTAATAGACTCCAATTTTAGTTCTACATACACACGCAGAAAGAAAGAAAAATACTGGATTTTAAAATTAAACACACACAAGCTAGAGTTAAATAGGGACTTAGGTGTGTTGAATCTCTACAAATATTTCAATAGGTAAAAAGAATTTTCTTTCAGATATTCCAAGGAATTTTTTATCTAAAACAAACAGACTTTCTCCACGGACGTGTCGCGTGTTGATTGGTTGACCGAAAATAAACAAACGGACGTGCCGCATGCTGATTGGTTTATCGACACCACGCGATATAAACAAAAAAATAGATATTCCAAGAGATTTTTTGTCTAAAACAAACAGACTCTCTCCACGGACGTGCCGCGTGTTGATTGGTTTACCGAAAATAAACAAACGGACGTGCCGCATGCTGATTGGTTTATCGACACCACGTGATGTAAACAAAAAAGTATTCGGACGCTATCGTAAAATACGTTTCCAATTCTAATTTAAAAATCACTTGTTTCTGAGGAAGGACCGAGGACGGTCTGAAATATAAAAATACAATAAAAATAAACAAATACTGTTTAAAAAAGTACGTTTTTAAATTCAAAACTTTTTATTAATATTCTTTCCTATACATATTAAGACAGTATACGTGGATGATCATCACTATATATATATATATATATAGTAGAAAGAAATTATTTGTCTTATAATCAATACTATTTTTTATCTCTCAAATTTCTTTCTACTATATATATATATATATATATATATATATATATATATATAGTAGAAAGAAATTATTTGTCTTATAATCAATACTATTTTTTATCTCTCAAATTTCCTTCTACTATATATATATATATATATATATATATATAGTAGAAAGAAATTATTTGTCTTATAATCAATACTATTTTTTATCTCTCAAATTTCTTTCTACTATATATATATATATATATATATATATAGTAGAAAGAAATTATTTGTCTTATAATCAATACTATTTTTTATCTCTCAAATTTCCTTCTACTATATATATATATATATATATATATAGTAGAAAGAAATTTGAGAGATAAAAATAGTATTGATTATAAGACAAATAATGTTTATGTTTAAAAAGGAAACTAAACAGTTTTTACAATTAATCTACACAAGGATATATATATATATATATATATATATATATATATATATATATATACCCTTGTACAGATTAATTGTAAATACTGTTTAGTTTCCTTTTTCACCATCCGATCAGTTTTAGAACCACTGGAGTCACAGAGTTTAATCGATTTCTATTTTTTCCTTAGATTAGCTCAATTTCATTAGCGTGCAATAATATAAATCTATTTTCGTAGTGTATGAGGAAATTTGCTTAGCCTAAAAAAATATCACGTGATCTGTGACTTCATCAGATTTTTGTCACACCCAGACACTATTTCCTCGACTGTCGATTAAATTTCCTACGGGTATTGTCTGTGAGAAACGTTATTCCAAGGTAGCGAACGAAAATTGGAACGCTGCACTAACATTCTGGCCAGCCTTGTAGAGAGATCGCGGATATTGATGATGTCAGCTTTTCAATTGTCAGTCATGTTATCAATGCGAAAAAACAAACTGGATCCATCAATTCAAAATCTGTTTGGAAGATAAAAGCAACGCCAAGAGACGCCATATAAGTGTTCAGGAAAAGTGTGAAAAATCCTAGGAAGACATTATTCATTTTGTTTTGAATAATTTGCACAAGGATATATATATATATATATATATATATATATATATATATATATGAAAAATGAATTAGAGCTCCAAAGGATAGGAAGTAGTGGCACTAAGCATCTACACAATTCAACACTATATAAATATATATGTGTGTGTGTGTGTGTGTGTGTGTGTGTGTGTGTGTGTGTGTGTGTGTGTGTGTGTAATAAAATACAATATTTGATATTTAGGATATCCATATCAAACACCCATCTCGTCAGCGAGACCGGAAATCTTAACGAGATGAGTGTTTAAAAATACCTGTCGAAATGGCCATCTTAAACAGGAAATATTGTATTTTTATATGTAATAAATGATATAATATATGACTCTGTAAATAAATAAATTTAATTACATTGAGACCACTGGCTGGATCACTGTTAATATATATAATGTTAATAGGATCTTTTGGGATTTACAACGAAGCCATTCTTTTTCGGATTTATGACCTATATATTATATATAGTGTTAAGTTGTGATTAGGCTTAGTTCCAAGGTTGATGTTTTTAGTGATTTACTTGTAGAAAAGCATTTTTGGCAAGCAGTTTTTGTCATAAAATGCACGATATCGAGATAGAGATAAAGCGTTAATGGAATTAATGTGGAGAAGTTTGTTACTTGAGAAGCAGAATTGTGCCGACTTCAAAGCATTATTGTGATGTTTTCAATACATTACAATAAAAACAATAAAAAGCATACTTTTGTCAATAGAATCACTGACAAAAAGATTAAATTACACGAAGTTTCATATAAGTAAGGAAAAATCGGTAACAACTACAGTAGAAAAAAATCCCTAAAGAGTGATCATCATCATAAAGACAATCTCAGCTTCTAGAGCTTGAATTCATTCGTACGATTATGATGTTAAATTTTATTTTGAATCGACAACTAACCAGTGGAAGCTGAGATTTAACAATCAAGTGTTGTCTTTAAATAACTGTAGATGCAGCAAAAGCAATGCTTTGTTCGGATGTTTTTTCCACCTGAATCCATCCTGCATATATACAAGTCAACCATCCGTCCGTGCATGGAGTACTGCTGCCATTTATGGTCAGGTGCCCCTGCCGTTCTCCTCAGTGTTCTTGACAAGCTCCAAAGGAGAGTCTGTAATGTGATAGGTACTGATCTGGCGACTCGTCTGCAGCCACTTTCCCATCGTCGAAATGTGGCCTCCCTCTGTCTCTTCTATAAATACTTTCATGGCTTCTGCTCGGATGAGCTTAAGTCACTGATGCCTCCTCAACAGGTGTTTACCCGTGCAACCAGACTGGCAACTGGGTCCCACCCATTCACAATCAGGTTAGCCAAACGCAGACGACAATTCTACTCCTGCAGCTTCCTCTCTCGCACTTCCCGCCTGTGGAACTCACTCCCGTATTCTTGCTTTCCTGACGGTTACGACCTCCAGAAATTTAAAAGCAAAATTAATACTCACCTACTTACCACTGGACACTAGCTCTCTCCCCTCCCCTGTGTAATCTTCACCTTCTCTCCGCCCATGTATCTGTCATTGCACCTGCTTTCTCAGCTTTCTATTGTTCCTTTCTAACTAGCTTGTACTCCTCACTCTTTTCTAATTAATCTTTTTACATTTATGTAACCCCCTGCACATCAGTGGCGTTTCTGCCTTGCTCGGGGTGAAATGATTAAAAAAAATATATATATATATGATTGGAAATTAGAGAACAATAACAATAACGTAATTATTACCGAGAATATCGTCGCTAAAATCTTAAAATTGAAAAAGAAAATAGATGTAACTTATGCCTTTTAGAAAAACTCATCATCTTAAACCATATAAATAATCCTAATCTATATTTTAATCTTATGCCTTTTAGAAAAACTCATCATCTTAAACCATATAAATAATCCTAATCTACTTAACAAAAAAATGTAAATTAATGGCCACATGGGGGCATAGGAAAAATACTTAAGTACTTATACCCGATTGATGCTGATTCCTCTCTCTATGTATATCCCTTTATTTCTCTCGTTCTTCCTCACGCTCTTTCTTTCTTTCGAAGAAAATACAATTAATAACTATGAATCACGCCCCTATGATTTCATCACCCTGCATTTTAATATTTTTAAAAATTTTAACACCATTTAATTTTAAAATTTTACTTAAAATTTTAATTATTAATTTTTATCTAAATGTAGCCTTAGTACATTTAAATTTTTACTCTTGTTATTACAGTAATCTAACTTGGTGTCGTCTCTCTAAAGAGTCTATGTTGGACTTTTCCGCTTACTATATGATTAGTAGGAGAGGAGGCGTTGGGTAGGAATAAGAGTCGAATTGATTGAACACTGGACAACCGGCACACGCACTAGTCGTGTGATACTCTTCGGTTGTATTTACTGTTAACTATACAATAGTTCTATAACACACGTTTTGTTATTTCTTAAACCTTTCGCTTGGTCACAATAATTTGGCAACAAGATATTCGAAGAAACGAACTTCACGTGAAGTCATAAAAAATGACCTGCGTCTATAACAGTGGTAAAAGAAGAATTTTAAGCAGGCTCTACGACAAAAGGGTATTCAGTGTACCTAGAACACTGGCAGCGATAAAAAAGGAGCTCTTCAAAACAATAGGATTTCTACAAGTTCAATTCAGTGGTTAAGAAGAAGGTTGGTGAACCTTGTTATTTTTCTTCCAACAAGAACTGTACAAGTTCGCTGATCGGGTAAAATTAAAATTTACCCCCTATCCGGTTTTTAAATTTTTCAGTAAAAGAATCGTACAAGTCAGACGTATTGTTGGTTAAGAGGTGAAAGAGAAAAAAATTCCCCTCTCATTTCTTATTTTATATACCACCGCAGTAAATTTACACCCTATCCCGCTTTTTAAATTTTTCAATAAAAGAATCGTACAAGTCAGACGTATTGTTGGTTAAGAAGTGAAAGAGAAAAAAATTCCCCTCTCATTTCTTATTTTATATACCACCGCAGGAAAATGGACGAATTTAAAAGTGCAATGCTAGAGTTGATAAAACACCAACAGGAGCAACAACTACTGTTGAAATATTTGGAAAGACAAGAGAAATTCCAACGAGAACAAGCAGAATACCAGAAGAAATTTGAGGAATTGCACCTTAGAATTCAAGTTAGATAACAGAAACACAAAATGAGTAAAGGCACTTGTATAATACTTCCATCAAAAGCCAAAATGAGGAATAAGTATCTTACTATGTATTGTTCTAAGGCGTTATTCTTCTGTTACTTTATAAAGGTGACTTTACAATAAAAATAATATTTTAAAGATATTCAAGAAAAAAAAGAAAGAAATAGTGCATTCGCTCATCTGTAAGTTCCATATTTTATGTGTGTATTTTTTGTACGCCTGCTCACTACCAATTTAATACACCAAAAGAAAAAATCAAACTAAGATCATAAAACAAACCTTCAAACACCAATATATTTGTAGCAGCCACAGATCTATTTCCTTTCGCGAATCAGTGCCCCCGACCGGAGATTCGGTCACTCACTGACCAATCAACGGGCGGAGCGCATTGATTCCTCTCTAGAACTATTTTTCCTAGTCCTGTTTGTAGAACGGAGGAAAGGGAGAGCCATGAGCCCGCGACAGTAACGGACGCCTCTCTCACATCGCTGCCACTTATTCCCCATGGAATGCTTCCACGGAAGACGCTGCTGCTAGCTTCACCATGGACACTTACATACTATCTGCTGCTAGCTTCACCATGGACACTTACATACTACCAATCTTGTACGTTTACTGTATAATAAACCATTCTTTGTTGTTGTTCTAAAAGCAAGTTTCGTCATTCATTTGTGTGCCTAAAAAATATAGTGTTGGGGAAATTAAGTATTTCCCAATAACCCTATATATTTATAATAATTTTGAATTTTTTATGAGTTTTTGTAAATACAGGTGACCATATAAGACTTTATCAGAATATAAGATTTATGACTACAGAAAATTTAGAGCCGACATTTTAAAAATTAAATAAAATATTAGATTACGAAAGATATTTTGATACTTTTTAAAGATTATCGAGTACTTTAAAAAAATTAAATAAACAGGCACTCACACCATTTTTTTTTTCAATTCAAAAACTTTTTCAATTATGTTTTACAGAAAAAGTCTCCGTAAAACAACATTAGACGCGTCATCTTCTTGTCAAACATTTCTTGTCAAACGCGTCATCTTCTTGTCAAACATAGCTACTGCTGGGTTAAAAACACAGCTTCTGTCAAGTTGAAAGTGCATCTCTGTGATATTTAAACATAAACAAATGATATTTGTTTCGAATCAGTTTAATTATACTTTAAATCGGTTAGTATTCTTCAAATAGTGTTTCAGAAAAGTATATTTTATTTTTGCATTTTTTAATAAGGAGAATTACATTGCGATTTAACACCACTAAATAAGGGCAATAATCAGCTATTTTCGCAAAAAAAAAAAATCCTCCAACTCAATGTGTATTAGTTTTTGAAAGTTCGTCCTTTTGACAAATATGTACACTGGACTTTTTAGATGTTCTCTTAAGCGACTGTTTACAATTATATTATCTGTAAAGGTTATTACCAAATGAGCCACATGAGTTTATTTTGTGATATGTCTGCAAACTGTTTCGGATTCTTTTACAAGATAAAGAAAGCCGTAACGTTTCTTTCACTTCGCACTCAACGCTGATGGAAACCATTCTGTTCTGTTACCAAATGGTAAAATTACATACACAAAGATATTCTGTTTCGCGTGTTTCGTTAAGGCTACGGTCTACACAGTAAAGATGGTGGATATTTGAGTAACACCATTTATCGAAATTCTACTTTCTTATCTCCTGATTGCAGTGAGTTTCTTCTTTTTACGAATTCTGTTGTTCAGGTGGCTAAAATAAAAACGCTGGACAGTCGATAATATGGTAAACCTACCTTGACACAAGGTCAAATATCTTATATAACAGGAAAGTTTAGAACCATTTTTTTGCCATATTTTCCTTTTATTTGTGTAGTTTTGAAAAAATGTAGTAATGTTTTTGTTCTATTGTTTTAGTTGAAGTTTTGTCAATAATAATTAATTTTTGACTAACGTTTCGTTCATCTTAAAAAAATAAGACAAAGTCTTATTTTTTCCACAAAATAAGGATAATCTTACGTTGTCTGAATGTCGTAGATGAATCATTGGCAATTATTATTCATTTTTGACTAGTATTTCTTTCACCTTATTTCTAATGGTTTCCATCAAGTAGTCAGTCAGTTAAGTGCCATACGTGATACACGCTTGGGCGATTATGTCTCGAAAGAGACATGACTGACTGGGCAGAAGATTAT